>OY757015.1:28468433-28645708 GCA_963580285.1 Lucinisca nassula
GTTAACAATAACAAGTAATTTTAAAGCCATCCAGGAATAGAAATATATTGACCAGGCATGTTAAAAAAAAAATTTTTACATTTAACCCATTCCCACATGGGGACTTTGTGATTTTTGCTGTTTTTTACAGAGTTGCCTAGGGTAGCAAATTCATAAAGCCATTATTTCATCATGGATGGCCCATTTTACACCAAACTTGGCATGAATGTTCACTGGGTAGTAGCCTTTCAAATGACACCATTTTAGACTAAATCTTTGTTGCCATGGTAACGAGGGGGCATCTCAAAGTTGACAAAAAGTGTTATTTCACATGAATTTTTGACTAAATCTTTATCTTCAGCCCGCTGGCAAGGCAACAAATAAAGAGTTTGGCACCCGGGATTTTCACTGTTTGCAGCATGTTTTGTCAGGCTGCATCAATTCGGAGGCATTTTTGACCCCAGACACCGTCAGACCTCATTTCAGCGACCGGCTGGGCCAAAAAACCCATTTTTTTTGGATGTGAGGGGGGCGATAGCCCCCCTTCAATTCCCCCACAGAACGTATTAGTGGGGAGGCGCGCGAAAAAACAGGTCACTTTTTTAGGCCAACTTATTCTAATGCAAACATTGCTATCCAAAGGTGGGGAGTGCAGGTTTGAAGGTGGTTCTAGGAACAAAGGGGGGGGGGGGGGGGGGGGGGGGGGGCTCCAGACACGTAAAAACACGTATCTGACTGGGAAAGGGTTAACTAAGGCTGACACTATTAACCGGATAATCGATTAATTGATCAATACATTTTACAAAAATGATTATTGCTACTGATCTGTTAATAATTGATTATGCAATAAGTACAGTTAACTACACAACATACTGCATAAAATAGCTGGGAGAATCGCAAACAATGCAGACCCTGATGAGACGCCGCTTTCCGCGATGTCTCATCTGGGTCTACACTGTTTGCACAGGCCTGTATGTCCTCATGTGTAGGTTAAATATAGTAAAATTTATGCTAAGAAGAAAGCCAGGCTAGTTATACCCGCTTTTTGAAAAAAACCGGGTATATTATTTTCGTCACGGGTGTCCGTCCGTCAGTCAGTCCGTCCTTCCGTCCGTCTGTCCGTCCTTCCGTCTGTCACGTTTCTTGTGAATGCTAACTAGTTTTTTATTTCTTGACCTAGGGTGACCAAACTTGGTACATGCATTGCTTAGGGACTGGAGATGTGCATGAAGGTGTCGAAAATTTGATCTGACCCCCTGGGGGTCACGGGGTGAGGTCAAAGGTCAAATTTCTAAGAAATATCTTGTGAATGTTAACTAGTTTTTTATTTCTTGAACTAGGGTGACCAAACTTGGTACATACATTGCTTAGGGACTGCCGATGTGCATGAAGGTGTCGAAATTTTCATCTGACCCCCTGGGGTCATGGGCGAGGTCAAAGGTCAAAAAGTAGGACTTGGAAGTATCTTCCTAACTGATGGAATTACACATCTGAAACTTGGTTATTGGATGGTCCTTGGAATTTAGAATGCACTGGACTATTTTTGGTGTGACCTTGACCTCAAGGTCAAAGGTCAAAAACTAGGACTTTGCCATATCTTCACAATTATTTGGGTTACACTCCTGAAACTTTGGTTATGGATAGCCCTTTGAATGTAGAAGGTACTGCATGCTGTATTTGGCATGACCTGGACCTCAAGGTCAAAAGCCAAAAACTAGGAATTTGCTGTATATTCTAAACTATTTGGGTTACACACCTGAAACTTGTTAATTGTGTTGTCAATAGAAAAAGCGGGTATTTGCGATGGTGCACCATCGACTGCGCGATTCTAGTTAAATTATGATAAAATCTCCAGTGATTACTAATTGGTTATGGAGCACAATGGCATAAAGGATGATCGATTATCTTCTCAGCTCCGATTAGCCAGCCTTACATTTAACCTCAAAGTAAGACCATGACCTTTGATGTACTAACCTGGGTCTTGTGCATGATTAACTGTCATAATATGGTTAACACTTCTCCCAAGTAACTTTTTAAATCCATCAAGGAATAAGATAGTTATTGATCGGACACAACAAAAAGACCCTTGTTTTGACATTTGATCTCAAAGTAAGACCTTGACCTTTGAGGTACCAACCTGGATCTTACATGTGACACACTGTCACATTATGATTAGCATTTCTGCCAAATAATTTTTACATCCATTCAAGAATAAGAAAGTTATTGATCGGACAAGACAAAAAATATTGACCTTTGATCTCTAAGTATGACCTTGACCTTTGAGGTACGGACCTGGGTCTCACACGCTACAAAAAAATCCCCATCCCCTGGGCCCCAATCTGCCGCTAAATTTAGGTCAAAATTTTACTTGTATTATATTCTACTAATCATACCCTTCAATTTGATATGCCACATGACTATGTTGAAAAAAACTTTAATTTTGACCTTTTGACCCCTCCCTAAGGGCCCCAATCTGATCCCAGAGTCAAAATGTTACGTCTATTGTATTCTACTAATCAACCCCTTTGATTTGATATCCCACATGACTATATTCTGAAAAATTTAAAATTTGCCCTCCCGACCCCCAAAGGTGACCTCGTGGGGCATGACCCAGGGGTCGCAGCCAAAATCCCATTCAATATGTTTTACATATTTCATTAATAATTACTTATGCAAAGTTTGGTAGCAAAATCTATAAAATTGACTTTGTAATTGAATTTTATTGATATTTGACCTTTTGACTTCTCTCCAAGGCCATATGAGGGCTAAAAATAAATGTGCCATTGCGCGAGC
The DNA here is from genome assembly GCA_963580285.1 of Lucinisca nassula. Lineage (NCBI taxonomy): Eukaryota > Metazoa > Mollusca > Bivalvia > Lucinida > Lucinidae > Lucinisca > Lucinisca nassula. The sequence continues at coordinate 28,471,206 of OY757015.1, forward strand.
CACTGATGTAAACAACCTACACACCAAATTTGTTTAGATTCCGATCAACGGTTTAGGAGGAGATAGTTGGACGGATGGACGGACGTTCTAACATTTCGGGTTTAGGGGCTATTTCTTTTGTTATTTTCTTTTGTTTGGTTTAGGGGCTAACCTCTTTTACCTTTTGTTTACGGAACAAATCTATTATTTCCCAATCATTTTTTGTCGCACCTGCTTGTAGCAGGGTGCGACATAGGCATCAACTTTTCCGTCCGTTCGTCCGTGCGTCCGTCTGTCACATTTACGTCGAAGTTCGACATTTATGTCAAAGTTTTTATTAAAGTCAACTACAAACCTAATCTACCATCAAACCTTATATGAAACATCTCTCAGACCTTCTGACTTTGTAAGCACATTGACCTAGTGACTTTGACCTATATTTTTCGCTCTAGTGACTTTGCTCTTTATGTCGAAGTTCGACATAACTTCGACATTTATGTCGAAGTTTTTATTTAAGTCAACTACAAACCTAATCTACCATCAAACCTTATATGAAACATCTCTCAGACCTTCTGACTTTGTAGGCAAATTGATCTAGTGACTTTGACCTATATTTTTCGCTCCAGTGACTTTGATCTTTATGTCGAAGTTCGACATAACTTCGACATTTATGTCAAAGTTTTTATTTAAGTCAACTACAAACCTCATCTACCATCAAACCTTACATGAAACATCTCCCTGACCTTCTGACTTTGTAGACTCCTTGACCTAGTGACTTTGACCTATATTTTGTGCTCCAGTGACTTCGACCATTACATCAAAGTTTGACATTTATGTCGAAGTTCGACATTTATGTCGAAGTTTGTTATATACTCAACTACAAGACTAAATAACCATCATACTTTACTTGAAACATCTTCGTAAGCTCCTAACCAAGCAGGGGCTTTCATCTCGTGGCGTTGACCTATATTTTACGCTCCAGTGACCATGACAAATATTATATTATTTAGTGGAACCGTTTGAGATAGAGCCTTTATATTTGGCATGTATGTTCCTTGTGACATTGCCTTTCCACTCGTAAAAAAAAAAATTACCTGTGACCTTGACCCCTGACCTTTTGACCTACTTACCATAACTTTTTAACCATTTGAGGTAGAGCCTTCATATTTGGCATGTAGGTTCCTTGTGACATTCCCATACCACTCATACAAACAATTTTGACCTGTGACCTTGACCTGTGACCTTTGACCTACTTTATCATAACTTTCCAACCGTTTGAGATAGAGCCTTGTTATTTGGCATGTGGGTTCCTTGTGACATTGCCTTCCCACTCATACAAAAAAATTGACCTGTGACCTTGACCCCTGACCTTTTGACCTACTTATCATAACTTTTTAACCATTTGAGGTAGAGCCTTCATATTTGGCATGTAGGTTCCTTGTGACATTCCCATACCACTCATGCAAACAATTTTGACCAGTGACCTTGACCCCTGACCTTTTGATCTACTTTATCATAACTTTTTAACCATTTGACATAGAGCCTTCATATTTGGCATGTAGGTTCCTTGTGACATTGCCTTTCCACTCATACAAAAAATTTTGACCTGTGACCTTGACCCTGGACCACTGACCTACTTTGTCATAACTTTTTAACCATTTGAGATCGAGCCTTCATATTTGGCATGTAGGTTCCTTGTGACATTGCCTTTCCTTTCATACTAAAAATTTTACCTGTGACCTTGACCCGTGACCTACTTTATCATACCTTTCTAACCATTTGAGATAGAGCCTTCATATTTCGCATGTAGGTTCCTTATGGCATTGTTTTTCCACTCATACAAATAATTTGACCATTACCCTGGACCTTTGACCTACTTTATCATCAAGGTTTAACCATTTGACATAGAGCCTATATAGTTTGGCATGTAGGTTCCTTGTAAAATTGCCTTTCCACTCATACAAATAAGCTTATTTAATTTCTACGTTATGATTGTGGCTCCTTTAGCTTTCGCCCCAGCAGGTGCGACGCAGCATTTTGCGGAATTCTTGTTATTGTTATCCAATCCTAACCCTAGCCCCGGACAACAGGCGAACGGACAGACAGAGGCGATAACCACATCCCCAGTTTTTCTTCGAAAAATAAGAGGTTACTAAAAAAACTTGAAATGTGTCACCACGACACAGATGCCCTCACCAGGGGCCAACCTAGAAAAACAACATGACCATGGGTGGGGGTATTGGTAAATCAAACTTCAGACCTATATCTATGATGATACCAAATATGAACCAATGTCATCATAAATGTTCAGTTTCTACCTGTCACAAATACCTTAACCTGAGTCTATATCATTAAAAAATTCTAAGTCCATGACCTTGACCATGAGGACATTGGCATGAGTGGGGATATTGGTGAATACTTTGGACCTGTATGTACCATCATACCAAATATGAACCAAATCAATCCAAAAAGTTTAATACAAAATTATATATGTACATGTAGCTTATTGTTATAGGTTTTATAGGTTTTGCTAGAAGGCTTAGACTTTGTAATTGAATTTTATTGGTACACTTCAGTCCCTTTAGTACTCCTCTCCTTATAACACGGTTTTGGTTATAACACGGTCAAGTCTTGCCTCCCAAATTGTCATTTTACTATTATTTCTGAATAAAATTATCCCTTTATAACACGGTTCACTTATAACACAGTCCTATTTTATGCATCCCAAACATACATTATAGTGTTTTCAAGGGAGTGCACTGCATTTGACCTTTTGACCCCTCCCAAAGGCCCCTGGGGGTGGGACAAAAAAAAATGTGATGATGCCCACCCCACTCATGTAAGGAACTAACTAGATCTGACTATAGCCCCACACAGCGCTATCGGAAAAGACAAAAATACAATAAAACAAATGTTTTCAGCTTTCGACCTCTAATTAAAGGTGGAAAAAAGGCAATCCAGAGTTACAATTCCTGTGCTCTGCACATCATCTCATGGTGCTTTAGATTTGTGTGATGGAGCTCTGCGTTTCATCGTTTCATGGTACTTAACATTTGTGTGAGGTTTCATGAAAATATCTCCAACAGTTTCCGAGATAAGGAGCGAACAAAGTTAAAATTGGTATTTTTCAATGTTTAAAGGGAAATAACCCTAAAAGTAGGCAATCCAGAATTATGGTTCATGCACTCTGCACATTGTCTCATAGTGCTTTACATTTGTGGGAAGTGTAATGACAAGAATTCCGCAGAAGGCGGCGTCGCACCTGCTGGGGGCAAAAGTCATAGAAGCCACAATCAGGATGTTGTGATTAATTAAGTAAATTTCATAGCAGTTGATAGTTGATGTAAAATGTGTCAAAGTCACTGGACCAAAAATATAGGCCATGGTCACCAGGTCAAGGTACGTGCCAAATCAGTACAATTAGGAGAAGTACTATGCAAAGTTTGGTGGCTGTAGGCCATTTATTTTAGGACATATTGAACATTGACGAAAAAGTCGCTGGAGTGCATAATATAGGTTAAGGTCACCAGGTCAAGGTACCCACAGAGTAAGTAAATGTAGGAGAAGCACTATGCAAGGTTTGGTGGTTGTAGGCCTTATAGTTAAGAAGATTTGGAATGTCAACCTAAAATGTGTTAAAGTCAATGGAGCGCAAAAAATAGGTCAAGGTCACCAAGTCAAGGTACCTGCATAGTCAGTACATCTAGGAGAACCACTATGCAAGATTTGGTGGTTGCAGGCCTTTTATTTGAGAAGATCTGGAACATTGACGCAAATTGTGTCAAAGTCAATGGAGCGTAAAATATAGGTCAAGGTCACCAGGTCAAGGTACCTGCAGAATCAGTACAACCAGGAGCAGCATTATGCAAGCTTTGATGGTTGTAGGCCTTTTATTTGCAGAGATCTGGATCTTCGACATAAAAATTTGTCAAAGTCGCTGGAGCGTAAAATATAGGTCAAGGTCACCGGGTCAAGGTACCTGCAGAGTCAGTACATCTAGGAGAAGCACTATGCAAGATTAGATGGCTGTGGGCCTTTTATTTGAAGAGATCTGGAACTTCGACGTGAAATATTACAAAGTCAGTGGAGCGTAAAATATAGGTCAAGGTCACCATGTCAAGGTACCTGCAGAGTCAATTCATCTAGGAGAAACACTATTCAAGATTTTCTTGGTGTAGGCCTTTTATTTGAGAAGATCTGGAACATTGACGTAATTTGTGTCAAACTCACTGAAGCGTAAAATATAGGTCAAGGTAACCGGGTCAAGGTGCTTGCCTAGTCAGGAGCTCAGGGTGATGTTTCATGAAAGGTTTGATGGTTGTTTAGTCTTATTATTGATTACAATACAAACTTCGACGTAAATGTCGAACTTCGACGTAATGGTAAAAGTCACTGGAGCGCAAAATATAGGTCAAATTCACCAGGTCAAGGTGCTTACAAAGTGAGAAGGTCTATGAGATGTTTCATGTAAGGTTTGATGGTAGATGAGGTTTGTAAAATAAAAACTTTGACGTAAATGTCGAACTTTGACGTAAATGTCGAACTTCGACGTAATGGTCAAAGTCACTGGAGCGCAAAATATAGGTCAAAGTCACCAGGTCAAGGTGCTTACAAAGTGAGAAGGTCTATGAGATGTTTCATGTAAGGTTTGATGGTAGCTGAGGTCTGTGAATAAAAACTTTGACGTAAATGTCGAACTTCGACGTAAATGTCGAACTTCGACGAAATGTTCAAAGTCAATGGAGCGCAAAATATAGGTCAAAATCACCAGGTCAAGGAGCTTACAAAGTGAGAAGGTCTATCAGATGTTTCTTGTAAGGTCTGATGGTAGCTGAGGTTTGTAAAATTAAAACTTTGACATAAATGTCGAACTTCGACATAAATGTGACGGACGGACGCACGGATGGACGGACGAACGAACGGACGGAAAAGTTGACGCCTATGTCGCACCCTGCTACAAGCAGGTGCGACAAAAATATCTCAAACTTTTTTTTAGTTATGACGCGGATAAAGGTTAAAATTGACATTTTTCAATGTTCAAAGGGCAATAACTCCAAAAGAGGGCAATTCAGAGTTACAATGTATGTGCTCTGCACATTGTCTCATAGTGCTTAACATTTGTATTAAGTTTCATGGAAATACCTCAAACAGTTTTTGAGTAATGGAGCAAACAAGGTTAAAATTGCAATTTTTCAATGTTCAAAGGGCAATAACTCTAAAAGTAGGCAATTCAGAGTTACAATTTATGCACTCCGCACATTGTCTCATAGTGCTTTACATTTGTATTAAGTTTCATGAAAATACCTCAAATGCTTTTTGAGTAATGGAGCAAACAAGGTTAAAATTGCATTTTTTATATGTTCAAAGGGCAATAACTCCAAAAGAAGGTAATCCAGAGTTATGGTTCATGCGCTCTACGCATTGTCCTATTGTGGTTTACATTTGTGTGAAGTTTCGTAAAAATACCTCAAACGTTTTTTTAGTTATCATAAATAACGGAATTACGGAATCACAAAAGGACGAGACAAATCCAGTATAGTGGGGCTATAATTACACACCGAATTTGGTTGGATTCTGACTAATGGTTTAAGAGATAGCATAACAGATTGACGGACTAATGGACTGAGACGATTTTAATATCCCCTACACGAAAGCATGGGGATAACTAGAATGCAGTCGATGGTGTGCCATTGCAAATCCCAATGTTTTCTCCACATGGTCTAAGTACATTTGTACCAAAATCCCCTTCCCGAGCCCGAATCTGCCCCTAGGATCAAACTTTTACTTGTATAATATTCTATGAGTTTTCCCATTCAATTTGATATGCCACATGACCATGTTCGGAAAAACTTAAATTTTGACCTTTTGACCCCCCCTTAGGTCCCCAATCTGACCCTAGGGTTAAAATTTTATCTGCATTACACTCTACTAATCATCCCCTTCATTTTGATATGCCACATTCAATATGTTTTACACTACTAATTATTACTTCTGCAATGTTTGGTATCAAAATCTATTAAAACAGACTTTGTAATTATCCCCACGTTTTTCGAAGATATTGTTATCGGCTGACTCTCTTTCTGTCCATACGTCTGTCCGGCTATCTCCTCCTAAACCGCTGATTGGAATCCAACCAAATTTGGTGTGCAGGTTGCTTACATGAGTGGCTCGCGCAACGGCACATTTACCTTTGGGCCCCACCCTCATGGCCTTCGAGAGGGGTCAAAAGGACAAATACCAATAAAATTCAAATACAAAGTCAATTTTATAGATTTTGCAACCAAACTTTGCATAAGTAATTATTAATGAAATATGTAAAACATATTGAACAGGATTTTGGCTGCGACCCCTGGGTCATGCCCCACGGGGTCACACTTGGGGGGTCGGGGGAGGAGGGGGTCAAATTTGAAATTTTTCAAAATAGTCATGTGGGATATTATCATATGGAAGAGTATGATTAGTAGAATACAATATAAGTAAAAGTTTGACTCTGGGGTCAGATTGGGGCCCTTAGGGAGGGGTCAAAGGGTCAAAATTTAAGAATTTTTTAAACATAGTCATGTTGCATATCAAATTGAAGGGTATGATTAGCAGAATAAAATACAAGTAAAATTTTGACCCTAGCGGCAGATTGGGGCCCGAGGGAAGGGGATTTTGGTACATAGTCCCTGCGGAGAAAACGTGGGTAGAGTACTATCATAGGGATCTTCATAATTGGGACAACTTCAGGGCTAGCCGCTGTTCATCCGACAAAATCCTTTTTTTTTTTTTTTTGGTTTGGGTTTTACGGCCCTTTCAAGATTATTTCACTCATATCGAGCCGATCGTTAATCAGAGGTGGGCGAAAACCGGAGTACCCGGAGAAAAACCACCTGACCTTCCGTTGCAGAACTTGGCTTCTCACACGTGATCCGAGCAAGGCTCGAACCCACGGCGGTGAGAGACCTAATGACTAAGAGTCAGCACTCTTATCCACTAGGCCACGGAGGCCCGTTGACAAAATCCTTTCATGAAATATCAGGGCAAAACAGACATAGTGACTGACAATGTAGACACTGATCAGGATGCTCCCTTTGGAACAATCTGATCAGGGTCTGCACCATCTGTCCGAATGATTAGGACCATTAGGGTAAAAAAAAATCTACATGCAGCAATTTTGGACCAGAAGAGGTTATGGTTCACAACATACGCTGATGTTGTAATATAAACATCTCAACTGAATCCAGAGGATCTAACTTTTCAGAATTTATTTACATCACAAGGAGGATCACCTTAGCAGTTTGATATGAGTCTGGACAGTTTGGTTAGGACTGTCTCTTCACTACGATAAATCAATGATGTATTAAAGAAATTAATTATTAACTTACAATTTTTGTACTTCTTGTTAACTCCAAATTTGGCTGAATTTACTCCTGAATCCAACTTTTTGGAAAGTCTCAATAGAAAAGTAGGGTAAAACTACAACTTTTTCTGGAGACAGCATTTTTACTCCAATTTTCAAAATCCTAGTGAGAACCCTGCAAAGGGCACAATGTGCTCTGGCATTGTAATCACAATAGGGATTCATATTGCAACAATGCATGGTCAGTCATTTGTAACCACTGCCCAACACCCCCACACACACCTACGGGGAATAGCGGGGACTAAGACTTTTCACAGCCCTGCTAGAAGTCCTGCACTGTGGGGACCTCCAGAATGTCACAGCCCCACTGTTTATAACAGTTAATTCCACTGGGGATATATTTCATAATATCAAAACCCCTGCATTAACCAGTCACTGCAGGGGAACACAGAGGTTAAGTACCCTGCTCATTAGCCCTGCTATCCCCCATCCATCAACGTAAATGACTAGTGCATAAAGGTCCTAAGAATTCAGACACTGTGAGGGCTTATGATGTTATGACAAACTCATGGGTGCAGATGGGGCGACAAGCAGTGTTGGCCCTGGACCAGTCTGATCTGGGTTCCATGGTTCGGATAGAACTGTCTGTCCCAATACTTGGGATCAATATGGTAAAACAATGTTCTTAAAAGGATTGTTTGCACATGATAACTTAGGAGTACAATATGCTGCTGCAGTGTATGAAATCTCCTAATCAGGAGAATATATTCCCAGATGGACAAGGTTGGCAAAAAAGCGGGAAATACTCATATTTCCCAGGACGGCGGGAAATACAGGGAATTCCCGGGAAATACAGGGAATTCCCGGGAAATACTGGGAAATAAACATTAACATAGGTGGGTCCTACTGATTTACTTAATAACTATACCCTTCCTACCTAGGTATTTGAAAGCAAAATCATTTCATACAGGGCTTGCAAATTTCACTTGTCTGCTTTCCATGACAAGAAAAATTTTTGAAAGGCAGTAAAAACTTTTGTCTAGTCCCTACGACATTTTCCAATCTACATGCAGGTCAAGTGAAATTTTGAAGAATTTTATAAACTTGCAGATACTGAATTGCATGAAAGATATATTGTCTGTGATCTTCATTATAGTATGTATATAATTTGTTTTCAAAAAGATGATTCTGAATTGTATCAGTTTTTAACTTTCAGCTACTGGGATTTGACTTGATTTGTAAATAAAAATACTTTAGACAGTACCTGCAGGTTATTTAAGAAATGTACAATGTATGCCCTTTGTTCTTTTAATACCTGTCTTAAACAAACCGTTTAATTTTCACACCTTTTTAAATAGGAGTAATTACTTGACAAACTTGCAAACAAACCTTTCTAGTTAGTGTAAACATCCTTAAAATTCAGACAACCAAAAAAATTGTTGTAATTCTCAAAACAAATAGAACAATGTGGCTTTAACATTTCACTAAAGCATGAAAAACAAAGTTCCAATGATAGAAGGATCATTCTGAAGTTGGTCTGCACTGTTTGCTCAGGCCTGTCTGTCCCAATTTTAGGATAATTATCTGTTGAATGTGAGGGATTTTAAATAGCTGCACCCTGATCTGAATCTGCATTGTTATTGGTGACATGCTCAATGACATTCTTGTAAAGGGGAGTTGGTCCCTAGCTCTGGCCAAAGAAGTAAATTTAGTTGCATTATCCTTTGCAACTTCCGCAGCCAAAATGACCAAATCTGGAAGGGCAGGCCAATCTGTACTTGTCTGAAGGAAGAAGGATCCCTTGTAGATGTCAGTTCTTGACAAGGGCACCTGAAGTGCCAAAGAATGATGTTTCCTGCCATTTCTAATTGGGGATATAAGGTCATCTGTTGGATTGCTGGCAGCACCCTTTAGACCTTTATACATAAGTATAAGCCTACTGTCTCTCCTCCTTTCCTGAAGAGATTCCCATAATATGTTTTTCAGTATACAATAAAAATGAGTTACTGATACATTTTACAAGTAAACTTCATATTAATTACATGTGTCTGGTTTAGAAAGAGCTTGCAATTTGCAAGACTTATACCTATGTAGGGTATGGTATGTTGCAAAACAGCTAATTGTTCATTATTTCAATACAATTACACAAATAATAATAGTGTTTTTCAATAAAATAAAAGAACAAAAATCATATTTCCCACTATTTCCCAGTATTTCCCATTTTTGCTGAAAATTGGAGTATTTCCCAGGACTGTAATTACCGGTAAATACCATTGGGAATTCCCGCCACTGGTATTTACCGGCCAACCTTGCAGATGGATGACAAACTCTTTTCATGACCATTAATTATAAGAGTTGTATAGATTGACTGGCAAACAATGTAGACCCTGATCAGACTGCTCCTTTAACGATCTGCTCAATATGAGTGAAATTATATTGTAAGGGCCATAAAACCACCCCAGTATGGCCCACCCCACAAAATAAGGCATGTATTTGTTATGGGGATGACTATCTCCTGAATATACCTTTTGTTCACACAATTTTATTTAATTATTATTATTTTTACACCCCTATACTGGTCAGTATCTACCTGTCAATGTGAAAGGGGCATCTGAGCCACCAGGTTTAATATCTGGGTACGGAACCTGCACCCTGATACTGCAAATGCAGTGTTGTGCCTAGGCTTGATTGCTTGGGGGACACCAATGGCCCTTATGACATTTTCCAAAGGGTCATTTTATATTTTAGAGGGGCTTCAGTAAATAAAATATAAGCAACGTTGTTGATTTCTGAGGGTCATCCGGGCCCCATGTTTAATGTTGAAAGGGCCATCAATGACTTTAGGTAGGCAAATGGCCCCATGGCCCCCTCTCGGCGCAACACTGCAAATGACCCTTTGCAATCTAGTGGTATCTGTATCCACAACCTATTTCTCATTCTTGCACAGGTCATCACAATGAAACATTTATTCATGTCAACTTGGAAAGTTGTTGTGCAGTATTGATTTTTAATCCCTTCCAAGCTCTAACTGCTAATCCTTTCCATGCCACTGTTGTGTGGACTCGCATATATATACTGCTCCACGTTCCAAGCGATTTCACGCACATCAGGTGCATAAATTTACCGGAATGCTAATTACCGGAACGAACCGGAAAGGACCCATTTCTACCCAGGTTTCTCCCTATTTTTGGGATATTTCCATAATATACAGTCTACTTACACTGCTGTCATTCTTAACTATATTCTGAATGCCCCTTTTCGTAAAAGAATTGTCCCATTTGAAATACGGGTTTAAGTTCACAATAATGTCAATCAGTGCACTCAATGTCTGCCTTGGTAGTTCAGTCGGATGCGCATCAGACTGGTGATCAGAAGGTTAGCTATTTGGTAGATCTGTTTGGACGATGGATCATGAAATATATTTTTAACAGAACAGCTATTCTCTTTGTTTTGCTGAGCCAAGAAGGGCAGTTGTCAGAATCTGGCGACAGATTGTAACAATACCGGTTAACTGCATTAGCATAAGCTGGCCCAGAAAAAGTGTGGATAGGTAGAGTGACTGGCTTGATATGACCTTAACATTGTTAACTCTTAGTAATTATCTTAGATTCAGAAAGTACTATTTCTTCTGTTCCTCTGAGTCAAGAAAGGACAGCTCTGTCAGTTTCTGGTGAAAGAATGCACACTTTACTTGTTAACCACTTATGCATACATGTAAGTGGGCCCAGGAAAAGTGTAGATACAGTAGGTAAACTAACGGACTTTACATGACCATGTTGACTGGGCTGTTAAACTCCATGTAATATTTCTAGAACCAGAAAATATGGCACATCTTTTTTCTCTGCTTCACTGAGTCAAGTCTAAATGGTGTACTGGAACATATTCCCAATGCGACCAAATTTGCATGAAAAGATGCATGCAGAATGTAGCTAACTTTAACAGCAGTGTAAGCAATTTGTATATTATCAAAATATCCTAAAATAGGAGGGAATCTGGGTAGAAATGGGTCCGTTCCGGTAATTAGGTCCGTTCTGTTAAATTTACGCACTGAGGCACACCCATTAAAGTTTCACGCGTTTTGCATGCAAATAATTTGCTTGGCTTCTGTGATTTTTCCTGTGACAGTCGACGAAATAACCAACACGCCGAGTTACGGTGTAGTCCGGTAACATTGCGCACATAAAGTTTTGATAGCTATGTGTGACTTTGTGGAAACAACCAATCAAAAACTCACAATCAAAACGATTGCAATACTGTCCTATCTACCAACTGCAATAGAAACTGGCCTCTGAAGCTTTAACAGGCAGGAAAATTAATGCTAAGAAAAGGGATACCCCCTTGAAACTGAATTACAAATTCTGTCGCCTAACACTGCGCACAATAACTGTTTTGAGCTGATTGAACACGAAGGTTGACTCAAACAAGTTGTATATTAGATATTCTGTAATGTTGTTAGATGCAGGAAAATTACATACAAAATGTTTGTCCCTTTGCCTATTTTTAAACTCAGTCTTCCAAAGTTTGGCTTGGATATTTTCGGTCTTTTCACAATTTGACAAAATTGAAAAATTCTGCAAAACTGTCACATCTGCACGTGCAACTCCATCTTTTCAAGGCTAAGTTAAAACGTAACGCCGATGCGCTGGTGGTGGTGGAAGAAATTATGAGGGATAAAAATACTGAAAACTAGAATGCAGGGTGCACAAAATTAACGGCTACCCAATGTTAATGGACTCGACTGTAGGGCTGGCTAATCGGAGCTGAAATGATAATCGATTATCAGTCTTGTCATTCCGATCAATAATCGATTAGTAATCACTGAAGATTTTGTCACAATGTTACCTGTCTGGCTTTCTGACTGAACATGACTCTTACCATGTGTTGAACTTCACTCTAGGGTTTTGCCCAGACAGGCCGGAGCAAACAGTGTAGACCCAGATGAGACGCCGCAGAACGTGGCTTCTCACCAGGATCTGCCCTGTTTTCCACTCATCCAGCTATTTAAGAAACATCTTTGGCTGGTAAATTCTACTATTAAGAAAATAATCGATTACGAAAAATCAGTATCGATAATCATATTTCTTGAATGTATCAATCAATTAATCGATTATCCGATTAATAGTGGCAGCCTTACTCGACTGTACTCCCATACATGAGAGTTCTGCGTTCCGGACATTTATATTTTACATTCATATGCTGATATTTACGTTTTTTGTTTTTATTCGGATTAACGTGTGCACAACAATAAAAAAAAAATCTTTAAATGGGTGCATGTGATCGTCTAACGTGTTGTACTACACGCCGAGTGTACTGTATTAAGATGTCGGGTTTTGTTTGATTTGAGGTTTAACGTCCCCGCCAACATAGTTTAGGTCATTTTGGAGACGTTGCTTCCAGTTTTGTGGGACTTTTACCCGACATTGAGATGAAATGACATCTCAATCCCTGCCGCCCAATAAAACCAATATGGTTTATATGCATGGACGGGCCCGACTCGCAGCAGTTTTCCTGGGCAGGCTTAGACCTTCTAAGCATATTACCAGTACTAATGTGCGGTTGGTATCAACTCTGCGTGGAAGCATCGTGCAGCCCATCTATTTCTCCAAGCCCTGATGGGCAGGGGCAGTAAGATGTCGGGTAAAAATCACACTCTGCCTGCTGCCTTCACCTAATACATGGACATGGATCCTAGCCAACTATCTTTCAGCCAAGGCTATATAATATTAGGGATGAACCATTACAGTTATTTTGTGCCCTGCACCTTCGTCTGATCATAACCTGATAACGGCAGCATTAAATCAACAAATTACCCCCCCCCCCCCACCCATCAACCGACCCGAAGCCACAACTATCCTGATAAATCTACGAAAATCGACTATCTGCCCTTATCAATAAGAAAACATACGCATTCAGAAGATCTACAACTGTTTCATCGACAAAACAGTTACTGTTTGTTGTTCTACAACCGAACTTCGGAAGTTGTCAGGCATGTATTTTCTCGAAAATGGCGTATCCGAAATTTGTCGGTGTATTTGCCGGTATGGCGCTGCCAGTAACGATACTTTGGCGATCTGTATTAGACGGAGATAAGCAAACTCTGAAGAGAAGGTTTAAAATTGGGTGCTTCATTGTCAAATTAGAAATATAGCAACACAGAATAAGTTAAAAAAATATTCCTTGAAGGAAAAAACAAGATCTGCATAAATCCGGTACCAGTCCGGCAAATACCGGTATGTACTTTCGTTGACCAGCCCGCCGCATTCAAACCGTGAGGGCCCAAGAAACGTCGACTTTTTTAAACAAAGGGCTTTCCATGATATAACATATTAAATAACTTTATGCTCATATTGAATATCATCATTCAAACATATTTGTGTGAATATATAGTCAAAAAGCAGTAGAATAAGCACTTTTTCTGTGGACGCCCTAATGAAGAAAATAAAATATTCCACAATATATAGCGGTTGTCTAAAACTGACCCTTTTTTGTCCAAAACACAACGGACAAGTAATTAAAAACTTTAAAATATTAATAAACCATCCTTATTAACAGAAACTTGAAAGAAACTATTACTATCTGGATTGAGTATTCTCATATTTGCGCTTGAAACATTAGGGGGACCAGCATTGTTCCCCTTAATGTTGCGGTCACCCTATTCCAGATAATATAGTACATGTGTTCTCCTTAATGCAGATTATATATATATATATATATATATATATATATATATATATATATATATATATATATATATATATATATATATATATATATATATATAATCCTAATATCTGTCTTTGGGCGACCAGCTTATTTTTTCTGCATTAGGTGGACTTTTTGTATATATCTTATTTTCTGCTTTTTCACCATTCCAACAACATATTTTTATGCTTTAAATGCATTAAAACCGTGTTCTGTATCTATTTTTATTCTAAACTCTGCAGGAAAAAATATACAAAAATATTGGACCCCTTAATATTTTACTAGTACTTAATCTGGCTTAAGGGGAACTGTGTATATAAATGACATTAGGGGGAACGGTATATAAATGACATTAGGGGGAACGGTATATAAATGACATTAGGGGGAACAAAAGAAGATATATTCTATCTTGTCATAGTGGGGGTATAAATGTAAGGGTATTATTAGGGGGATTAAAGTATATGTGATAATAAATAGATGGATGGGTGGATATTGTGTATGTGACGTTATGGATGTGGGGATACGGAGCCACCAAGAGCGAGCCCTAGTGGTATCTTCTGAAGGGCTGTCACAATGTGCAAATCTCAGAGTAGGGCTTCTAATAGGCATGGAGTTTCAGTGAAAACCCATGAGAAAATCTTAAAATATATCTCTTCGAATACCAGTCTATAGGCTACCAGATTATTTATTCTGCATTAGGTGGACTTTATTGTTTTTTTTTTTTTTGCTATGCAACATACTAAGAATGTATTTTTATGTTTTAAATGCATTAAATCCGTGTATTGTATCTGTTTTCTTCTAAATGTTGTAGGATAAAATATACAAAAATGTTGGGCCCCTTATGTTTGCAAGCATATACACTCCGAATACCAGTCTTAAGGCGACCAGCTTATTTCTTCTGCATTAGGTGGACTTTTTGTATATATTTTATTTTCTTCTATGCATCATATCTATAATGTATTTTTATGACTTAAATGCATTAAATCTGTGTATTGTATCTGTTTTCTTCTAAATGTTGTAGGATAAAATATACAAAAATGTTGGGCCCCTTATGTTTGCAAGTATATACACTCCGAATACCAGTCTTAAGGCGACCAGCTTATTTTTTCTGCATTAGGTGGACTTTTTGTATATATTTTATTTTCTACTATGCATCATATCTATAATGTATTTTTATGACTTAAATGCATTAAATCTGTGTATTGTATCTGTTTTCTTCTAAATGTTGTAGGATAAAATATACAAAAATGTTGGGCCCCTTATGTTTGCAAGTATATATACTCCGAATACCAGTCTTAAGGCGACCAGCTTATTTCTTCTGCGTTAGGTAGACTTTGTGTATATATTTTATTTTCTACTATGCATCATATCTATAATGTATTTTTATGACTTAAATGCATTAAATCCGTGTTCTGTATCTATTTTCTTCTAAATGTTGTAGTATAAAATCTACAAAAATATTGGGCCCCTTAATTTTGCAAGTATATATATTCCGAATACCAGTCTTAAGGCGACAAGCTTATTTCTTCTGCATTAGGTGGACTTTTGGTATATATTTTATTTTCTACTATGCATCATATCTATAATGTATTTTTATGACTTAAATGCATTAAATCCGTGTTCTGTATCTATTTTCTTCTAAATGTTGTAGTATAAAATCTACAAAAATGTTGGGCCCCTTATTTTTGCAAGTATATATACTCCGAATACCAGTCTTAAGGCGACCAGCTTATTTCTTCTGCATTAGGTGGACTTTGTGTATATATTTTTTTATTTTCTACTATGCATCATATCTATAATGTATTTTTATGACTTAAATGCATTAAATCCGTGTTCTGTATCTATTTTCTTCTAAATGTTGTAGTATAAAATATACAAAAATGTTGGGCCCCTTATGTTTGCAAGTATATATACTCCGAATACCAGTCTTAAGGCGACCAGTTTATTTCCTCCTCTATTAGGTGGACTTTGTGTATATATTTTATTTTCTACTATGCATCACATAATGTATTTTATGCCTTAAATGCATTAAATCCGTGTTCTGTATCTATTTTCTTCTAAATGTTGTAGGATAAAATATACAAAAATGTTGGGCCCCTTATTTTTGCAAGTACATATACTCCGCATACCAGTCTTAAGGCGACCAGCTTATTTCTTCTGCATTAAGTGGACTTTTTGTAATTATATTATTTTCTAAGTAACTATGCATCATATCTATAATGCATTTTATGACTTAAATGCATTAAATCCGTGTTCTGTATCTATTTTCTTCTAAATGATGTGGGATAAAATATACAAGAATGAAAGACCCCTTAAAATGTTACAAGTATATATATTCCGATAGTCTTAAGGAGACCACCTAACGGGCCTCCGTGGCCTAGTGGATAATAGCGCTGACTCTTAGTCATTAGGTCTCTCACCGCCGTAGGTTCGAGCCTCGCTCGGGTCACATGTGAGACGCTACATTCTGTACGGAAGGTCAGGTGGTTTTTGTCCGGGTACTCCGGTTTTCGCCCACTTCTGATTAACGGTCAGCTCGATATGAGTGAAACAATAAAAGGGCCGTAAAACTCAACAAACTAGAAAAGGTGTCAATAGGACACGGATGCCCCCGCAAAAATGCCATTGAGAAACAAGAGTCGTCAAAAGACTTCACCGGGATTTGAACTCACAACCTTTTGAGTCAGAGTCCAAAGCCTTTGTGCTGGGGGATATTGTGTTTTTAAAAAGAAAAAAAAAGAATAGAAAGAAAGAAAAAATGATGTTTAAAATTTCTGCCAAGTAATTTCTAAACTGATCCAGAAACAAGAAAGTGCTTGACAACGTTTAAGTTTTGGATCCCTTTTTTGACCTTTGACCTCTTAGTATGACCTTGACCTTGTAGGTGGGGGCCTGGGTTTGTGGACGCAACACATCGTCTCATGGTGGTTAATATTTCTACCAAGTTATTTCTAAATTGATCCAGAAATAAGAAAGTTATTGACAGCGTTTAAGTTTCAGAGACGAACGGACGCACTGACGGACAGGGGTAACACTATATGCCCTTTCCACCATTCCTCGAATGGCTGGGGTATAAAAACAAGAGGCCCATGGGCCACTATGCTCACCAGAGGTCAAGTGTGAGAAACTGGCCCGTCCCTGGATGCCATCTGCACCTACCAAGTCTCAGATCAAAGTCTACAATAGTTTCGAAAATACTTGGTTTTGACCGTTTATCGCACAAAAAAGTCTATGTGACCTAATTTGACCTTGGTATAAAGTGAGTCAAGGTCATCCGAGGGTCTACATCTGAACAAAATATGCTGGACCCAAGTTTCTTATTCTACATACCAAGTTTCATTGACAATCGGCTTTTTGGTATAGAAGGAGAAGATTTTTAAGGGTTTCTACCTTCTATGGGCATAACAGCCATCATGGTCACATGACCAAACTCAAATTAATTATGTTTTATTTCCTTGTTCCTAAAAGTTTTCTTATAAAATTTGGTTGCAAATGGCAGGTGGTTTCAAAGAAAAACATTTTTTTAATTTTCATATCTGAATGACCTTGGACCAAGGTCAGAGAAGGACCTTGAAAACTAATGTAGTTTCACTTGCACATTTTGCCCACTGCATATACTAATTTTCAGGTCACAGGCTGCAATAATTAAAAAAAAATATGCTGTTTTGACTTTTTCCCATACAGAAGTCCATGTGACCAAATTTGACCTTGGCATAAAATGGGTCAAGGTCATCCGAGGGTCATCATTTAAGCAAATTATAATGGGCCACGAGTCACCAATGCTACATACCAAGTTTCATCACAATTGGCCATCTGGTTCCAGAAGAAGATTTTTTAAGGGTTTTACCTTATATGGACATAGCTGCCATCCTGGTCATGTGACCAAACTCAAATTAATTAAATTGCATTTCCTTGTTCCGAAAAGCTTTCATACAAAATTTGATTGCAAATGGCCTAGTGATTTCAGTGAAAAACATTTTTTTTTAATTTTCATATCTGTATAACCTTGGGCCAAGGTCAGGGAATATCCTTGACCTTGAATACTAATGTAGTTTCATTAGCACATTTTGCCCACTGCATCTACTTAATTTCAGGTCACAGGCTGCAATAATTAAAAAAAAATGCTGTTTTGACTTTTTTCATACAAAAGTCTATGTGACCAAATTTGACCTTGGCATAAAATGGGTCAAGGTCATCAAAGGGTCATTATTTTAGCAAACTATGATGGTCCAGAGTCCCCTATACTACATACCAAGATTCATCACAATCTGCCCACTGGTTCAGGAGGAGAAGACTTTTGAAGGGTTTTTACCTTATATGGGCATGGAGGCCAGCTTGGTCATGTGACCTGGACCCAACGAGCAAACCTTTGTTCCCCCATCCCATGGATGCTCCACATGAAATTTGCCTTCAATCGGCCCTGCAGTTTTAGAGGAGAAGTCGTTTGAAAATGTTGACAGGGACAACAGATGGCGGGTCACTGCCTATACTATAAGCTGCCCCGGAGCCTTCGGCTCTGGTGAGCTAAAAATAAGGAGACCACCGTAATTATTCAGCGTTAGGTGGACATTTTGTATAGTTTTTATTTTCTGCTATGCATTATATTAATAATGAAGTTTTACGCTGTACATTCATTAAACCCGTGTTCTGTATCTTTTTTTCTAAATGCTGTAGGATAAAATATACAACAAGAGTACCCAGAGGGCTGTTTGTTAACTAAGTTTCTCAAACTTCGAAGTTGAAGAAGTGCTATCAGCGCCCGGATAGCTCAGTCGGTAGAGCACTTGCTTTGTAAGCAAGGGGTCACCAGTTCGAATCCGGTTCTGGTCACACTTTTTCAACTTCATTTCTTTATGAACTATCTATTAGTATAATTTCACACCTGATTGAATACATGTACATATATTTATTTTCACCATTTTCTGAAAAGGTGGAAATTGTTATTTATGAGCCGGAGCATGACAAAACCTACAATAAGGCCAGGGCAACAAGCAGAGACTCAAATCAATCTGCACACCCATCCACTGTGACAAGACCTTTTACTTATATTTCTTGGCATAAATCATAGCCTATAGTAAGTACATGCGATCAGCGAAGACTGATCAGACTGCTCGAATGCGCAGGCTGATCTGAGTCTTTGCTGGTCGCTCAAGCCATCTTGTAGTTCTTGTCATGTACTGGCTTATTTAATACATGGGTCGCGATTCCAAGCTGCCGAAAAATCACGAGTTTTCACAACCTAACATATTAGGCTGAAGCATTTGCTTATTTATTCTTTGCATAAAGGTCAGTCTCATGTCAAATTGTTTGCACTATAATTGTAATTTCACCAATTACATTTTTAAAGCCAGGTAATTGTAATTGAATAAGAATGCAGTCTGAGGGACAGCCATAATCCCCTGCCGCCCTTCAGTAACAAAGCTCAACCTTATGACATTAAACTGTGACCTTCGCCGTGATCTTGAATTAGCAATCTTATGATGATTAACATTTTAGCAAAGTAATTTTAAAATCCATCTAGGAGTAAGAAAGTTATTGAAAAACACCAAAAAAACCCACCTCTATGCATGACCTTGACATTTCAGGAACCAACCTGGATTTTGCGTACAACACATCGCCTTATGACGAATACATTTTTTACCTTTAACCTCTAAGTATGACTTTTGAGGTACGGACCTGGGGCTTGTGGCGACACTTTGTCTCATTGAGAATAATATTTGACCAAAGTTTAGTGAACTTCTATCGAAGTGTTCAGCAGATAACTGTTACGAACGGAAATTCCACCTTTCACCTCTAAGTATGACCTTTGAAGTTCCGACCTGGGTTTTGCGTGCGACACACTGTCATTTCTGACAAGTAATATTTAAATTCATTCAGGAATAAGAAAGTTATTGATAGGACATGATAAAAAGATGCTTTTTTGACATTTTATCTCTAAGTATGACCTTGACCTTCGAGGTACGGAGCTGGGTCTTGCGCGCGACACACTGTCACATTATGGTTAACATTTCTGCCAAATAATATTTAAATCCATCCAGGAATAAGGAAGTTATTGATTGGACATGACAAAAAGGCCCTTTTTATCTTTGACCTCTGAGTATGTCCTTGACCTTTGAGGTACGAACCTGGACCTTGCACGCAACACATCTTCATACTAAAGAGAAAAACTGACCAAAGTTTAATGATATTCTATCAAATGGAGTAGACAAGAAAGTGTTATGGATGGAGGGACAGACGAAGGCATATTCCTATAACCCTGCATCGGGGGATTGATCAATTACTTTCAAATGTAATTGGTCCCAAGCCTGGACCCTACCAGGTATTTAACTTCCATATACGAGTACTTAGTGATGCGAGACTGTTTGAATATAAGCATTTGAAAAACTTTAACACTGTGTGACAGGAACGCAAACTCACACACAAACGCTCATGTGGACCAACAGAGGTGACAACAATAGCTCTCCTTGTACTTTGTACAGGCCAGCTAAAAAGGTCGTTCCTTTGAAAATGTCAACAGTTAATTACCTTCTTTTAAGTGGGATGGGACCAAATGCTGTTCTATGAATCGCAGTTCAACTGAGCTGCATCAAGACAATAAGTGTCTTCAGACATTCTGTTGTGTGAAAGTTTGAATGCCCGCCATTTAGATGAGACATACCATGGGTTTGGGTGTGTAACTGATTTTGACTGAGATTTATTGAAACAGAAACACAAAGATAAACTATCTGGAAGCTTTAATAACTGTAATATTTAATTTTATGTTTAGTTTAGTTCATAATTAATAACTATCTTGACTTGCATATACTTGAATCGTGGATATGTGCAACACGAAATATAGAAGAGGGTCATAATGGCCCTGGATCGCCATGATGTTAACAAGCTGTGAAACGAACACCCCTCTAAGCTCCAATTCATAAAGAGATAACTGAGGTTTACAGGGGTGTTCATTCAAGACATAGATCATCGTAAATGAAGCCATTTTGTGGATATCATAATGCTCACCTGATCCTCATTGTACAAATGAAATGGTACAAGGAGCCAAACATGATTGCTCTATTTCAACGGATCAAAATTATGACAAAGTAGGCTATAGGTCAAGATCACAGGTCAAAATAATTTGTCGAGTGGGAAGACCTTGTAACAAGAAACCTACATGCCAAATATGAAGGTTCTATCTCTAGTGGTTTAAAAGTAGGTCACAGGTCAAGGTCACATCGCAAAATGTCTTGTACCAAAGAATGCCCTTGTCAATAGTAATCTACATGCCGAATTTGAAGCTCTAGTGGGAAGCCCTTGTCACAAAAAGCTACAAACCAAATATGAAGCTGGTCTCAGCAGCTCAGTCGGATGCACATCTGACTGTTGATCTGGAGGATGCGGGTTTGATACATGCCAAGGACGGCAACATTCCTTCGTGGAGATTGATCATGAAATCTTTTCCAGATTTAGGGACATCTCAGCCCCTAACAAACTAGGCCCCTGACAAACTTGGCCCCTAGCAATCTCGGCCCCAAACACTCCACTTATAGCTATAAATAGGTCATAATAGACAGTTTTTGTCTCCACAATTACATTTGGAAGGTCTATAGTTTTATAAGGCAGTTTGAGCTTAACATATTTTTGAGGAATTATAGAATCCTTACCGGTAAAACACATCGCTAAAATTGTGAATTGTGCTGTGTGTTTGGGGGGGGGGGAAGTTGAAAATGGAAGTATCTTTTATCTTAACCTTATAGTTATAAACTTAAGAGATGACAAGAGCCGTCACATGACAGCATAGCTCGCCTGTTTCGTGCTTTCAAAATATAAGGTAAAATCACTGAACTAGGAAATATAGGTCACAATAACCTTAATACCTTTTGAGGTCAATCATCCAGTCACATGGAAGTAATAATCCAGGTATACTGTTTCTCCATCAAATAATAATCAAGATAATAGGCAAAATCACTGAACCATGTAATATAGGTCACACTGACCTAGACTTAATATGAGGTCAATTATCGGGTCACATGGAACTAATAATGCATGGATGCTGTTTCTCCACTAAATAGTATTCAAGATACAAGACAAAGTCACTGAACCATGAAATATAGGTCACACTGACCTAGGTCTATTTTGAGGTCAATCATCAGGTCACATGGAAGTAATAATCCAGGTATAATAATTCTCCATCAAAAGTATTCAAGATAAAAGGCAAAATCACTGAACCATGAAATATAGGTCACACTCACCTAAATATATTTTGAGGTCAATCATCAAGTAAAATGGAACTAATAATCTAGGTATAAAAATAGTCCATCAAATAATATTCAAGATATAAGACAAAGTCAATGAACCATGAAATATAGGTCACTATGACCTAGATATATTTTGAGATCAATCATGTGGTCACACGGAACTAATATCCCAGGTATGACATTTCTCCATTAAATAGTATTCAAGATATAAGGCAAAATCACTGGACCGTGAAATATAGGTCACAATGACCTAGATATATTTTGAGGCCAATCATGTTATCATATGGAACTAATACCCCAGGTATGACATTTCTCCATCAAATAGTATTCAAGATATAAGGCAAAATCAGTGGACCGTGAAAAATAGGTCACGATGACCTAGATATATTTTGAGGTCAATCGTGTGGTCATATGTAACTAATATCCCAGGTATGACATTTCTCCATCAAATAGTATTCAAGATATAAGGCAAAATCACTGGACCGTGAACAATAGGTCACAATGACCTAGATATATTTTGAGGTCAATCCACTGGTCATATGGAACTAATATCCCAGGTATGACATTCCTCCATCAAATAGTATTCAAGATATAAAGCAAAATCACTGGACCATGAAATATAGGTCACTGTGACCTTGACCCTTTTACACTTGAACCAATGTCTCATAGTTGGCTGATGTATAAGCAATTAAGTTTGAAACTTGTTACTATAATGGAAATGTATATAACAAATTACAAAGGTGTCCTAGATTTTGACCCCTAGCCTCATCCCCCCAGGCATGATCCCAGGGGTGTTCTTTTGGAATCTCAGAAGATATTCCCTGGTATTCTCAGAAGACACTCCCAGGTACCCAAGTTGTAACTATGAATGTTTTGTGATGGGTGACTGTTGAGATATAAGCATTTCAAAAACTTTAACACAGTTTTACAGAGGTGTTCTAGATTTTGACCCCTAGCCCCACTCCGGGCTACCCAGGGGTCTGATCTCTTGGAACGTTATAAGACCCTCCCAGGTACTTAAGTTCCAAATATGAGTGCTCTGTGATGCATGACTGTTGAGATATAAGCATTTGAAAAACTATACCGCAGAGTGTGACGGGAACGCAAACGCTTACGCTAACGCGCACATCCGGGGTGACAACAATAGCTCTCCATGTACTTCGTATAGGCGAGCTAAAAATAATTCTTTTGTACTATGCATTTATTGTTTGAATATGAAAACATGCATGCCTAAACAAATATACTGTTATTAGCTCACCGTCACGTAGTGACGAGGTGAGCTTTTGGGATCACTTTTTGTCCGTCGTCCGTCGTGCGTGCGTGCGTCCGTCCGTGCGTGCGTCCGTCCGTGCGTGCGTAAACAATTTCTTTAAACGACATCTCCTCCTAAACCACTGATCGGATTTTGACCAAAATTCACAGGAATGATCCTTAGGTGGTCCCCTTTCAAAGTTGTTCAAATGGTTCCGGTCCGTTGCACATCTAGGTCACAGGAGCCAAAAACAGATTTTTTTCACCAAAAACTTAAAAAATCTTCTTCTCTGAAACCACAAGGCCCAGGTCTTTGATATTTGGTATGAAGCTTCATCTAGTGGACCCCTACCAAGATTGTTCAAATTATAGTGCTGGGGCCAAAAATGCCCCCGCCCTGGGGCCCTTTGGTTTTACATAGGCTTATATAGGGAAAATCTTTAAAAATCTTCTTCTCTGAAACCACAAGGCCCAGGTTTTTGATATTTGGTATGAAGCTTCATCTAGTGGACCCCTACCAAGATTGTTCAAATTATAGTGCTGGGGCCAAAAATGCCCCCGCCCCGGGGCCCTTTGGTTTTACATAGGCTTATATAGGGAAAATCTTTAAAAATCGTCTTCTCTGAAACCACAATGCCCAGGACTTTGATATTTGGTATGAAGCTTCATCTAGTGGACCCCTACCAAGATTGTTCAAATTTTAGTGCTGGGACAAAAAATGCCCCCGCCACGGGGCCCTTTGGTTTTACATTGGCTTATATAGGGAAAATCTTTAAAAATCTTCTTCTCTGAAACCACAAGGCCCAGGTCTTTGATATTTAGTATGAAGCTTCATCTAGTGGACCCCTACCAAGATTGTTCAAATTATAGTGCTGGGGCCAAAAATGCCCCCGCCCTGGGGCCCTTTGGTTTTACATAGACTTATATAGGGAAAATCTTTAAAAATCTTCTTCTCTGAAACCACAAGGCCCAGGACTTTGATATTTGGTATGAAGCTTCATCTAGTGGACCCCTACCAAGATTGTTCAAATTATAGTGCTGGGGCCAAAAATGCCCCCGCCCCGGGGCCCTTTGGTTTTACATAGGCTTATATAGGGAAAATCTTTAAAAATTTTCTTCTCTGAAACCACAAGGCCCAGGACTTTGATATTTGGTATGAAACTTCATCTAGTGGACCCCTACCACGATTGTTCAAATTTTAGTGCTTGGACAAAAAATGCCCCCGCCATGGGGCCCTTTGGTTTTACATTGGCTTATATAGGGAAAATCTTTAAAAATCTTCTTCTCTGAAACCACAAGGCTCAGGTCTTTGATATTTGGTATGAAACTTCATCTAGTGGACCCATACCACGATTGTTCACATTTTAGTGCTTGGACAAAAAATGCCCCCGCCATGGGGCCCTTTGGTTTTACATTGGCTTATATAGGGAAAATCTTTAAAAATCTTCTTCTCTGAAACCACAAGGCTCAGGTCTTTGATATTTGGTATGAAGCTTCATCTAGTGGACCCTTAACAAGATTGTTCAAATGATAGTGCTGGGGCCAAAAATGCCTGCCCCGGGGCCCTTTGGTTTTACATAGGCTTATATAGGGAAAATCTTTAAAAATCTTCTTCTCTGAAACCACAAGGCCCAGGACTTTGATATTTGGTATGAAGCTTCATCTAGTGGACCCATACCAAGATTGTTCAAATTATAGTGCTGGGACAAAAAATGCCCCCACCACGGGGCCCTTTGGTTTTACATTGGCTTATATAGGGAATATCTTTAAAAATCTTCTTCTCTGAAAACACAAGGCCCAGGTCTTTGATATTTGGTATGAAGCTTCATCTAGTGGACCCCTACCAAGATTGTTCAAATTATAATGCTGGGGCAAAAAATGCTCCGTCCCGGGGCCCTTTGGTTTTACATAGGCTTATATAGGCAAAATCTTTCAAAAATCTTCTTCTCTGAAACCGCTAGGCCCAGGTCTTTGATATTTGATGTGTAGCTTCATCTTGTGGACCTTTGCCAAGATTTTTCAAATTATAGCCGTTGTTGATGTTTGGTATGAAGCTTCACCTTTAAGACCTCCCTCAACATTATGCACATTAAAGCCCTGGGGCCACTAATGGCTCTCTCTGGGGCCCACTTGTTACACTATGGATCAAGTGAGCGATCCAGGGCCATCATGGCCCTCTTGTGTTTTATATTAGGATCACTTTTTGTCTGTCATCCGTGCGTAAACAATTTCTTCAGTTGACATCTCCTCCTAAACCACTGATCGGATTTTGACCAAACTTCATAGGAATGATCCTTAGGTGGTCCCCTTTCAAAGTTGTTCAAATGGTTCCGGTCCGTTGCACATCTAGGTCACAGGAGCCAAAAATTGATTTTTTTCACCGAAAATTAAAAAAAATCTTCTTCTCTAAAACCACAAGGCCCAGGTCTTTGATATTTGGTATGAAGCTTCATCTAGTGGACCCCTACGAAGATTGTTCAAATTATAGTGCTGGGGCCAAAGATGCCCCGGCTCCGAGGCCCTTTGGTTTTACATTGGCTTATATAGTGAAAATCTTGAAAAGTCTTCTTCTCTGAAACCACAAGGCCCAGGTCTTTGATATTTGGTATGAAGCTTCATCTAGTGGACCCCTACTAAGATTGTTCAAATTATAGTGCTGGGGCCAAAAATGCCCCCGCCCCAGGGCCCTTTGGTTTTACATGGGCTTATATAGGGAAAATCTTTAAAAATCTTCTTCTCTGAAACCGCAAGGCCCAGGTCTTCGATATTTGGTAAGGAGCTTCATCTAGTGGACCCCTACAAAGATTGTTCGAATTATAGTGCTGGGGCCACAAATGCCCCCGCCACAGGGCCCTTTGGTTTTATATGGGCTTATATAGGGAAAATCTATAAAAAAAATTCTTCTCTGAAACCGAAAGGCCCAGGTCTTTGCTATTTTGAATGAAGCTTCATCTAGTGGACCCCTACCAAGATTGTTCAAATTATAGTGCTGGGGCCAAAAATGCCCCCGCACTGGGACCCTTTGGTTTTACAAAGGCTTCTATAGGGATAATCTTGAAAAATCTTCTTCTCTGAAACCACAAAGCCTTGGTCTTTGATATTTGGTATGAAGCTTCATCTAGTGGACCTCTACAAAGATTGTTCAAATTATAGCCCTGAGACCGAAAATGGCCCCGCCTCAGGGACCTTTCGGTTTTACATAGACTTATAGGGAAAATCTTGAAAAAATTTCTTCTGTGAAACCACAAGGCCTAGGTCTTTGAAATTTGGTTTGAAGTTTCATCTAGTTGACCTCTATCAAGATTGTTCAAATTAAAACACTGGGGCCAAAAATGCCCCCGCCCCGAGACCCTTTTGGTTTTAAATAGACTTATATAGGGAAATCTTTAAAAATCTTCTTCTCTGAAACTGCAAGGCCAATGTCTTTGATATTTATACCCCCGCAAACGAAGTTTGAAGGGGGTATATAGGAGTCAGCTTGTCGTCTGTCGTCGGTCCGTTACGTCTGTCGTCGGTCCGTTACAAAAACTTTTAACATTGCTCATAACTTCCTTATTCTTTGACCGATTTCTTTAATATTCACACACCACACACCTTGTCACTAGTACTTACGATTGATATACACAAACCTGACCTTGACCTTTACGTTGACCTTCCTCAAGGTCAAATACTTGTAAAAATTTGTCGTCGGTCCGTTACAAAAAACTTTAACATTGCTCATAACTTCCTTATTCTTTGACCGATTTCTTTAATATTCACACACCACACACCTTGCCACTAGTACTTAAGATTGATATACACAAACCTGACCTTGACCTTTACGTTGACCTTCCTCAAGGTCAAATACTTGTAAAAATTTGTCGTCGGTCCGTTACAAAAAACTTAAACATTGCTCATAACTTCCTTATTCTTTGACCGATTTCTTTAATATTCACACACCACACACCTTGCCACTAGTACTTAAGATTGATATACACAAACCTGACCTTGACCTTTACGTTGACCTTCCTCAAGGTCAAATACTTGTAAAAATTTTTTGGTATGGAGCTTCATCTAGTGGACCTCTACCAAAATTGTTCAAATTATAGCCCTCGGACCAAAAATGCCCAGGTCTTGGATATTTGGTGTGAAGCTTCATCTAGTGGACCTCTATCAAGATTGTTTAAATTATAGCACTGAGGCCAAAAATACCGCCGCCCCTGGGCCATTTGGTTTTACATAGGCTTATGTAGGGAATATCTTTAAAAAAATCTTCTTCTCTGAAACGGCAAGGCCCAGGTCTTTGATATTTGGTGTGTAGCTTCATCAATTGGACCTTTGCCAAGATTGTTCAAATTATAGACTTTGTTGATATTTGGTATGAACCTTCACCTTTTTAGACCTCCCTCAACATTATGCACATTATAACCCTGGGGTCAATAATGGCCCTCCCCGGGGGCCACTTATTACTCTATGGATCAGGTGAGCGATCCAGGGCCATCATGGCCCTCTTGTTTTTCCTTAAACGCCCCCGACCCAAAAATTGATAATTTAAGATGAAAATTTTTGATATTTTTGCTATTTCTGCTCAAAAATATATAGATTGTGGGTACACGTTAGAACATGCCAAGCTTTGCTAGCACAATACACCATCACGAAAACTTATCTTTTTGACCCAATTAACACCACTTTTATCCAGTCAAACCGTTAAGATTTGCTGGGGGTATACATATCCCTTTTTATCTTAATTCTGCTCAAAAACATACATATGTAGTTTGTGGGCACTAGTTGGCACCGTGTCGCTCAATGACCGGAAAGACCCTGATCAGATGACTAAATTGGAGGTTTTATATATATAATATAATTTTGGGTGCCGAGTTTGTAGGGGCCTACTTTGCTAGGGGCAGAGTTTGTTAGGGATGACCCGTTACCCTTTTCTACATTCATTTTCTCCCATCAGCTGATTCAAGAAGGGCATTTGTCAGTTTCTGGCGAAAGAATGTGCACTGTACAAGTCAGCTGCTTACGAATGAGCTTGCCAAGGCCAAGTGTTGACGTAAGGGTGAGGATTAAGGCCGTGTGAAATCGATTTAAGCCTCCCAGTGGAATTCTTTCCACTGAACGTTCCAAGGTGGTTCTTCTGTTAAGTATTGTATGTATTACTCGTGTCTTTTTATTTTGGATGGTCATTAGGCCAATTTGTGGGAAAGCAACTGTCCTTTTGGCCTTCCTCTGTTGAAGTTTCTATTATTGTCTGGTTGCGTCGTGTTTGTGTTTGTTTCCCTTACTTTAAACCCAAATACAAACAAACAAAACAAAAATTGAAGGTTCTATTTCATATTGTTCAAGCCAAGGTCAAATTCACAGGTCAATTTATTTGTTCAGAGATAAGACCGTATTACATGGAACGTTCATTCCAAATATGAAGGCTGTAAAAAGCTATGACCAATATATTTTTATTTAAGTAGGTCTCAGGTCAAGGTCATTTTTTCCATGATCCATATTCTACCTTGACAGAGATGTTGTCAAGGTGATCATTTTGAGCAAGTTTGATAAACATTGGACCAAAGGTTTTTAACCTGACATGATCCATATTTGACGTTGACATATATTTTCAAAGTGATCATTCTGAGCATGTCTGATAAACATTTGCCCAAATTTATCTGCTCCAGAGTTTTCACAGGGGTTTTCTAGGCTACGACCCACTGACTTACTTTTTGACCCGAAATGATCCATATTTGAACTTGACCAAGATATTGCTGAGATAACTTTGATGACGATTCGACCAAACTGTGACCTGTATAGTATTTAAAAGGTTTTTTCTATGATTTGTTCATACTGATCTGCTTTATAGCCCTAAATGACCCTTATTCAAAGTGTACTGAGATGGTAATTCTGCACATGTTTGGGGATGATTGGACAAAAACTGTGGCCTCTAAAGTATTAATAAGGTTTTTTTATGGTATTAACTACTGTTCCACTTTTTGACTCAAAATGCCCCATATTCCAACTTGACAGAGATATTGTCAGTATGATCTAACCAATCTGATCATAATTAGACCAAAACTGTGGCCCAAGGGTGTTAACAAGAAAATTTACACATGGCATCAGCCGCCGCTGGACATCTCATTGTCACAAAAGCTCACCATGACCATTGGTTAGGTGAGCTAAAAACAAATGTAAAATAAGTTTTGCTTCTCACATACGACCCAAAAGCATGTGATGTACAAATGCCTACAGTAACAAAGGGCCATAACTCATCAAGTAGTATTCAGAATTTCTTCAAAAGTTAATAAGGTCATCTACAGATTTCTAGCAATGCACTCATCAACTTTCAATGCCATAGCTTTTATAGTTTTTGATAGTTTTATAGTTAAGGTCAAGGTCATCAAAACCTTATGGCTATTTTCCCCATCCTAGTGTTGTAACCAAGCAAGTTACTTCAGAATCCATCAAACGGTTCAGGAGATACAGTGTTTCAGAAGACTAAATGATAGAAATGGCTATTTTCATTTGTCAAAAGGCAATGCCTCTGAAAGTAAGAACACCAGAGTTATGGTTCCTTTGTCCTGCAGCTCATCTCGTGCAGCTGTACAGCAAAAGATGCATCATCCATAGTCTGTGGTCAAACATAATTGCCAGGATATTAAGTTTCTTCTCCTTTACTTTTTCATTGTAACCAGTGCCTGGCTATTAAATTGCTTCTACTTTACGTTTAGCCAATGCCTGGATATTTAATTGCATCTCCTTTATTTTATCATTGTAGCCAATGCCTGGATATGAAATTGCTTGTCCTTTACTTTTTCATAGCAATAGTTAGTTCTTCTGGCTTTGCATCTCGCTTCTCTCTTATGGCTTTTCTGAACAATTTTACACAAATTTTCTTGTAGTCCTTTCCTCTCACATTCAGGTCTTTCAATGGCAGAAATTCATTGGAACTCATGAAATCTTGTGACCTACAAAAACAAGAGTAACAATGTAAGAAATGCCCCGCCATTACACTTACATCTTACAAACAAGTACTATAAGACTGTAAGAAAGGAATTCAAAGTGAAGGTGCATTGTTCTTTCCGCGAATAAATTTCAATGATTATTTTCAATGTTCAAAGGGCCACAGCTTCAAAAGATAGTAAGCAAAAATTACTTTCTCTGATCAGGCTTACGAGATTCTAACAGTTTTCTTTGGCTCCAGCATTTATGTTATTTCATGCTGTCAAGTCCTTATTGTTGTTTCATCTCTGTAGTTGACTGATATTTGTTCTCCGATATAGCACTGTTGAGTTAGCAAACTTCATGCAGACTGAACCATGTGTTTGTTTAGACCATGACAGAATCAAGGATGAGAATCATGGCCATATATAAACAAATTAAAACACACAGTGAAATACATTTTGCTGACCATTCTAAGGCTGTTCTTCTATCCTGGATTATTTATGTTGCATTTATGTATTGCTTATATCCTTTTAGTTTGGATAGCCTTTTACCGTAGCCATTCTGTGGGAAAGTAACTCGTTCTGCTGCCCGCTTGTGATCAGATTTCAACAGTGTTTAGTTACTCCATGTTCATGTTTCTTTCCCTTTGATGACTCTGATCAGAGTTGTTTGACAAATGTTTTGATACCTGATCACTGCCTACATTTTTATTTTACAGTTCCCATTTTTTGCTGAACCCCTCAGGTGATAAACCAATGTGTAAAAATTAAAAATAGTAATGATCAGGAACTGATACAATCAAATCTCAAATCCTCCCCACAACATCACCAGGGAAAGAAGTCGATAACAGAAAATATCATCATACTAAATATGAACTTAATCCGTGTAGTCATAAAAACGAGATGAGCTTCTAAAAAAAACTTTAACGCAAAAACTTTAACATTTGTGGACGTCGATGCCTGGGGTAGTAGAAAAGCTTACCGGGACGAAATTTCCTGAGAGTTAAAAAAGGATAGGAAACCCAAATAAATATGTTTCATGTTCAGCAGAGACTTGCCTGGTAAGAAGCCTTTGCTTTTCTCATTTGTCTCCAGTGTCTTCTGATTAGAATTGTGTCAACAACTGACCATCAAACTGTAAAAAGAAAACAAATATCAAACAAGAGAATCAGAGACACCAAAGGATGCCCCATGAAGATGTGTAATAGAGGAAACAAGATGTGTTTGTGAAACACCGATGCCCCAGGACAGCGCCTGTGCAATATGAAAGCCCCATCACTAAAGTATGTCATGGTCAAGGCCACAAGGTATCAAGGTCAAAAATTATGGTACCAATGGAAAGGTGTTGCGAAAAAGAAT
This sequence comes from Lucinisca nassula, assembly GCA_963580285.1. Classification (NCBI taxonomy): domain Eukaryota; kingdom Metazoa; phylum Mollusca; class Bivalvia; order Lucinida; family Lucinidae; genus Lucinisca; species Lucinisca nassula. Next base: position 28,502,987 of record OY757015.1, read on the forward strand.
ACACATGTGAAATATGAAAGCTCTATCACTTACCAATCGAAAGTTATGGACTTTATATTAAAGTTTTTAAAAAGTAGGTCAAACATCAAGGTCAAGGTCACAAGGTCAAAAATTATGGTACCACTAGAAAGGGCTTGTGACAAGGAATGCACATGTGAAATATGGAAGCCCTACCATTTACCAATCAAAAGTTATGGCCAATGTTAAAGTTTTTAAAAAGTAGGTCAAATGTCAAGGTCAAGGTCATGAGGTCAAAAATTACGGTACCATTAGAAAGGTCTTGTGACAAGGAATGCACATGTGAAATATGAAAGCCCTACCAATTACCAATCAAAAGATACGGCAAGTATGTCATGGTCAAGGCCACAAGGTATCAAGGTCAAAAATTATGGTACCAATGGAAAGGTGTTGCGAAAAAGAATACACATGTGAAATATGAAAGCTCTATCACTTACCAATCGAAAGTTATGGACTTTATATTAAAGTTTTTAAAAAGTAAGTCAAACATCAAGGTCAAGGTCACAAGGTCAAAAATTATGGTACCACTAGAAAGGGCTTAAGACAAGGAATGCACATGTGAAATATGGAAGCCCTACCATTAACCAATCAAAAGTTATGGCCAATGTTAAAGTTTTTAAAAAGTAGGTCAAATGTCAAGGTCAAGGTCATGAGGTCAAAAATTACGGTACCATTAGAAAGGTCTTGTGACAAGGAATGCACATGTGAAATATGAAAGCCCTACCAATTACCAATCAAAAGATACGGCCAATGTTAAAGTTTTAACAAGTAGGTCAAATGCAAAGGTCAAGGTCATGAGGTCAGAAATTATAGTGCCAATTGAAAGGTCTTGTGACAAGGAATCCACATGTGAAATATGAAAGCTCTATCACTTACCAATCAAAAGTTATGGCCAATGTTAAAGTTTTTAAAAAGGAGGTCAAAAGTAGGTCAAATGTCAAGGTCAAGGTGACGAGGTCAAAATTTATTGTACCTCTTGAAAGGTCTTGTGACAAGGAATGCACATGTGAAATATAAAGGCTCTATCATTTACCATTCAAAAGTTATGCCCAATGTTAAAGTTTTTGCAGACGGACAAACGGACAAACGGATTAACAGACAAACGGATTAACGGACAAACAGACGGACAGACCAAAAACTATATGCCCCCCTGAATCTTCGATTCCGGGGGCATAAAAATCTGGGGTTACAATGCACATGTGTTTCATTATCAGCCACACATGACTTTGATAGGACTGACAAAACTGTTAAAAGGGGTGTAAATGTAAACGCAACCATCTACTGTATGTGATTAATAAATCATTGAACTGAAATTTGAAACCTATCATCAATGGGTGTTATGGGCACTTGGTATTTATTCTGCTAGTATTACACCTTCCTTATCTAAGAGACCATGGTTCTGCACGCCAGCTCAGAGGGGAATTATTTCTTAAAAGTTTAAAGGAAAATCCATCCAGGGGTAAAGGAGGTATGGAACAGACATAAAATTCAAAGTTGAAAAACTTCACCTGTGACCTTGCCCTTGAGTTGGCATGTTTTATTTATGGGTTCTGCACATCAGCTCACTGAGGAGGATATTTTACCAATGTTTATTAAAAATCCTGCCAGGGGTAAATAAATAGGCATAAAAGTCAAAGTTTCAAACTCGTGATCTTTAAATGTGATCTTGACCTTGTGTCAGCATGATTCATGTATGCTTTATGCACATCAGCTGTCTGAGGGGGATAATTGACCAAAGGTAAATGAAAATCATTTTAGGGTAAATGAGATATAAGGAATGGACACAAAATTCAAAGCCGTGATCTTCAAATGTGACCTTGACCTAGAGTCAGCCTGATTCATTTATGGGCTTTGCACCAAGGTTGGTAGGTAAATACCAGTGGCAGGAATGCTATTTAAAATCACTCATATGCAATAGATAATGATCCTAAAATTAAGATGGACAGGCCTGAGCAAACAGACAGACCCAGATCAGACTGCTCCATCAGTCTGTAAATGCATCACAAAAACATATGCACATGATTTTGACCCCTCCAACACCACTTTTATATAATAAAGATGGGGTTTAAGAGGGATATACACTATTTTCCGTATCTCTGCTAAAAATATAGATTGTGGGTGCTCAATAGAACTGCCTCACTGAATGATCTATAATTTCAGCAGACATACTACAATATTGGAATTTTTAATCAGAAAATTTTCATTTTTTGGTTGTTAAATGTTCATTATATTTGTATAGGCATGTTTTCTTGAACTTTGTGTGTGTGTTTTTTTTTTTTATGCTTTTGTGAAATGATAAAACACATTGTTAAATTTGTTTGGAGAATTACAACAACTTTTGTGGTTGTCCGAACTTTTTTATGTGTACTTTAAAAAAAAGTTTGTTTGCAAGTTTGTCAAGTAGTTACTCCTACTTTTGAACGGTGTGAAAATTTGTTTTGTTTAAGACAGGTATTAAAAGAACAAAATACAATGGGCATAGATTTCTTAACCTGCAGGTACTCTCTCAAGTATTTTTATTTACAAGTCAAGTCAAATACCAGTAGCTGATGTCTGAAAACTAGTATTTCAGTATCTTTTGAAAACAAATTCAATACATACTTGATTACTTCAAATATAAAATTATGAAGGTAACAGATTATTAATCTTTCAAACAATTCATTATCAGAAGGTCTGGAAAATCCTAAAACATTTCATTCGACCTGCATGACCAAGTGCATGTAGACTCTACAAGAGCTGTCGCATGTCAGCGTAGCTCGCCTGCTTCGCAGTTCAAGATATAAGGTAAAATCACTGCACATTGAAATATAGGTCGCACTGACCTACAAATATTTTGAGGTCAATCATCAGGTTACATGGAACAAATAATTAGGTATGTAGATTTTTCATCAAATAGTTTTCAAGATCTAAAGCAAAGTCACTGAACCCTGAAATATAGGTCACACTGACCTATATATATTTCAGGGTCAATCATTGGGTGACGTGAAACTAACAATCTGGGTATGACATTATTCCATGAAATACTATTCCAGATATAATGCAAAAACACTGAACCATGAAATATCGGTCACAATGACCTACATTTTTGGGATGGGGGAGAAATATAGGTCACACTGACATGGAGCTAATAACCAATATAGGTCACACTGACATGGAGCTAATAACCAAGGTACATGTATGATGTTTGTCCATCAAATAGTATTCAACATATAAGGCAAAATCAGTGAACCATTAAATATAGGTCACAATGACCTAGATTTATTTGAGGTTAATCACTGTGTCACATGGAACTAATAACCAAGGTATGATGTTTCTCCATCAAACAGTATTCAAGATATAAGGCAAAATCACTGAACCATAGGTCACACTTACCTAGATATATTTTGAGGTCAAACATGGGGTCACATGGAACTAATATCCCAGGTATGACATTTCTCCATCAAATAGTATTCAACATATATAAGGCAAAATCACTGAACGATGAAATATAGGTCACATTGACCTAGATAGATTTTGAGGTAAATCCTTGGGGCACATGGAAGTAATTATCCAGGTATAGCATTTCTCCATCAAATAGTATTCAAGATATAAGCAAAATCACTGAACGATGAAATATAGGTCACACTGACCTAGACATATTTTCAGGTGAATCACTGGGTCACATGGAAGTAATAATCCAGGTTTAACATTTCTCCATCAAATAGTATTCAATATATAAGGCAAAATCACAGAATCATGAACTATAGGTCACATTGACCTAGATATATTTCGAGGTCAATCATGGGGTCACATGGAACCAATATCCCAGGTATAACATTTCTCCATCAAATAGTATTCAAGATATAAGGCAAAATCACTGGACTGTAAAATGTAGGTCACCATGACCTTCACCCTTTTACACTTAAACCAACGTCACAAAGTTGGCTGATGTATAACAAATTCAGTTTGTAACTTGTTAGCATAATGATAATGTATTTAACGAATAACTTAGGTGTCCTAGATTTTGACCTTTAGCCCCACCCCCCCCCCCCTCATTCGTGAACCCAGGGGTGTGTTCTTTTGGAATCTCAGAAGACAATCCCGCATATTCTCAGAAGACATTCCCAAGTACCCAAGTTGTAAATATGAATGCTTTGTGATGAGTGACTGTTGAGATATAAGCATTTCAAAAATTTTAACACAGTTTTATAAAGGTGTTCTAAATTCTGACCCCTAGCCCCACCTCGGGGCATGGATCCAGGGGTTTGCTCTCTTGGAACATTAGAAGACCCTCCCAGGTACTAAAGTTCCAAATATGAGTACTCTGTGATGCATGGCTATTTAGATATAAGCATTTGAAAAACTTTAACGCAGTGTGACGGGAACGCACACGCACACGCTAACGCAAACGCGGACGACCGTGGTGACTACAATAGTTCTCCTTGTACTTCGTAAAGGTAAGGTAAAATGCAAGCCCTGTATGAAATGATTTTACTTTACAATACATAGACCTAGGCAGGCAGGGTATATTTAGCAGTCTCAATTGGCCCCACCTACATTAATGTCCATTTTCCAGTATTTCTCAGTATTTACCGGGATTTCCCTGTATTTCCCACTGTCCATGAAACTATATGTGTATTTTCAGCTTTTTTACCAACCTAGCTTTGGACATGAACTTTCTGAGGGGGATAACTGACCAAGTTTGATGAAAATCCTTTAAGGGGTGGAGATATGGAACAAACACAAAATTCAAAGAATAGCTCAGCCAAAGCCACCTCTGACTAGTTATCAGGAAGATGTAGGTTGATTCCTTCCGCAGTCAGGAACATTCTTTCGTGGATATTGATCATGAAATCTTTTCTACAGTCATTTCTCCCATCAGCTGATTCAAGAAGGGCATTTGTCAATTCTGGTGTAAGAATGTGCACTGTTCTGGTCAATTGCTTACGGATAAAATTGCCAAGGTAAAGTGTGGATAGATAATTGGCTCAAACTTTTAGTTAACACTGGCCGTTAAACCCCCATACATAAAAAGAACTGGTGACTATCAAATGTGACCTTGAGCTTGAGTCCAAGTAAGATATTCTGAAGGGCTCTCACATTGTGCAAATCTCAATGTAGGGCTTCAAACTTCCACAATGAACAAACATTAAACAAGAGGGCCCAGAGGGCCCTGGTTCGCTCACCTGATCCTATGTATAACAAGTGGGGCCCAGGCAGGGTCATTTTTGGCCCCAGGGCTATAATTTGAACAATCTTGGTAGAGGTCCACAAGATGAAGCTTCATATCGAATATGAAAGACCTGGGCTTTGTGGTTTCAAAGAACAAGATTTTAAAGGTTTACCCTGCATATAGAAGTCTATGTAAAACAAGATTTTCCCTAATATAAGTCTATGTAAAACCAAAGGGCCCCGGAGCGGGGGCATTTTTGGCCCCATGGCTATAATTTGAACAATCTTGGTAGAGGTCCACTAGCTGAAGCTTCATAACAAATATAAAAGACCTAAGCCTTGTGTTTCAGAGAAGATGATTTTTAAAGATTTTCCCTATATAAGTCTATGTAAACCAAAGGGCCACATGGCGGGGACATTTTTGGTCTCAGCGCTATAATTTGAACAAGCTTTATAGAGGTCCACTAGCTGAAGCTTCATAACAAATATCGAAGACCTAAGCCTTGTGGTTTCAGAGAAGAAGACTTTCCAAGATTTTCCCTATATAAGTCTATGTAAAACCAAAGGGCCCCGGCGTGGGGGCATTTTTGGCCCCAGGGCTATAATTTGAACAATCTTGGTAGGGGTCCACTAGATGAAGCTTCATTACAAATATCAAAGACCTGGGCCTTGCGGTTTCAGAGAAGAAGATTTTTAAAGATTTTTGGCCCCAGCACTATAATTTGAACAATCTTGGTAGGGGTCCACTAGATGAAGCTTCATACCAAATATCAAAGACCTGGGCCTTGCGGTTTCAGAGAAGAAGATTTTTAAAGATTTTCCCTATATAAGCCCATGTAAAACCAAAGGACTCCGGTGCGGGGGCATTTTTGGCCCCAGCACTATAATTTGAACAATCTTGGTAGGGGTCCACTAGATGAAGCTTCATACCAATTTCAAAGACCTGGGCCTTGCAGTTTCAGAGAAGAAGATTTTTAAAGATTTTCCCTATATAAGCCCATGTAAAACCAAAGGGCCTCGGTGCGGGGGCATTTTTGGCCCCAGCACTATAATTTGAACAATCTTGGTAGGGGTCCACTAGATGAAGCTTCATACCAAATATCAAAGACCCGGGCCTTGCGGTTTCAGAGAAGAAGATTTTTCAAGATTTTCCCTATATAAGCCCATGTAAAACCAAAGGGCCCCGGTGCGGGGGCATTTTTGGCCCCAGCACTATAATTTGAACAATCTTGGTAGGGGTCCACTAGATGAAGCTTCATACCAAATATCAAAGACCTGGGCCTTGCGGTTTCAGAGAAGAAGATTTTTCAAGATTTTCCCTATATAAGCCCATGTAAAACCAAAGGGCCCCGGTGCGGGGGCATTTTTGGCCCCAGCACTATAATTTGAACAATCTTGGTAGGGGTCCACTAGATGAAGCTTCATACCAAATATCAAAGACCTGTGCCTTGCGGTTTCAGAGAAGAAGATTTTTCAAGATTTTCCCTATATAAGCCCATGTAAAACCAAAAGGCCCCGGTGCGGGGGCATTTTTGGCCCCAGCACTATAATTTGAACAATCTTGATAGGGGTCCACTAGATGAAGCTTCATACCAAATATCAAAGACCTGGGCCTTGCGGTTTCAGAGAAGAAGATTTTTTAAGTTTTCGGTGAAAAAAATCTATTTTTGGCTACTGTGACCTATATGTGCAACGGACCGGAACCATTTGAACAACTTTGAAAGGGGACCACCTAAGGATCATTCCTGTGAAGTTCGGTCAAAATCCGATCAGTGGTTTAGGAGGAGATGTCGTTTGAAGAAAAGTTTACGGACGCACGCACGGACGCACGGACGCACGCACGCACGGACGCACGGACGCACGACGGACAAAAAGTGATCCCAAAAGCTCACCTTGTCACTACGTGACAGGTGAGCTAAAAATATATCTTCGAATACCAGTCTTTAGGCGACCAGATTATTTATTCTGCATTAGGTGGACTTTATTGTATATACATTTTTTGCTACATGCAACATACATTGTACAACATGTACAAAGAATATATTTATATGCTAAAATACATTAAATCAGTGTAATATTTTGTATCTGTTTTCGGCTAAATTCTGTAGGATAAAATTTACAAAAATGTTAGGCCCCTTATAATAAATATAAAAAAAATAAAGTTATTTCTACAAGTATATATACTCCGAATACCAGTCTTAAGGCGACCAGCTTATTTCTTCTGCATTAGGTGGACTTTTCGTATATATTTTATTTTCTACTATGCATCAAATCTATCATGTCTATAATGTATTTGTTTGCCTAAAATGCATTAAATCAGTGTTCTGTTTTCTTCTCAATGATGTGGGATAAAATATACAAAAATGATGGACCCCTTGAAATTTTACGAGTATATACTCTGATAGTCTTAAGGCGACCAGCTTATTTATTCTGCATTAGGTAGACTTTTTGTATATATTTTATTTTCTGCTAAGCATTATATTAATAATGACATTTTACCCTGTAAATGCAATAAATCCATATTCTGTATCTATCTGCTTCTAAATGCTGTAGGATAATATATAAAGTAGACATGTGTCAGTATGACACAGATGCCCCCGCACAGGGGCCAAACTCACGCTGAAAACTTATGTTGCAGCAACAGCCGTCACTGAACAGTATAACGCACCTGGAATAGTGTCAAACTAAACTAGATATATCTTTGTTGCATTCATCAAGTCATATTGAATTGATACTTCAGACATGAAGTTTCTCCATCAAATATTATTCAAGATTTCAGGCAAAGTCACTGACCCATAAAATACAGGTCACACCTACCTTGATATATTTTGAGGTCAATCATCTGGATGCATTCAAGTATTATCCCAGACATGACATTCCTCCATCAAATAGTATTCAAGATTACAGGCAAACTCCCTAAACCATGCAATATACCGGTAGGTCACACTGACCTAGATATATTTTGTCGAGATCAATCAGTGGGTCAGATGGTATGAAATTTCTCCATAAAATAATATTCAAGATAATGGACAAAATCACTGAAGCACACCAAACTAGATATATTAGGAGGTTGATCAGCGGGGTAAATGGAACTAATAACACAGGCATGACATTTCTCCATCAAATAGTTTTCAAAATAAAAGGCAAAGTCATTGAACCAATAAATATAGGTCACACTGACCTAGATATCTTTTGAGGTTGATCAGCAGGTCACATGGGACTAATAATCTATGGCATGACATTTCTCCATCAAATAGTATTCAAGATATTAGGCAAAATCACTGAACCATGAAATATGGTCACAATGACCTAGGTATATTTTGAGGTCAATCATTGGATCACATGGAACTAATAAGCCGGGATTGACATTTTTCCATCAAATAGTATTCAAGATATGAGGCAAAATCACTCATCCATGAAATATAGGTCACAATGACCAATATACATGTAATTATATTTTTGAATCAATCATTGGGTCACAAGGAGCTAATAAACCAGGCATGACATTTCTCCATCAAATAGTATTCAAGATATAAGGCAAAGTCACTCTAGCATGAAATATAGGTCACACTGACCTATATATATTTTGAGGTCAATTACGTACATACACACATTCGTGCAGACGGACGTACATTCATACAAACGTACGTACACACATTCGTGCAGACGGACGTACATTCGTACCAACGTACCTAGGGCTGGCTAATCGTTGCTGAAATGATAATCGCTTATCAGTTTTGCCATTGCGATAAATAATCGATTAGTAATCACTGGAGATTTGGTCGTAATTTTACCTGTCCCGCTTTCTGTCTGCACATGACTCTTATCATATACATGTTGTAATTCACTCTAGTGTTTTGCACAGACAGGCCAGAGCAAACAGTGTAGACCCTGATGAGAATGCGGCGTCTCATCAGGGCCTGCACTGTTTGCCACTCATCCAGCTATTTAAGAAACATCTTTAGCTGGTAAATTCTACGAAGAAAATAATTGATTACGGAAAATCAGTATCAATAATAATATTTCTGGAATTTATCAATCAATTAATCGATTATCTGATTAATCGTGGCAGCCTTACATGTACGGCAAACCTAAAAACTATATGCCCCCGGACCTTGACATTTTACGAGTATACACACTCTGAATACCAGTTTGTAGATGACCAGCTTATTTATTCTGAATTAGGTTGAAAGCATAAGTGAAAAACTGAAAAAATATACTCTGGACATCATGCCAATGGCGGTGACAAAAATGTAAAAATTCTATTGGAAAAATTAAAATGACTATTAAAACATACTTGACAATCTGTTTTTTCTACAAGAAACGTGAGAAATGTTACTTTTCCCAAATACAGATTAAACAAGAATTCCGCCGAAGGCTATGTCACGCCTGTTGGGGCGCAAAGTCACTGAACCATGAAATATGGGTCAAGGTCAGATATGGTTACTTGCGTTGAAGTTGCAGTTCCTAGATTCAAGCTTGTACCAAGTATAATTAATGAAGCTCTAATAATTCTCAAGAAATGGACTTTTACATTAGGGTGAAAGTTAGGGTGGTCGCAATAATTTACAAAGTCAGTGAACAATAAAATATAGGTCAAAGTCAGATACGGATGCTTCTGTTGAAGTCGCAGTTCCTAGATGCAAGCTTGTACCAAATATAATTAAGGAAGCTCTAATAGTTCTCAAGAAATGGACTCTTACATCAGGGTGGAAGTTAGGGTGGTCGCAAATGTTGACGGACGGAAAATTTGACACCTATATCGCGCCATGCAGGCGCAACAAAAATGATTAAATTTTTTACCAGTTGTTTTTTTTTTTCTTTCAGGGATTTCTTCTTCTAAGCTGTAGTCTTCATCTGTAAATATTTAAAATAATAAATAGAAGATCATGAATATGTTCCATTGAATTTATTAAACTAGAGCAAGTTGATATCCCTGTGCTGTGGAAATCATGTCATGTAATAAAAGGACCCAAAATTTTTTACCTTGGGTAACCCAAATACATGCCTCCCAGCAAAGTTTTGCACCACTGTATTCCACTCTCCATTACCTTTGCATAAATAATAATAATACTATGTTTGTGCAAAAAGTAATTTTGACCCATGGGGCTCACCCCACTGCACCCCCCCCCCCCCCCCACCAAAGGAAGTCACATCAGAATTCTGAAAAATTATGTTCCTCCAGCCCTCATTCTGGGAAAGTTTCAAGATTTTATAAGATTCTAGCACAAATACCTAGCCTTGGATGAGTTGTTTGACAATATGACCTAAAACCCTACTTTTTGACTTATCATGACCCCGGGCATTCCCCCCGCCTGCATTTTTTCCGCCATAGCTTTTACTCTCCATTAATACTTTGATTTGATATGAAACATGACTATATTTGAAGAAAATGAAGTTTTACCCTCAGGCAAGTCGGGGCCCCAACCTGTCTGGGAGGTCATATTGAAATTCTTACTATACTAGCCCAAACAGCCCATGCAACAACACATTATTTTAGAAATATTTCACCACATATGAATGTTTCCACCATAAGGAGCTATTTTTAAAGAAAACTAGAATGTGGTTAAATTGGAACGCCATTGCAAATCCCCATGCTTTCCACTCACAGGCTAAGTACCAAAAACCAAGGCCCCAAAATTTAACTTGTATTATATTCTACTAATCATCCCCTTCAATTTGAAATGTCACATGATTATGTTCCAAGAAAATTAAAATTTGACCTTTTGACCCCATCCCCAAACCTGGGCCCCAATCTGACCCTAGGGTCAAAATTTTACTTGCACTGTATTCCACTAATCATACCCTTGAATTTGATATACCACATGACTATATTTCGAAAACATTTTGGCTCTGCAACCCCAAAAGTCTGAACCCTTGGGCATGACCCAGGGGTCTGAGCCAAAATCTGTTCCATATGTTTTACATATTCCATTAATTATTACTTATGTAATGTTTGGTATCAAAATCTATAAAATTGACTTTCAAGCCTCCTAGTGGCCCACTTTGGAAATATAGGTTTTTATATAGGTTTGTCTTACAGAAAATAATGGCTAATAACAGATTGTTCGATAAAAAATATAGGTTAAAAAGGTTCTTCGACACTCACACTAACACTTAATTCTGCTGAAAAAAAGATGTCTTTTACGTCACGATTGCTAAAAAAAGTTGATAAGAATTTTGAGTCTGAGTGAGTGAAGCGAGCGGGGAAAAATTACCATTTCTTTACAGTTTTTCATCAATATTTTGGGACTAAAATAAAAAGGAACAATAGGAAAGAAATTTAATGAAAAAAAAAAAGCAGCCTGTGGAATGGCCATAATCCCCTGCCTCCGTTCAGTAATTTAGACCATTGTTACCTCCCTTCCATTATCTACCTTGGTAGATCCATATGCATAGATTCTAGGTTTATAACCTATCTCTGACAACTGCGTCAGGGAGTCGACTCTTTGGCTCAGGGGTAAGAGCAGTGGACTTCTACCCGAGCGGACCGGGTTCGAATCCCACCAAAGACGGGGATTTTTTCACGCTATGCATCTTTCCTTTGTTACCACTGTCACGTCGTAAGATGGGGGCTCGTCCGGGATCGGACTTTATATGCCAGAAATGGCTTCGTGCCGAACTTGGCATCCTTCACGTCATCATAAATGATGACTTCCTTAAGAGGGGGTGTGTTACCTCCCTTCCATTATCTACCTTGGTAGATCCATGCATAGATTCTAGGTTTATAACCACTCTCTGACAACTGCGTCAGGGAGTCGACTCTTTGGCTCAGGGGTTAGAGCAGTGGACTTCTACCCGAGCGGACCGGGTTTGAATCCCACCAAAGACGGGGATTTTTTCACGCTATGCATCTTTCCTTTGTTACGACTGTCACGTCGTAAGATGTGGGGGCTCTACCGGGATTTGTTACCTCCCTTCCATTATCTACCTTGGTAGATCCATATGCATAGATTCTAGGTTTATAACCACTCTCTGACAACTGCATCAGGGAGTCTACTCTTTGGCTCAGGGGTAAGAGCAGTGGACTTCTACCCGAGCGAACCGGGTTCGAATCCCACCAAAGACGGGGATTTTTTCACGCTATGCATCTTTCCTTTGTTACGACTGTCACGTCGTAAGACCATAACCTGTTACCTTGACCCTAAATTGGCAATCTTTTGATGGTTAACATTTCTTCTAAGTACATGTAATTTTAAAATCCATCCAGGAGTAATACACTTATTGACAAAACACCCAAAAAGATCCTTTCCTGACCTTTGACCTCTAAGTATGACCTTGACCTTTGAGGTACCAACCTGGGTCTTGACATGATGGTTAACAATAACAAGTAATTTTAAAGCCATCCAGGAATAGAAATATATTGACCAGGCATGTTAAAAAAAAAAAAAAAATACATTTAACCCATTCCCACATGGGGACTTTGTGATTTTTGCTGTTTTTTACAGAGTTGCCTAGGGTAGCAAATTCATAAAGCCATTATTTCATCATGGATGGCCCATTTTACACCAAACTTGGCATGAATGTTCACTGGGTAGTAGCCTTTCAAATGACACCATTTTAGACTAAATCTTTGTTGCCATGGTAACGAGGGGGCATCTCAAAGTTGACAAAAAGTGTTATTTCACATGAATTTTTGACTAAATCTTTATCTTCAGCCCGCTGGCAAGGCAACAAATAAAGAGTTTGGCACCCGGGATTTTCACTGTTTGCAGCATGTTTTGTCAGGCTGCATCAATTCGGAGGCATTTTTGACCCCAGACACCGTCAGACCTCATTTCAGCGACCGGCTGGGCCAAAAAAAACCATTTTTTTTTCGGATGTGAGGGGGGCGACAGCCCCCCTTCAATCCCCCCACAGAACGTATTAGTGGGGAGGTCACTTTTTTAGGCCAACTTATTCTAATGCAAACATTGCTATCCAGGGGTGGGGAGTGCAGGTTTGAAGGTGGTTCTAGGAACAAAGGGGGGGGGGGGGCTCCAGACACGTAAAAACACGTATCTGACTGGGAAAGGGTTAACTAAGGCTGACACTATTAACCGGATAATCGATTAATTGATCAATACATTTTACAAAAATGATTATTGCTACTGATCTGTTAATAATTGATTATGCAATAAGTACAGTTTACTACACAACATACTGCATAAAATAGCTGGGAGAATCGCAAACAATGCAGACCCTGATGAGACGCCGCTTTCCGCGATGTCTCATCTGGGTCTACACTGTTTGCACAGGCCTGTATGTCCTCATGTGTAGGTTAAATATACCGGTAGTAAAATTTATGCTAAGAAGAAAGCCAGGCTAGTTATACCCGCTTTTTGAAAAAAAACGGGTATATTATTTTCGTCACGGGTGTCCGTCCGTCAGTCAGTCCGTCCTTCCGTCCATCCTTCCGTCTGTCACGTTTCTTGTGAATGCTAACTAGTTTTTTATTTCTTGACCTAGGGTGACCAAACTTGGTACATGCATTGCTTAGGGACTGGAGATGTGCATGAAGGTGTCGAAAATTTGATCTGACCCCCTGGGGGTTACGGGGTGAGGTCAAAGGTCAAATTTCTAAGAAATATCTTGTGAATGTTAACTAGTTTTTTATTTCTTGAACTAGGGTGACCAAACTTGGTACATACATTGCTTAGGGACTGCCGATGTGCATGAAGGTGTCGAAATTTTCATCTGATCCCCTGGGGTCATGGGCGAGGTCAAAGGTAAAAAGTAGGACTTGGAAGTATCTTCCTAACTGATGGAATTGCACATCTGAAACTTGGTTATTGGATGGTCCTTGGAATTTAGAATGCACTGGACTATTTTTGGTGTGACCTTGACCTCAAGGTCAAAGGTCAAAAACTAGGACTTTGCCATATCTTCACAAATATTTGGGTTACACTCCTGAAACTTTGGTTATGGATATCCCTTTGAATGTAGAAGGTACTGCATGCTGTATTTGGCATGACCTGGACCTCAAGGTCAAAAGCCAAAAACTAGGAATTTGCTGTATATTCTAAACTATTTGGGTTACACACCTGAAACTTGTTTATTGTGTTGTCAATGGAAAAAGCGGGTATTTGCGATGGTGCACCATCGACTGCGCGATTCTAGTTAAATTATGATAAAATCTCCAGTGATTACTAATTGGTTATGGAGCACAATGGCATAAAGGATGATCGATTATCTTCTCAGCTCCGATTAGCCAGCCTTACATTTAACCTCAAAGTAAGACCATGACCTTTGATGTACTAACCTGGGTCTTGTGCATGATTAACTGTCATAATATGGTTAACACTTCTCCCAAGTAACTTTTTAAATCCATCAAGGAATAAGATAGTTATTGATCGGACACAACAAAAAGACCCTTGTTTTGACATTTGATCTCAAAGTAAGACCTTGACCTTTGAGGTACCAACCTGGATCTTACATGTGACACACTGTCACATTATGATTAGCATTTCTGCCAAATAATTTTTACATCCATTCAAGAATAAGAAAGTTATTGATCGGACAAGACAAAAAATATTGACCTTTGATCTCTAAGTATGACCTTGACCTTTGAGGTACGGACCTGGGTCTCACACGCTACAAAAAAATCCCCATCCCCTGGGCCCCAATCTGCCGCTAAATTTAGGTCAAAATTTTACTTGTATTATATTCTACTAATCATACCCTTCAATTTGATATGCCACATGACTATGTTGAAAAAAACTTTAATTTTGACCTTTTGACCCCTCCCTAAGGGCCCCAATCTAATCCCAGAGTCAAAATTTTACGTCTATTGTATTCTACTAATCAACCCCTTTGATTTGATATCCCACATGACTATATTCTGAAAAATTTAAAATTTGCCCTCCCGACCCCCAAAGGTGACCTCGTGCAGGCTTTCAAGTGACTCCTTGTCAAAAAGTAGGAGAAAAGTAGGAGCCTGAGATATTAAAAAGTAGGAGAAAAGTAGGAAAAAAGTAGGAACCTGATATAAAAAGTAGGAGCTAATGGACACAATCATACCACCATATATCTGACATTTTATCAGTTTTTCATTTTGGCCAGTTTTGTTTGTACATTTGAGTCTAATGTTTTTACATCCAAGTTAGCCGACACCTGTAAAATATTAGTGGCTAACCCATCTAGTACAGTTATTCATGCCTGCAGCTTGAACTTCTGATGCTTTTGTCAAGATTTTGTCACTGGCAGATATATGTACCTAGATACTGACATATGGCAAAATATAAATTCAAATGAATTGACGAATTTTGAAAATTTACATTAGTGAGAAGCATCAGCTACAAGTTGTCCAGGTGAAGGCATCATAGCACTGCTACAATGAATTCCTGTCATGCTACACAAGACAGCATTTTAGTTGCTCACTGAAGTCAAGGAATTAAAGTATTGCTGCAATGAATTTCTGTCATGCTGGACAAGAAAGATCTCCTGTTGGTCAATCACTGCAATTAAGGCATTGCATTACTGCTGCTTTGAATTCCTGGCATCCTCCATAAGACAGATCTCTAGTTTTTTGCTGCAAACATGCAATATCATGTAGGCATTGTAGCACTGCTGCAAAGATTTTCTGTAATGCTCAACAAGACAGAACTCTAGTAAGTCACTTCAGTGCAACACAGCACTGCTGCAACATTGAATTCATCTCATGCTCAACAAGACAGAATGCTAAATGATCATTGCAGTTAAGGCATTAAAGCATGGCAACAATGAATTACTTTCATAGAATTCTAGTTGGTCAATGCATTTAAGGCAAATCTAAGCAGCGCTGCTGCAATGAATTTCTGCCATGCTCAAAAAGTCAGAGCTCTAGTTGGTCACTGCAGTTAATGCATCACAGAAGTGCTACAATGAATTCCTGACATGCTCAACAAGACAGAACCCTAGTGTGGGTCACTGAAGTTAAGGCATCACAGTACTGCTGCAGTGTATCCCTTTCATGCTCAAGACAGTACTTTAGTTGATCACTGCAGTCAAGGCATCACAGCATTGCTGCAATGAATTTCTGTCTTGCTCAACAAGACTGAGCTCCAGTGGGTCACTACAGTTTAGTCATCAGACCACTGCTGCAATGTATTTCTGTCATGCTCAACAAGACTCAGCTCTATGTGGTAACCGCAGTTAAGTCATCACAGCAAATTTCTATCAAGCTAAACAAGACAGAACTCTTAGTTTGTCACTGCAGTTAAGGCATCACAGCATTCCTCTTGTGCTAAACACAGATCTAGTTGGCCACTGTAGTTAAGGTGTCAAAGCATTGCTGCAATGAACTCCTGTCATGCTAAACAAGATATAGCTCTAGGTGTAAAAGGCATGGTATCAAAGAATTGCTGCTATGAATTGCTGGTCATTTAAGGCCTCAAAACATTGCTGCAATGAATTCCTGGCATGCTAAACAAAACATAGCTCTAGCTGATCACTGCAGTTAAGAAATCAAAGCACTGCTGCTATGAACTCCTGCCATGCTTAACAAGACAGAGCTCTAGCTGGGCAATGCAGTTCAGGCATCAAAGCATTGCTGCAATGAATTTTTGTCATGCTAAACAAGACAAAGCTCAAACTGGTTACTGCAGTTAAGACATCACTGCACGGCTGAAGTGAATTTTTGTCATGCTAAAAAAAAGTAGACAGAGCTATAGCTGGTCACCGCAGCTAAGGCATCACTGCACTGTTGAAGAGAATTTTTGTCATGCTAAATAAAACAGAGCTATACTTGTCACTGCAGTTAAGGCAACACTGGACTGTTGCAATGAATTTCTATAATGCTAAATAAGACAGAACAGTTTGTCACTGCAGTTAGGGCACAAAAGCATTGCTGTTGTGAATTTTCTACCATTCTCAACAAGACAGAGCTCCAGTTGGTCACTAAGTTAAAAAATCACTACACTTCTGCAAAAATTCTTGTCATACTAAACAAAACAAAACTGTAGATGGTCATTGCAGTTTTGCTGTACATCAACATATTCCAATTAATGGTACAGCTAAAAACAAACAGTAGCCAGAATCTTTGAAATTATACTTTGAAAATATTGAGTGTGGTTACTGCAACTTGTACCTATTGAACTGTTGATTGCAAAGAATGATTAAAATACAATCTGAAATGTTTGTAGAAAGTTAATCCAATACAGAAAGAACCTTAAAATATTTCAGTTGTATTGTGAACAAGTACAAACATATGGATACCCAAACCCAAATAAGTCTATCATATCTGTTAAATAATTACTTATCCCTGTAAAAAAACAAATAGTTCTACAGAGCTCTACAATCATACCTAGTAGCTGACACCTGTTGTTTTATCTGACAGCTGAATGTCGAGGCTCATCAGTCCATATATAATGTAACAAGATGCATTGTACATTTAAGCTGAGATATATTTTATACTTTTAAATGCTTTATTTGTTTATTTATTTATTTGGGATCTTATTTTTTGAACAAATCAAAAAAGTAGGAGAAGGAGGAGTTTTTCTGGAAAAAGTAGGAACAAAGTAGGAAGAGAACAAAAAAGTAGGAAAAGTAGGAAAAAGTAGGACTACTTGAAAGCCTGCCTCGTGGGGCATGACCCAGGGGTCGCAGCCAAAATCCCATTCAATATGTTTTACATATTTCATTAATAATTACTTATGCAAAGTTTGGTAGCAAAATCTATAAAATTGACTTTGTAATTGAATTTTATTGATATTTGTCCTTTTGACTTCTCTCCAAGGCCATATGAGGGCTAAAAATAAATGTGCCATTGCGCGAGCCACTGATGTAAACAACCTACACACCAAATTTGTTTAGATTCCGATCAACGGTTTAGGAGGAGATAGTTGGACGGATGGACGGACGTTCTAACATTTCGGGTTTAGGGGCTATTTCTTTTGTTATTTTCTTTTGTTTGGTTTAGGGGCTAACCTCTTTTACCTTTTGTTTACGGAACAAATCTATTATTTCCCAATCATTTTTTGTCGCACCTGCTTGTAGCAGGGTGCGACATAGGCATCAACTTTTCCGTCCGTTCGTCCGTGCGTCCGTCTGTCACATTTATGTCGAAGTTCGACATTTATGTCAAAGTTTTTATTAAAGTCAACTACAAACCTAATCTACCATCAAACCTTATATGAAACATCTCTCAGACCTTCTGACTTTGTAAGCACATTGACCTAGTGACTTTGACCTATATTTTTCGCTCTAGTGACTTTGATCTTTATGTCGAAGTTCGACATAACTTCGACATTTATGTCGAAGTTTTTATTTAAGTCAACTACAAACCTAATCTACCATCAAACCTTATATGAAACATCTCTCAGACCTTCTGACTTTGTAGGCAAATTGATCTAGTGACTTTGACCTATATTTTTCGCTTCAGTGACTTTGATCTTTATGTCGAAGTTCAACATAACTTCGACATTTATGTCGAAGTTTTTATTTAAGTCAACTACAAACCTCATCTACCATCAAACCTTACATGAAACATCTCCCTGACCTTCTGACTTTGTAGACTCCTTGACCTAGTGACTTTGACCTATATTTTGTGCTCCAGTGACTTCGACCATTACGTCAAAGTTTGACATTTATGTCGAAGTTCGACATTTATGTCGAAGTTTGTTATATACTCAACTACAAGACTAAATAACCATCATACTTTACATGAAACATCTTCGTAAGCTCCTAACCATGCAGGGGCTTTCATCTCGTGGCGTTGACCTATATTTTACGCTCCAGTGACCATGACAAATATTATATTATTTAGTGGAACCGTTTGAGATAGAGCCTTTATATTTGGCATGTATGTTCCTTGTGACATTGCCTTTCCACTCGTACAAAAAAAAAAAAATTACCTGTGACCTTGCCCCTAGACCTTTTGACCTACTTACAATAACTTTTTAACCATTTGAGGTAGAGCCTTCATATTTGGCATGTAGGTTCCTTGTGACATTCCCATACCACTCATACAAACAATTTTGACCTGTGACCTTGACCTGTGACCTTTGACCTACTTTATCATAACTTTCCAACCGTTTGAGATAGAGCCTTGTTATTTGGCATGTGGGTTCCTTGTGACATTGCCTTCCCACTCATACAAAAAATTGACCTGTGACCTTGACCCCTGATCTTTTGACCTACTTATCATAACTTTTTAACCATTTGAGGTAGAGCCTTCATATTTGGCATGTCGGTTCCTTGTGACATTCCCATACCACTCATGCAAACAATTTTGACCAGTGACCTTGACCCCTGACCTTTTGATCTACTTTATCATAACTTTTTAACCATTTGACATAGAGCCTTCATATTTGGCATGTAGGTTCCTTGTGACATTCCCATACCACTCATGCAAACAATTTTGACCAGTGACCTTGACCCCTGACCTTTTGATCTACTTTATCATAACTTTTTAACCATTTGACATAGAGCCTTCATATTTGGCATGTAGGTTCCTTGTGACATTGCCTTTCCACTCATACAAAAAATTTTGACCTGTGACCTTGACCCTGGACCACTGACCTACTTTGTCATAACTTTTTAACCATTTGAGATCGAGCCTTCATATTTGGCATGTAGGTTCCTTGAGACATTGCCTTTCCTTTCATACTAAAAATTTTACCTGTGACCTTGACCCGTGACCTACTTTATCATACCTTTCTAACCATTTGAGATAGAGCCTTCATATTTCGCATGTAGGTTCCTTATGGCATTGTTTTTCCACTCATACAAATAATTTGACCATTACCCTGGACCTTTGATCTACTTTATCATCAAGGTTTAACCATTTGACATAGAGCCTATATAGTTTGGCATGTAGGTTCCTTGTAAAATTGCCTTTCCACTCATACAAATAAGCTTATTTAATTTCTATGTTATGATTGTGGCTCCTTTAGCTTTCGCCCCAGCAGGTGCGACGCCGCATTTTGCGGAATTCTTGTTATTGTTATCCAATCCTAACCCTAGCCCCGGACAACAGGCGAACGGACAGACAGAGGTGATAACAATATCCCCAGTTTTTCTTCGAAAAATAAGAGGTTAATAAAAAAACTTGAAATGTGTCACCACGACACAGATGCCCTCACCAGGGGCCAACCTAGAAAAACAACATGACCATGGGCGGGGGTATTGTTAAATCAAACTTCAGACCTATATCTATGATGATACCAAATATGAACCAATGTCATCATAAATGTTCAGTTTCTACCTGTCACAAATACCTTAACCTGAGTCTATATCATTAAAAATTTCTAAGTCCATGACCTTGACCATGAGGACATTGGCATGAGTGGGGATATTGGTGAATACTTTGGACCTGTATGTACCATCATACCAAATATGAACCAAATCAATCCAAAAAGTTTAATACAAAATTATATATGTACATGTAGCTTATTGTTATAGGTTTTATAGGTTTTGCTAGGAGGCTTAGACTTTGTAATTGAATTTTATTGGTACACTTCAGTCCCTTTAGTACTCCTCTCCTTATAACACGGTTTTGGTTATAACACGGTCAAGTCTTGCCTCCCAAATTGTCATTTTACTATTATTTCTGAATAAAATTATCCCTTTATAACACGGTTCACTTATAACACAGTCCTATTTTATGCATCCCAAACATACATTATAGTGTTTCAAGGGAGTGCACTGTATTTGACCCCTCCCAAAGGCCCCTGGGGGTGGGACAAAAAAAATGTGATGATGCCCACCCCACTCATGTAAGGAACTAACTAGATCTGACTATAGCCCCACACAGCGCTATCGGAAAAGACAAAAATACAATAAAACAAATGTTTTCACCTTTCGACCTCTAATTAAAGGTGGAAAAAAGGCAATCCAGAGTTACAATTCCTGTGCTCTGCACATCGTCTCATGGTGCTTTAGATTTGTGTGATGGAGCTCTGCGTTTCATCGTTTCATGGTACTTAACATTTGTGTGAGGTTTCATGAAAATATCTCCAACAGTTTCCGAGATAAGGAGCGAACAAAGTTAAAATTGGTATTTTTCAATGTTTAAAGGGAAATAACCCTAAAAGTAGGCAATCCAGAATTATGGTTCATGCACTCTGCACATTGTCTCATAGTGCTTTACATTTGTGGGAAGTGTAATGAAAATATCTCAAACTTTTTTTAGTTATGACGCGGATAAAGGTTAAAATTGACATTTTTCAATGTTCAAAGGGCAATAACTCCAAAAGAGGGCAATTCAGAGTTACAATGTATGTGCTCTGCACATTGTCTCATAGTGCTTAACATTTGTATTAAGTTTCATGGAAATACCTCAAACAGTTTTTGAGTAATGGAGCAAACAAGGTTAAAATTGCAATTTTTCAATGTTCAAAGGGCAATAACTCTAAAAGTAGGCAATTCAGAGTTACAATTTATGCACTCCGCACATTGTCTCATAGTGCTTTACATTTGTATTAAGTTTCATGAAAATACCTCAAATGCTTTTTGAGTAATGGAGCAAACAAGGTTAAAATTGCATTTTTTATATGTTCAAAGGGCAATAACTCCAAAAGAAGGTAATCCAGAGTTATTGTTCATGCGCTCTACGCATTGTCCTATTGTGATTTACATTTGTGTGAAGTTTCGTGAAAATACCTCAAACGTTTTTTTAGTTATCATAAATAACGGAATTACGGAATCACAAAAGGACGAGGCAAATCCAGTATAGTGGGGCTATAATTACACACTGAATTTGGTTGGATTCTGACTAATGGTTTAAGAGATAGCATAACAGATTGACGGACTAATGGACTGAGACGATTTTAATATCCCCTACATGAAAGCATGGGGATAACTAGAATGCAGTCGATGGTGTGCCATTGCAAATCCCAATGTTTTCTCCACATGGTCTAAGTACATTTGTACCAAAATCCCCTTCCCGAGCCCGAATCTGCCCCTAGGATCAAACTTTTACTTGTATAATATTCTATGAGTTTTCCCATTCAATTTGATATGCCACATGACCATGTTCGGAAAAACTTAAATTTTGACCTTTTGACCCCCCCTTAGGTCCCCAATCTGACCCTAGGGTTAAAATTTTATCTGCATTACACTCTACTAATCATCCCCTTCATTTTGATATGCCACATTCAATAATTATGTTTTACACTACTAATTATTACTTCTGCAATGTTTGGTATCAAAATCTATTAAAACAGACTTTGTAATTATCCCCACGTTTTTCGAAGATATTGTTATCGGCTGACTCTCTTTCTGTCCATACGTCTGTCCGGCTATCTCCTCCTAAACCGTTGATTGGAATCCAACCAAATTTGGTGTGCAGGTTGCTTACATGAGTGGCTCGCGCAACGGCACATTTACCTTTGGGCCCCACCCTCATGGCCTTCGAGAGGGGTCAAAAGGACAAATACCAATAAAATTCAAATACAAAGTCAATTTTATAGATTTTGCAACCAAACTTTGCATAAGTAATTATTAATGAAATATGTAAAACATATTGAACAGGATTTTGGCTGCGACCCCTGGGTCATGCCCCACGGGGTCACACTTGGGGGGTCGGGGTCGGAGGGGGTCAAATTTGAAATTTTTCAAAATAGTCATGTGGGATATTATCATATGGAAGAGTATGATTAGTAGAATACAATACATGTGTATAAGTAAAAGTTTGACTCTGGGGTCAGATTGGGGCCCTTAGGGAGGGGTCAAAGGGTCAAAATTTAAGAATTTTTTAAACATAGTCATGTTGCATATCAAATTGAAGGGTATGATTAGCAGAATAAAATACAAGTAAAATTTTGACCCTAGCGGCAGATTGGGGCCCGAGGGAAGGGGATTTTGGTACATAGTCCCTGCGGAGAAAACGTGGGTAGAGTACTATCATAGGGATCTTCATAATTGGGACAACTTCAGGGCTAGCCGCTGTTCATCTGACAAAATCCTTTTTTTTTTTTTTTGGTTTGGGTTTTACGGCCCTTTCAAGATTATTTCACTCATATCGAGCCGATCGTTAATCAGAGGTGGGCGAAAACCGGAGTACCCGGAGAAAAACCACCTGACCTTCCGTTGCAGAACTTGGCTTCTCACACGTGATCCGAGCAAGGCTCGAACCCACGGCGGTGAGAGACCTAATGACTAAGAGTCAGCACTCTTATCCACTAGGCCACAGAGGCCCGTTGACAAAATCCTTTCATGACATATCAGGGCAAAACAGACATAGTGACTGACAATGTAGACACTGATCAGGATGCTCCCTTTGGAACAATCTGATCAGGGTCTGCACCATCTGTCCGAATGATTAGGACCATTAGGGTAAAAAAAAATCTACATGCAGCAATTTTGGACCAGAAGAGGTTATGGTTCACAACATACGCTGATGTTGTAATATAAACATCTCAACTGAATCCAGAGGATCTAACTTTTCAGAATTTATTTACATCACAAGGAGGATCACCTTAGCAGTTTGATATGAGTCTGGACAGTTTGGTTAGGACTGTCTCTTCACTACGATAAATCAATGATGTATTAAAGAAATTAATTATTAACTTACAATTTTTGTACTTCTTGTTAACTCCAAATTTGGCTGAATTTACTCCTGAATCCAACTTTTTGGAAAGTCTCAATAGAAAAGTAGGGTAAAACTACAACTTTTTCTGGAGACAGCATTTTTACTCCAATTTTCAAAATCCTAGTGAGAACCCTGCAAAGGGCACAATGTGCTCTGGCATTGTAATCACAATAGGGATTCATATTGCAACAATGCATGGTCAGTCATTTGTAACCACTGCCCAACACCCCCACACACACCTACGGGGAATAGCGGGGACTAAGACTTTTCACAGCCCTGCTAGAAGTCCTGCACTGTGGGGACCTCCAGAATGTCACAGCCCCACTGTTTATAACAGTTAATTCCACTGGGGATATATTTCATAATATCAAAACCCCTGCATTAACCAGTCACTGCAGGGGAACACAGAGGTTAAGTACCCTGCTCATTAGCCCTGCTATCCCCCATCCATCAACGTAAATGACTAGTGCATAAAGGTCCTAAGAATTCAGACACTGTGAGGGCTTATGATGTTATGACAAACTCATGGGTGCAGATGGGGCGACAAGCAGTGTTGGCCCTGGACCAGTCTGATCTGGGTTCCATGGTTCGGATAGAACTGTCTGTCCCAATACTTGGGATCAATATGGTAAAACAATGTTCTTAAAAGGATTGTTTGCACATGATAACTTAGGAGTACAATATGCTGCTGCAGTGTATGAAATCTCCTAATCAGGAGAATATATTCCCAGATGGTGAGATGGATGACAAACTCTTTTCATGACCATTAATTATAAGAGTTGTATAGATTGACTGGCAAACAATGTAGACCCTGATCAGACTGCTCCTTTAACGATCTGCTCAATATGAGTGAAATTATATTGTAAGGGCAATAAAACCACCCCAGTATGGCCCACCCCACAAAATAAGGCATGTATTTGTTATGGGGATGACTATCTCCTGAATATACCTTTTGTTCACGCAATTTTATTTTATTATTATTATTTTTACACCCCTATACTACATCGCTCTGGCCACGTGTGAGACGCCAAGTTCTGCAACGGAAGGTCAGGTGGTTTTTCTCCGGGTACTCCGGTTTTCGCCCACCTATGATTAACGATCGGCTCGATATGAGTGAAATAATCTTGAAAGGGCCGTAAAACCCAAACCAAAAAAAAAAAAAAAAAAAACACCCCTATACTGGTCAGTATCTACCTGTCAATGTGAAAGGGGCATCTGAGCCACCAGGTTTAATATCTGGGTACGGAACCTGCACCCTGATACTGCAAATGACCCTTTGCAATCTAGTGGTATCTGTATCCACAACCTATTTCTCATTCTTGCACAGGTCATCACAATGAAACATTTATTCATGTCAACTTGGAAAGTTGTTGTGTAGTATTGATTTTTAATCCCTTCCAAGCTCTAACTGCTAATCCTTTCCATGCCACTGTTGTGTGGACTCGCATATACTGCTCCACGTTCCAAGCGATTTCACGCACATCAGGTGCATAAATTTACCGGAATGCTAATTACCGGAACGAACCGGAAAGGACCCATTTCTACCCAGGTTTCTCCCTATTTTTGGGATATTTCCATAATATACAGTCTACTTACACTGCTGTCATTGTTAACTATATTCTGAATGCCCCTTTTCGTAAAAGAATTGTCCCATTTGAAATACGGGTTTAAGTTCACAATAATGTCAATCAGTGCACTCAATGTCTGCCTTGGTAGTTCAGTCGGATGCGCATCAGACTGGTGATCAGAAGGTTAGCTATTTGGTAGATCTGTTTTGAGGATGGATCATGAAATATATTTTTAACAGAACAGCTATTCTCTTTGTTTTGCTGAGCCAAGAAGCGCAGTTGTCAGAATCTGGCGACAGATTGTAACAATACCGGTTAACTGCATTAGCATAAGCTGGCCCAGAAAAAGTGTGGATAGGTAGAGTGACTGGCTTGATATGACCTTAACATTGTTAACTCTTAGTAATTATCTTAGATTCAGAAAGTACTATTTCCTCTGTTCCTCTGAGTCAAGAAAGGACAGCTCTGTCAGTTTCTGGTGAAAGAATGCACACTTTACTTGTTAACCACTTATGCATACATGTAAGTGGGCCCAGGAAAAGTGTAGATAGGTAAACTAATGGACTTTACATGACCATGTTGACTGGGCTGTTAAACTCCATGTAATATTTCTAGAACCAGAAAATATGGCACATCTTTTTTCTCTGCTTCACTGAGTCAAGTCTAAATGGTGTACTGGAACATATTCCCAATGCGACCAAATTTGCATGAAAAGATGCATGCAGAATGTAGCTAACTTTAACAGCAGTGTAAGCAATTTGTATATTATCAAAATATCCTAAAATAGGAGGGAATCTGGGTAGAAATGGGTCCGTTCCGGTAATTAGGTCCGTTCTGTTAAATTTACGCACTGAGGCACACCCATTAAAGTTTCACGCGTTTTGCATGCAAATAGTTTGCTTGGCTTCTGTGATTTTTCCTGTGACAGTCGACGAAATAACCAACACGCCGAGTTACATTGTAGTCCGGTAACATTGCGCACATAAAGTTTTGATAGCTATGTGTGACTTTGTGGAAACAACCAATCAAAAACTCACAATCAAAACGATTGCAATACTGTCCTATCTACCAACTGCAATAGAAACTGGCCTCTGAAGCTTTAACAGGCAGGAAAATTAATGCTAAGAAAAGGGATACCCCCTTGAAACTGAATTACAAATTCTGTCGCCTAACACTGCGCACAATAACTGTTTTGAGCTGATTGAACACGAAGGTTGACTCAAACAAGTTGTATATTAGATATTCTGTAATGTTGTTAGATGCAGGAAAATTACATACAAAATGTTTGTCCCTTTGCCTATTTTTAAACTCAGTCTTTCAAAGTTTGGCTTGGATATTTTCGGTCTTTTCACAATTTGACAAAATTGAAAAATTCTGCAAAACTGTCACATCTGCACGTGCAACTCCATCTTTTCAAGGCTAAGTTAAAACGTAACGCCGATGCGCTGGTGGTGGTGGAAGAAATTATGAGGGATAAAGATACTGAAAACTAGAATGCAGGGTGCACAAAATTAACGGCTACCCAATGTTAATGGACTCGACTGTAGGGCTGGCTAATCGGAGCTGAAATGATAATCGATTATCAGTCTTGTCATTCCGATCAATAATCGATTAGTAATCACTGAAGATTTTGTCACAATGTTACCTGTCTGGCTTTCTGGCTGAACATGACTCTTACCATGTGTTGAACTTCACTCTAGGGTTTTGCCCAGACAGGCCGGAGCAAACAGTGTAGACCCAGATGAGACGCCGCAGAACGTGGCTTCTCACCAGGATCTGCACTGTTTTCCACTCATCCAGCTATTTAAGAAACATCTTTGGCTGGTAAATTCTACTAAGAAAATAATCGATTAAGAAAAATCAGTATCGATAATCATATTTCTTGAATGTATCAATCAATTAATCGATTATCCGATTAATAGTGGCAGCCTTACTCGACTGTACTCCCATACATGAGAGTTCTGCGTTCTGGACATTTATATTTTACATTCATATGCTGATATTTACGTTTTTTGTTTTTATTCGGATTAACGTGTGCACAACAATAAAAAAAAAAATCTTTAAATGGGTGCATGTGATCGTCTAACGTGTTGTACTACACGCCGAGTGTACTGTATTAAGATGTCGGGTTTTGTTTGATTTGAGGTTTAACGTCCCCGCCAACATAGTTTAGGTCATTTTGGAGATGTTGCTTCCAGTTTTGTGGGACTTTTACCCGACATTGAGATGAAATGACATCTCAATCCCTGCCGCCCAATAAAACCAATATGGTTTATATGCATGGACGGGCCCGACTCGCAGCAGTTTTCCTGGGCAGGCTTAGACTTTCTAAGCATATTACCAGTACTAATGTGCGGCTGGTATCAACTCTGCGTGGAAGCATCGTGCAGCCCATCTATTTCTCCAAGCCCTGATGGGCAGGGGCAGTAAGATGTCGGGTAAAAATCACACTCTGCCTGCTGCCTTCACCTAATACATGGACATGGATCCTAGCCAACTATCTTTCAGCCAAGGCTATATAATATTAGGGATGAACCATTACAGTTATTTTGTGCCCTGCACCTTCGTCTGATCATAACCTGATAACGGCAGCATTAAATCAACAAATTACCCCCCCCCCTACCCACCCATCAACCGACCCGAAGCCACAACTATCCTGATAAATCTACGAAAATCGACTATCTGCCCTTATCAATAAGAAAACATACGCATTCAGAAGATCTACAACTGTTTCATCGACAAAACAGTTACTGTTTGTTGTTCTACAACGGAACTTCGGAAGTTGTCAGGCATGTATTTTCTCGAAAATGGCGTATCCGAAATTTGTCGGTGTATTTGCCGGTATGGCGCTGCCAGTAACGATACTTTGGCGATCTGTATTAGACGGAGATAAGCAAACTCTGAAGAGAAGGTTTAAAATTGGGTGCTTCATTGTCAAATTAGAAATATAGCAACACAGAATAAGTTAAAAAAATATTCCTTGAAGGAAAAAAACAAGATCTGCATAAATCCGGTACCAGTCCGGCAAATACCGGTATGTACTTTCGTTGACCAGCCCGCCGCATTCAAACCGTGAGGGCCCAACGTCGACTTTTTTAAACAAAGGGCTTTCCATGATATAACATATTAAATAACTTTATGCTCATATTGAATATCATCATTCAAACATATTTGTGTGAATATATAGTCAAAAAGCAGTAGAATGAGCACTTTTTCTGTGGACGCCCTAATGAAGAAAATAAAATATTCCACAATATATAGCGGTTGTCTAAAACTGACCCTCTTTTGTCCAAAACACAATGGACAAGTAATTAAAAACTTTAAAATATTAATAAACCATCCTTATTTAACAGAAACTTGAAAGAAACTATTACTATCTGGATTGAGTATTCTCATATTTGCGCTTGAAACATTAGGGGGACATTATAGATTAAATATAAATAATATCCACAATGCGGGTAAATATAACTATGAAAAATTAAAGAAACACTCGAATAAAAGTTATTTTTCCTGTATTTTTAACAACCGGTTTCATCCATGATGGAATTTTCAAGTTAACAATGATGTGTATTATTGTACGTTAAAGTGACGTAAACGTCAATAGTTATTTATTTTTCCCGTAACGCTCAATAAAAGCTGACGCTTTTGTGTTTTTGAGACGTTACGTATTTACATATGAGCCGTCGTAAGATAACGGCGTAAAAAGCAAATGAAGTACAGGACACAGTGATCAGCGGAGACTCAGATCGGCCCGCGCAATCGCGCAATCCGATCAGAATCTTCACCGATCGCATATACATGCACACACCACAGGACACAGGATAAATATCATGCTCAGCCGAGCCGAGCACGAAAAAAAGGTTGCAGAACCTCGGGCCTGATTGAGCCAGCGCATGAAAAATCCCACAAGAAGGTTTGAGCGATCAGTGGAGACTCAGATCAGCCTGCGCAATCGCGCAGTCCGATCAGAATCTTCACTGATCGCATATTACATGCACACACCACAGGACACAGGATAAATTCTATGCTCAGCCGAGCCGAACACGAAAAAAGTTTTACAACCTCGGGGCCTAATTTGAGCCAGGGCATGAAAAATCCCACAAGAAGGTCTGAGTGATCAGCGGAGACTCAGATCGGCCTGCGCAATCGCGCAGTCCGATCGGAATCCTCACCGATCGCATATACATGCACACACCACAGGACACAGGATAAATTTCACGCTCAGCCGAGCCGAGCACGAAAAAAGTTCTACAACCACGGGGCCTGATTTGAGCCAGCGCATGAAAAATCCCACAAGAAGGTTTTGAGCGATCAGCGGAGACTCAGATCGGCCTGCGCAACATATATATATACATGTAATATCATAATTATACACATTTTCATCATGTATCCATTTCATACCATGCTTCCAAATATACTTGTAAATATTTCTGTTATTTGTATGTAAGTGATATAAAGATAGATTATGTCATGTATTTGAAGTATTTAACCAGATGAGCGATGGCATTTGGTAGAA
Source organism: Lucinisca nassula (assembly GCA_963580285.1). Lineage (NCBI taxonomy): Eukaryota > Metazoa > Mollusca > Bivalvia > Lucinida > Lucinidae > Lucinisca > Lucinisca nassula. The sequence goes on from OY757015.1 coordinate 28,532,730, forward strand.
AATATTAACTTGCAGTTAATGATTATTGTCAAATGAAATGTAAGTCTTCACTCCTAGTTAATTATGATATATATTTTAATTAAGATTCGAAAATATCAGTTTCTGATATATGTTTGAATAACATGGACTCGTAAATAATGATAAGACAAATTATATTCATAATCAGAATTCGACAGTTGTTTTTTTATCTACCCGTGCTTTTAAGAGGTTCTGTGCTGGCATTAGGAGAGAATAATTTGAAGAAGTTCTGATTTCGACACATTCATGTAGCCAACTCATGTTTTTTGTGTTTTTTTTTTTTTTCGGTATTTGTTCGTTTGTTGTTGTTGTTGTTGTTTAAACGTTACTTTATTGTATAATACATACACCAATTCAAAACGGTCACGGGTCGTTTCGGACCCCGAGTCGTTCGGTCCTGGGTCGTTTCAGGCCGAGTCGTTTCGGAAGTGATCACAATAGCGAACAGTAATGACAAATTTGGTCTTTTGAAAGCGGTTCTAATACTGAATAACGGGGTGGTCCCTTTATAGTAATAAATAGCAATTAAGTATATAGGAAATAATTTGGGTCTGACAAAAACGGTCTTAATAGCGGACTGGTCCTAATATAGCGGTGGTCTTTAAGTGAAAGTCTACCGCAGCTTGAAAAACAGAGGTCGAGGCAATGATCAGGAATCGATACAATTCACCCACATCTCCCATCAGATACACCAAAGGGAAATAATCACAAATACGGAACAACAGACCCTAATTGAAACATCAAGAGCGGAAATCCAAAAGGACAGTTACTTTCCCACAAAATGGTCAAAAGACTATCCAAAATAAAATAGTATAAGCGACACAAACACCCATAGCCAAACCATAACAAAAATAAACCGCGACAGAAAAACCGCATTGGAACGGTCAGCGGAAACGCATTCCACTGTGGGGGGGGGGGGGGGGGGCTTAAATCGATTTTACGTGGCCACAATCCTCTCCGTTACTTTCGTTGCGATTAAGACAAATAATTTTTTCAGTCCGCATGAAGGCCTCCTAACTCATCAGTGCAACATCTCCGTGAATACTAAACATCAAACAACCACAGAGATGAAGCAACGGTGAGGACTCGACGGCAAGAAACCACTGAAATGCCGGAGCAAAAGAAAACCAACAGGTAGACTCCGATGGGCCAAACCAGAGACAGAGTATCAGGCACCAACCAACGTTACATTGAATTAGATCGCTCTAATTCTCAGTAAGCCTTTACAGTGGAACCGTCAAAGAATCTGAGACCTGGCCCACCGGCGTGCAATTAAAGAGGGAAGCAAAGTTGTCAACCGTGATTGGGTTAACTACTATGCATGCAGTCTGTCGTATAACATGAACTCAATACTATCTTTTTATTAATCAAGTGTTTCCGTATTGGCCCTGTTGCGCGTCTGAGGTCTGCTGTATTGGCTTGGGCATCGGGCAGATTCAAAAGACCTCGGACCTGTAACTCGGCCAATACGAATTTACTTGATTGGTGTCAATTCTATTGGCACCATTTTGAAACATGATTGTTGATTTTTGACCTCAGTGTTAATATGGATGACCTCCTAACAATGCAGGATTGTCAATAATTTAGGATAATGAGTCAGTATGAGACATTTGACCTCAAATAAAATGTAGGTCACTGTGACCTATATTTCATGGTCCAGCGATTTTGTCTTCTATTTGATGTACATGTATGTACAAGCCATGCGGCAGGCTTATGCGTCAAATTGACCCGACAATGGATTGCAAACTTGATGTCGGACGCCGTGACTTATATTTCATGGTCCAGTGATTTTGCTCGTATCTTGGATAACTATCTGATATATGATCACGATACTCTGGTGTTATGCGTCAGTATTATCCGATGTCTGTCCTCAAATAAATGTAGGCCACTATAACCTATATTTCATGGTAAAGTGATTTTGTCTTATATCTTGAAGACTTGATATTACGCCATGGTTACTATTCCTGTGATCCAATGTCAGGTCAATCTGACTCATAAGCCTGACTTGATGTATGAACATACATCAAATAGAAGGCAGAAAATAAGTGAAGTCACTGGACCATGTAATATAGGTCACAGGAACCTACATTTATATTGTTGTCAAATGTTGTCTGATACTGACTCATACTAAATTATTGACTATCCTGTAATGTATTTGGTTCATATATCATAAAAAAAGTCTTCAAGATATAAGGCACAATCACTGAACCAGGACATATATAGGTCAAAGTGTCCCATATTTATTTTAGGTCAAATGTCAACTCATACTGACTCACAATCCTGAAGTATGATGTTCATACATCCAATAATCCTCACGATACATGTATAAGGAAAAATTCCCTGGACATTGAAATGTAGGTTACAATGACTTGCAGGTGTTTTGAGGCAAAATATACAGTGTTATACTGATTCAAAATACTGAAGTATGGTGTTCCTATATCAAAAAGTCAAAACATTTGATGTCTAGCCCCATTCCGGGACATCAAACCCGGGGTCACTAGTCAGTCCTTAAATAACTGTTTTCTGAAGAAGGCAGTCGACATACGAAATTTTTGAGAAAAGAAAATAGCACCTTACAGCTGAATAAGTTCTAGGTTAAAATGACATGGTGAACAATAAGCGTAGCTCATAGTGAATAATATGATATCACACAGCACGCATGCGCAAGGTGATCATAATCTGAGTCTTCGATGGATACATACATTTTATATTCTCGATGACAGTTTACTTTGTTGCGGCACATCTGAACCATTAGGTCGGGCAATTTAAATGGTTGGTCACTAATCTAAAAGAGGTTCTGTTTATCATCTGTGTGATCTTATCTTTTCTAAAGGTGGCTGACGGTGCAGATACTCATAACTGCTACAAACATGCAATGTTTCGCCAGTATAAAGCCACACGATAAGGCCCCCGCCCATCGGGGCTTAAATAAATAGATAGGCTGTATGATGCTTCCACACAGAGCTGAAACCGACGGCACATGAGTACTGGTAAACCGCTTAGAGGATATTAGTCTGCCCAGGCAAAGCGATGCGAGTCGGTCCGTCCATGCTAATAAACCCTATTGGTTTCATTTCGGGAGAGGGCTTCAGATGTCATTTCATCTCAGTGTCGGGTAAAAGTCCCATAAAATTTGAAGCAATGTCTCCAAAATGACCTTGACAGTGTTGACGGGGACGTTAAACCTCAAATCAAACGAAACGAAAGCCACACGATAGTGTAAGCTACTTAACTGTGTAAATGATTCATTACATTTTTCACATTTTCTTGGTTTGATCAGCAAATGTTTTTCGCATTAAGTAGCCGCCATGGTATAGTGGTTATGCTACTCGCCTTGTAAACCATGGGTCGAAGGATCGATCCCGGGCTTGTCACAACTTTCGGACGAGTCTTTAAGACGGGGACCCGCCTCCATATGACCTCAGCTGTTGGTGAGACGTAAATCTCAAACACTCACTCTCTTTAAGTTACATGTATAATAAAAATAGAGGCAATGACCACTTGGAAGAACCGCCTCAACAATCTTGAAAGGGTCATAAAATCAATAAAACGGAAAATGAAAGACATGAGAAGAAATGCAACCGCTTTGCCTGGGCAGGCTTAGATCCTCTAAGCGGTTTACCAGTACTCGTGTGCGGGTAGGTTTCAGCTCTGCGTTAAAGCATCGTGCATCCCATATATTTCTTCAAGCCCCGACTCTGTGTGCAAAGGCAGTGATTGTCATATTCAGCAGAAAAAAACGGTTAAATTTTATACTTTTTTGATCACGAAATCTTTCAGCGATACATCTGCTCGAAACAATCTTAAGTCATACTTATAATTTTACTATTTGAACAGATCCAAACGAAGCGAAAGCATTAAAATGCAGTCACCAGTACGTGTGGTGTACTGTAGCTCACACCTGTGAGGTTTCACCGGTATGGGTGGTGTACTTTAGCTCACATCTGGGAGGTTTCTCACCAGTATGGGCTGTGTACTGTAGCTCATACCTGTGAGGTTTCTCACCATTGTGGGTGGTGTACTGTAGCTCACATTTGTGAGATTACTCGCCAGTACGGGCGGTGTACTGTAGCTCACACCTGTTTGGTTTCTCATCAGTATGGATCAACATGTGTCTACTAAATAAACTATTTACTGCATAATCCACAAGTATGCTATTTCTCATCAGTGTGTGGGTCATCCTGTGGCATTTTAGACCACGTTTCTCATCTATGAGGTTTCTCACCAGTATGGGTCAACATGTGTCTACTGAGCTGGCTCGACCGTGTAAACGCCACATGTATGCGGTTTCTTACCAGTGTGTGGTCAGCCTATGGTCTTTGAGACCGCTCGCTCGAACTTGTAAACGTTTTAATGCACAGCTCACATCTATGAGGTTTCTCATCAGTATGGATTAACAGGTGATGACTGAGGCGGCTCGAGTGTGTAAATGATTTACCTATGAGTTTTCTCACCAGTATGGATTAACATGTGGTAATTGAGGCCGCCCGAACTTCTAAACGATTTACTGCAAAGCTTACATCTATGAGGTTTCTCACCAGTATGGGTTAGCATGTGGCAATTAAGGTGATCCGAATGTGTGAATGATTTACTGCATATCTCGCATTTGTGAGGTTTCTGACCAGTATGGATTAACATGTGGTCATTGAGGCCGCCCAATCTTCCAAACGTTTTATTGCAGAGATCACATCTGTAATAATCTCAACAGTATGGATTAACATGTGGTGATTGAGACCGCTCGACTGTGTAAATGATTCACTGCATATCTCACATCTGTGAGGTTTCTCACCAGTATGGATCAGCATGTGTCTTCTCAGGTTGCCCGACGTTGTAAACAATTTACTGCATAATCCATATGTATACTGTTTCCCACACGTGTGGGTCAGCCTGTGGACTTTGAGGCTGCTCTATCTTGCAAACGTTTTAATGCACAGCTCACATCTATGAAGGCACTTGCCAGTATGAATTGCCATGTGATTACTTAGACTGCCCGATGTTACAAATGATTTACTGCATAATACCCATGTACACTGTTTCTCACCAGTATGGGCCATCATGTGGTATTTGAGGTCGCCCGACCCTTTAAACATTTTAGTGCACAAGTCACATCTGCGAGGTTTTTCACCAGAGTGGATAAACATGTGGTAATAAAGGCCGCCCGAACTTCTAAACGTTTTATTGCACAGCTCACATCTATGAGGTTTCTCACCAGAATGGGTTAACATGTGGCGATTGAGGTGGCTCGAACGTGAGAAGTATTTACTGTATATCTCTCATCTGTGAGGTTTCTCACCAGTATGGATTAACATATGCTGTTTGAGCTCGTTCGATCTTGTAAACGTTTTACTGCACAGCTCACATCTATGAGGTTTCTCACCAGTATGGATCAGCATGTGTCTTCTCAGCTTGCTCGACCTTGTAAACGGTTTACTACATAATCCCTATGTATACCGTTTCCCAACAGTGTGGGTCAGCCTGTGGGCTTTGAGGCTGCTCGATCTTGTAAACGTTTTACTGCATAGCTCACATCTATGAGGTTTCTAACCCGTATGAACTGACATGTGGCTGCTTAGATTGCCCGATGTTATCACTGCTTTACTGCATAATACACATGTATGCTGTTTCTCATCAGTGTGGGTCATCCTGTGGTATTTGAGGCCGCCCGAACTTGTAGAGCTCAACTCGATCAGGTTTCTCACTAATGTGGATTAACATGTGGTTTTTGAGGCCACTCGGACTTGAAACCGTTTTACTGCAGAACTCACAACTATGATGTTTCTCACCAGTATGGATCAGCGTGTTGTGAATCACATCTATGAGGTTTCTCAACAGTATGAATTAACATATGATGAGTCAGGTTGATCGAACATGTAAATTTTTAGTGCATAGCTCACGTCCATGAGGTTTTGCACCGGTATAGATTAACATGTGTTTTTTAGCTTTGTATTTTTTAAATGATTTACCACTTTTCTCACACTTGATCTTGACTTTCTTACTGCTGTGTTTTGTTGTTTATTCCATTACATGTACGATGCCAGGCTCAGACGAATATCTGGCGATTTTTTCCATTCAGTAAGTTATAAGTGTTCATTGGGAAAACATATACTTTTTGCATATTCTGTTTGAATGTTTTAACAAACATGTGTTCTGTTAACAGTGTAATTTATCTACATACTTTTCATCAGAAAGAGTCGTCTAGTGATATCATGTACCTTATGTCTGAAAGATTTCTTAAAAGTTCAGAATATATGTGCCAGCAAGCTGCTATAAAATGGATGGCAGACTATATCTCACACATACATGCATAAATTTTGTTTTTCGTCAGTGACACAATTGTATAGTCTCCCGGCTCATATGACTGAAAATGAATGTCCGCATGACCCACGCCAGTGTTCACATAGCTATCTGTCAGCTGATATTCTCCACAGTATGTCAGATGGTAAGAACGATTTATCAGAATTCACATGCGCGATGTATAATAGCTACATGTATGCTTGTCTACGTTTCTGTCTACAAGGAAATCAACATTATGTTCCTTTATGACCGAGGTGTTTAAATTGTCACACGGAGAAATATTCTGTTATTCTTTTGTGGCATGCATTTCATTTTGTAATAATGTGTTTATACATGTTCATGTAGGTTTAGTGAAACTGTCTAATCCGCTCTTCGGTTGTACCGTGACATCTGTTGTGCGGTGACAGCTGAAAATAAAAACACAAGAAAAAAGAGAAACATTAGAAATAAGTCGAAGGCTATGTCGCGCCTGTGGGGGCGCAAAGTCACCGGACGATAAAATCTTGGCCAAGGTCAAACATTGATGCTAACAAAAAACTTTGCCAGATGCAAGCTTGTAATCAGTATCATCAATGAAGCTCTTATAATTCTTGAGAAGTGAACTTAAACATAAGGTTGAACACTATGGTTGATGCAATAGTTCACTAAGTCAGTGAATCATGAATTTTAGGTGAAGGTCAAATATGGATGCTTGTATTATAGCTTTCATCCCTAGATATAACTAAAGTCGATTTTTTAAATCTTTTTGTCGCGTTTGTCGGCGATAACATTTTTGTTATTGAGTGTTTTATTATAGAGTTTTGATCAACACATTCAGCGAGAAACATCACGCAAATAAGTCCGTGAAATGAACACCCCTTACATCCCACTTTTTACAGAGAAAACAGGGGTTTATGGGGGTATATATTATTTTCTTTATTTCTGCTCCTAGACATAGGTTGTGGGTACTCGTTAATGAGGCGGTTCTAACGAGCACCCAAAACCTATGGTTTTCGTATTAATAAGGATAATATCACAAAGTTTCATCAGAAAATTGACCGTTTTTGATATATAAAAAATTGCACTATGATGCACGATTGTGTTATCGTAATGGCTGTAGGGGAGAAACTCCGCCAACTTCTCGTAAAGGAGTCAGCCTCCAGAATTGTATACTTCTGCGCTAATCAGACGGACTTTTTACAATTTTTGAAATTTTCGAAAAACATCACGAAAACACGTTTAATAATTATGACCCCTTTAAACCCTTCTTTAATATAGAAAAACTGGAGTTTACAGGGGTAAACCTTATTTTTCTTATTTCTGCTCTAAAATATAGATTGTGGTTACTCGTTAGAACCGCCTTATCGAAAAATAAGAAAAATATCACAAATTTTCATCTTAAAATTATATTTTTTTACAGCAGTAAAGTTTACAATGTATTTGTATGGGCGTCTTTTCGTGATGGGACAAAGTCCATTTCTGTCACTCAAACTATCAAAATGTAAACACATAACTAGCTTATTTAAAACGATATCTAAATATGGATAAATCTCGTGCAGCAAAAGAAGCGTCCAACAAAAGGGACGTTATACAAAGCATAACAGTGTAGACAGTCAAAAGCCTGAAATACGTTGTTTTACTCAGCAAAAGACAATACAGATCCTATGCCTTTGATCCATTATTGATAAAATATTTTAAACAAGAGAGACATGATGGCTCTGGATCGCTCACCTGATCCATACTGTAGAAATGAAATGGTAGGTAATACAGTAAGGTGCCTTGTCAGAAGGAAAATACATGCCAAATATGAAGGCTCTATCTCAAATGGTTAAAACGTTATGATAAAGTAGGTCAAAGGTCAAGGTCACAGGTCAAACTTTTTGTATGGATGTGAAGCCATTGTCACAAGAAATATACATGCCAAAAATGAAGGCTCTATCTCAAATGGCTCCAAAGTTATGATTAAATAGATCACAGATCACGGTCAAGGACAGATTATTTTGCATGCATGGGAAGACCTTGTCACAAGGAACATACATGCAATTTATGAAGGCTGTATCTTAAATGGTTCAAAAGTTATGACAAAAACGATCAAAGGTCAAGGCCACTAGTCAAAAATTTGGCACACTTGGGAAGACCTTGTCACAAGGACCCTAAATGCCAAATATGAAGGCTCTATCTTAAATGGTTCAAAAGTTATGCGAAAGAAGGCCAAGGGTCAAGGCCACAGGTCAAAATTTGTGTTTGGGTGTAAGTCGTTGCCACAAGGAACATACATGCCAAATATGGAGGGTCTACCTCAAATTGTTCAAAAGTTATGATGAAGTAGGCCACATGTCAGTCAAGGTCACAAGTCATTTTTGTATGACACAAGGAAACTACAAGCCAAATGTGAAGGCTCTATCTCAAATGTGAAGGCTCTATGCTTCAAAATTATGACAAAATAGGTCAAAGGTCAAGGTCATAAGACATGTTTTTGCATGGGTAGGAAGACCTTTTCACAAGGAACATACATGCCAAATATGAAGGCACTATCTCACATGGTTAAAAAGTTATGATGAAGTAGGTCAAATGTAAAGGTAAAGGTCACATATCCTTTTATGTATGAATAGGAAATCCTTGTCACAAGGAAGCTAAATGCCAAATATGAAGGCTGTATTTAAAATATTTAAAAAGTTTTGACAAAGTATGTCAAAGGTCAAGGTGATGGGTCAAATTTTTGAATGGTTGGGAAAACCTTGTAACAAGGAACATACATTCCAAATATGAAGTCTCTATCTCAAACGGTTCAAAAGTTATGACAAAATAACCTACTGGTCTACGTTTTGATTTGACATGACCCATATTTAAACTTAACTGAGATATTGTCCAGATGATCATTCTGAGCAAGTTTTATGATGATTGGACCAAAACTGTGGCCTATAGAGTGTTTACAAGGTTTTTTTTCTATTATTTGACCTACTGACCTATTTTTGGACCCGACATTACCCGTCTTCGAACTTGTCCGAGATATTGTCAGGATGGTCATTCTGAGCAAGTTTGATGAAGATCGGATCAAAACTGTGAGCTCTAGTGTGTTCACAAGGTTTTTCTATTATTTGACCTACTGATCTACTTTTTGATCCAACATGACCGATATTCGTTCTTGACCGAGATATTGTCAAAACTATCATTCTGAGAAAGTTTGAGGATGATCGGAACAAAACTATATCCTCTAGTGTGTTCACAAGGTTTTTCTATGATTTGACCTACTGACCTACTTTTTGACCCGACATGACCCATATTCAAACTTGATCGAGATATTGTCATGATGATCATTCTGAGCAAGATTGACAATGATTGGACCAAAACTGTGGCCTCTAGAGTGTTCACAAGGTTTTTCTATGATTTGACGTACTGACCTACTTTTTGCCCCGACATGACCCATATTCACACTTGACCGAGATATTGTCATGATGATGATTCTGAGCAAGTTTGATGATGATTGGACCAAAACTGTGGCCTCTAGAGTGTTCACAAGGTTTTTCTATGATTTGACCTGCTGACCTACTTTTTGACCCGACATGACCCATATTCGAACTTGACCGAGATATTGTCATGATAATCATTCTGAGCAAGTTTAACAATGATTGGACCAAAACTGTAGCCTCTAGAGTGTTCACAAGGTTTTTCTATGATTTGACCTATTGACCTACTTTTTAACCCGACATAACCCATATTCGAACTTGACCGAGATATTGTCATGATGATGTTTCTGAGCAAGTTTGATAATGATTGGACCAAAACTGTGGCCTCTAGAGTGTTCACAAGGTTTTTCTATGATTTGACCTGCTGACCTACTTTTTGATCCGACATGACCCATATTCGAACTTGACTGAAATATTGTCATGATGATGATTCTGAGCAAGTTTGATGATGATTGGACCAAAACTGTGGCCTCTAGAGTGTTCACAAGGTTTTTCTATGATTTGACCTGCTGACCTACTTTTTGACCCGACATGACCCATATTCGAACTTGACCGAGATATTGTCATGATGATGATTCTGAGCAAGTTTGATGATGATTGGACCAAAACTGTGGCCTCTAGTTTGTTCGCAAGAAAAAGTTTACGCACGGACGACGCACGACGAACGACGGACGACGCACGACGACGCCGGACATCTTATGGTCACAAAAGCTCACCATGACCTTCGGTCAGGTGAGCTAAAAACATATCTCAGTACACCCACTTTTTCTCTATTAAAAGAAGGGTTTGAAGTTGGTATATGAGTTTAGAAAAATACATGCGTCCAGCATTTCTGTTGTTGTATGCTGTCGAGTCCTCAACCTTGTTTCATCTCTGTAGTTTTTTTTATTTGTATGTACACTGATAACTTAGGAAGCCTTCATGCGGACTAAACAAAATTAGTATCTATACCGCGACAGAAGTTTGGGCGAGGATTGTGGGCATGTAAAATCGATTAAAACCTCCCATTGGAATTCTTCCCACTGACTGTTCCAAGGCTGTTCTTCTGCGGCGGCTAATTTATGTTATTGTTTGTTATCAATTGTGTGTATCACATGTGGCTTTTTATGGCCATAAGGTCATTTTGTGGGAAGGTAACTCTCCTTTTGGCCTTCCCCTGTTGAGGTTCCGATTGTGGTCTGGTCGCGTCATGTTTATGTTTCTTTCCCTTTGATGTCTTTGGTTTGGTTTGATGTGTTTGTTTTACTTCTACTTTGGTGGGGGTGTTTATTCACAGACACTTTCACGTGATGATAGGAAAAGTTTCCGGAAGCTACCCTGAAAAAATGACATTGATGAAAAATTGTCGTAGAAATAATAGACTTGAGGTTTAACACGGACATACAGCAATTAGTCATCCACAATGTAGGTTGACCTTAATATCTATGATACAACAAAATGTATAAGCTTTCATAAAATAAGAGGCCCATCACAAAAACAAGCTTTCACAAAAGGAAACATAGCCCCCGTTCATCGAGTCATGCAGAGCTGAAACCGACCGCACATGAGTACTGGTAAATTGCTTAGAAAGGTCTAAGCTTACCCAAGAAAACTGCTGCGAGTCGGCCCGTCCATGCATACATTCTTATTTCGGCCCTTTAAAGAGGAAGTGGGAACTGTTTTGAATCCCCTAATTGAGACAGTTCTAACGAGTACCTATTTTGGACCTTTTTTGTCTTGTTAAGGTGACCTAACCTCATAACATAACATAAGTCAGTCACAAACGGTCTCTAATTCTACTTTTTGATCTCTAGTCACCGCAATACAAGGCATCGGGTGCAAATTCTTTGCCCCACAACATGCCGCTCTTTGGTATTTAATAAAGACAATGCTTGTACAAATATATTTCGATCCCTGGACCTCAACTCTAGCCTCGTCCCAGTGATAGGTCACATCAAAATTCCGAATACGGTCATCCAGTTCTCATCCATGAGTTATTATCTTTGACAATTCAAACATTCAAACTTAAAATGTTAAGGGGTTTGTGACAATCGACAAAATACAAAAACCACCCACAAATTCTATTTTCCGACCCTTGGCGACTCCCAGACATATGTTTGCAGCACTGTATTCTACTCTTCATTACTTTTAATTTGATATGCAACATGACTATAACTGTAAAGTTTATTTTTCACCCCTGGGGCTCCTTTTTCGAGGGCCGGATTAAATAACAAGAGGCCCATGGGCCACTATGCTGACCATATGACTGTGTCAAGCCAAAGTCTTCATTTATTTGTAATAGGTAGGGCCCATGTCCCTGATGCTGCATACCTTTGGACCTTTTGGAATGCAATAACTTCCAATCAGCTGATAGCAAATAGTATTTCTGATGTCACGGGCTACCACACAATCAGAAAAATCCGTTTTGCCTGTTCCATACAAACGAAAGTGACCAAAGTTGACCTCGACATTGAACAGGTCAATATCAAACAAAGATCTTCATTTATATAAACATGATAGGGCTTATGTCCCTGATGCTGCACACCTAGTTTCAAGGTCATTTTTATTTGGTTCCGGCCCAACCTTCATTATAGGTTCTAATTTTATTTAAATTTATTTTTTGCTTTTTTTCTATGGAGAAAGTGACCGTCCGTTTGCTTTCCGCTTGTGACGTTTAAATTATTGTGCAGTTCTTTCTTTCTCGTTGGCGTCTTGTTCTGCTGGTCATTGCCCTTACTTCTATCTAATTTTGGAAAAGGGTAAAGATGCATATAAAGTTTGCTGTTTTGTCATTTCAGGTATCAGAGATCAGAGATGTTTCAACATGCTTAAAACAGGCTTATATACTATTCTATAAGCTTACCACCAACTGAATATCTGCCGGACTGTGATATAACACTTTTCTGACTTCAGCTCTAAGGATCAAAAATACTTCATAGAACTGCTCATTGAGCCTTTTTGGGCACAGTTTGTGAATGGGGTAGATATAGGGAAATATAACAGGAGAATGAAAAACTCACTTTCTACAGCTGTATTCATGACACTTTCTTGTTAAAACTCCTGAGAAAGGACAAAGATGATTTCTAGGTGAAAAGTGTGGTAGCAGTGATAGATAGTTTGTGAACAGAAATCCTTCTGTTCTAGTTTTGTTACTGTACATTGCAAGTGACATACACCACAACCTCATTATAACACGGTCTGTTTTAATACGATTCTCGATATGGTCCAGGGCATCGGGGTGACTTGGAGATTCAGATTTGCTAAAATCTTTCTGCTCTGATATTAAAGATGGTCGCCATGGCGGCCATTTTGAAAATCTTTATACGACATCTCCTGCTAAACCAAATGTGAAATTTAGCTGCAGCTTCAATGAAGACAGTGGGGTGACATGTAGATTCAGATTTGCTAAAATGGCCCCGTTCGGATATCCAAGATGGCTGCCATGGCGGCTATCTTGAAAATCTTTAAATGACTTCTCCCCCTGAACCAATGGTCGAATTGAGCGGAAACATGAAGGGCGGCATTGCGATGACATCATCACTCAGATTTGCTAAAATCTTTTTGCACCGATACTCAAGATGGCCGCCATGGCCGCCATCTTGAAATTCTTTAAGCGACATCTCCTAACCCAAAGTTGGCATTGGGGTGACATTTAGATTCAGATTTGCTAAAATGGTCCCGTTCGGATATTCAAGATGGCTGTCATTTCGGCCATCTTAAAATTCTTCAAACAACGTCTCTTCCTGAACCAAAGGTGGAATTGAGCTGCAACTTGATGGGAATGACATACAGATTCAGGGGCAAGTTGCATAAGGCGAGCGCTTTTTTTGTAGCGCTTTGTAGCTTTGTCCGTCCAATGCAATGCTCTGCTCCATGAAGGCCCTTTCCAAAATGTCTGCCAAATTGATCGATTTTTAAAACGGGAAAAGTCTCGAAAAAAAATGGCTACATGCTTGCTTCAGTGATTGTTTTTCCTTTCCTTTAGTCGTTTCTGTTCATTGTAGCTTGTTCAAATAGAGAACAAAATATAAAAATGGCCTAAAACGGACACTGAATATTTTGGGTACGTCGGGCGCCGCCATTTTATTTCAGAAGGTTTTCTCTCGTTGCTATGCGACGTAGAGCGAGGCAGCTCCAGACATGCTACGAAGCGCTTCGTATGCTACGAAGCGCTTCGTAGCGCTTTTTTATAACGTGCCGTTGCATAGCGTAGTGCTTCGAAGCCCTCTGTAGCGCTCGCCTTATGCAACTCGTCTCAGATTTGCTAAAATGGTCCCATTTTGATATTCACGATGGCTGCCATGTCGGCCATCTTGAAATTCTTCAAACAGCTTCTCCTGAACCATGGCGGCCATCTTGAAAATATTTAAATGAAATTTCCTCCTAGACCAAAAGTGGGATTGAGCTGCAACTTGATTGAAGGCATTGGGTGGACATTCAGATTGGCTAAAATGGTCCCCTTCGGATATCCAAGATGGCTGCCACGGCGGCCATTTTGAAATTCTTCAAACGACTTCTCCTCCTGAACCAAAGATCGAATTGAACTGAAACTTGATGGGAGGCATCGTGATGACATTAAGATTCAGATTTGCCACCTTCTTGAAAACCTCTAAACAACATCTACTCCTAAACCAAAGGTGGAATTTATCTGTAACTTGATGGAAGGCATTGGGGACATGTAGATACTAATTTGCTAAAATAGTCCCGTTTGGATATCCAGGATGGCGGCCATCTTGAAATGCTTCATACAACATCTGCTGAACTAAAGGAAGAATTGAGCTGAAACTTGATGGGAGGCTTTGGGATGAAATGGAGATTCAGGTTTGCTAAAATCTTTCTGTTCCGATATTCAAAATGGCCGCCATGATGGTCATCTTGAAATTCTTTATATGACATCTCCCCCTAAACCAAAGGTCGACATCAGCTGTAACTGCTTGGATGAGTTTGAAAATTGGCAAGGTCGGCATGCTTATCTTGGAGTCATGTCCCCTTGATTGCCGAAAATGCCTACTTTTGACCTTGTCATCACTGTAGCGCCTTCAGTTTTTATTGAATCTTTCTAAAACTAATATACAAGTAGCCTGTGGATAAAAGCTTGAATGAGTTAAAACAAACTGGCAAGGTCAACCTGTTAATCGTAGAGTTAAGTCCCCTTGATTGCCAAAAATGCCTATTTTTGACTTTGTCATCACTGTAGCCCCTTCAGTTTTTATCGGATCTCTATGAAACTGTTACTTTAGTAAGGCAGATATAAAAGCTTGGATGAGTACGAAAATTGGCAAGGTTGGTGTGTTTATCTTGGAGTTACGTACCCTTGATTGCCGAAAATGCCTACTTTTGACCATGTCATCACTGTAGCGCCTTCAGTTTTGATTGAATCTTTCTGAAACTAATATAGAAGTATCCCGGGGATAAAAGCTTGAATGAGATTATGTGCCTAATTGGTGGTTCTGTTTTATATCTTTACATAATAGTAAAGGTGTTCCACATGCATTTATTAATAATAGGTAACTTGAAATGCATGCTTTAGTTTCATAGAAAATTACGTAAACCCGGTCTCTTTCCCTTTTTCCTGTCCTTGAATTTCGTTTCGGTAAGGGAAGCATGTGGGAGATGAGATAAGCGTATTTGTAAGACTGACTTACACTGTAGACTGCTTTATGCTGTAGTGAAGCGGTCTACTAAAGTTGCAGCTCTATATATGCGCATGTGTCTATAGGGGACCTTGAGTGAGTGTTCCTGTATTGTTGGGTTTGTCTGACGAGTTGAGGCAAAAGTATAAATGCAAGACTTAGCCGAGTATTTCTGCCTTTTCCTCGAGTAGTTTGATAAAAATGTAACAATGCATGAGAACGAATGCAGGAGTCTGTTAATCATGTGACATTTAAAACGTGTTTTGGTTTACGATTTCTGTACACTAATGGCAATATTCTGCCATAAGGTAACGCGGCTTTGTTAAGGACGTCCAATATGTTACGTTACGGTGCGTATCTTAATTAGCTTCCTTTTGTTGCATGTTTTTACCTTGCAATCAGCATAGGTCCTTCATTAAGGATTGGAACTTCCTAAAACTTTGAACCTGTTAGCTCAGTCGAGTGATATAGGACCATTCATGGTCCTCTTGTTTGAAAATGAGAGCAGTTTTTGCAGATGATAAAGCTGTTCACATTTGTTCTGCAAAAATACTACTGTGTATTAGGAACTTCGCCTTCTAGAGCAGTTATCAATTTTCCCACTAATGAGCCCATTAACTGATTAAGCTAACGCTGATTCGAACAACCGGGCCCAGATTGGAGGGGGGGGGGGGCAGATCATAATTTGGATACTACACTCTACATTCCAAGGACCATCCAATGACCAAGTTTCAGAATGTAACTCCCAACAGTTTAGAAGATATGACCATGTACTTCTTTTTGACTTTTGACCTTGGGGGTCAAAGTCACACTCAAAAGGGCCTGGTACACTCTTCATTCCAAGGACCATCAATGACCCAAGTTTCAGGACTTTAGAAGATATGACCAAGTCCTACGTTTTTACCTTTGACCTTGGGTACCCAGTACGCTCTTACATTACAAGGACAAAACCAATGCTCAAGTTTCAGGAGTGTAACTCCAACGGTTTAGAAGATATGAACATGTCCTTCTTTTTGACCTTTGGCCATTGGGGTCAAAGTAATACTCAAAGGCGCCTGGCACACCCTTAATTCCAAAGACCATCCTATGACCAAGTTTCAGAAGTGTAACTCCAATTGTTTTGTTTGTTTGAGGTTTAACGTATCCGTAAACACTATTTAGGTCATTTTGGAGACGTTGCTTCCAATTTCGTGATTTTACCCGACACGGAGATGAAACGACACCTCAAACCCTGCCGCCAAATAAACCAATAGGGTTTATATGCATGGACGGGCCGTCTTGCAGCAGTTTTCATGGGCAAGCTTATACCTTCCAAGCAGATTACCAGTACTAATGTGCAGTCGGTATCAACTCTGCGTGGAAGCATCGTGCAGCCCATATATTTCTTCAAGCCCCTATAGGCGGGGGCGTTTAACTTTAATTGTTTAGAAGATATGACCATGTCCTACTTTTTGTCCTTTGACCTTGGGGTAAAGGTCATACTCAATGGGACCCAGTACATCCTATATTCCAAGGACCATCCAATGACCAAGTTTCAGAAGTGTAACTCCAGTGGGTTAGAAGATATGACCATTTCCTACTTTTTGATATTTGGCGTTTGGGTCAAGGGGTCCAGTACACTTTACATTCCAAGGACTTTCCAGTGACCAAGTTTCGGAAGTGTAACTCTGACGTTTACTTAGATTTGACTTCTTTCTTCTATGTCCTTCTTTTTTACCTTTGACCTTTGGGTTATGTTGACATCAAGGTCATATCAAATGGGCCCAGTATACTTTAAATTCAAAGGTCCATCCAATGACCAAGTTTCAGAAGTATTACTCCAACTGATGATAAGATATGACCAATACGACCAACATGACCTTGGGGCCATGTTGAGGTCAAAGTCACACAAAAAGTCGCCCACGGCCATCTACAACCCATGTACTATCCACATGCAAGGTTTCAAAAGTTATACTTTACCATACATACATACATACATACATACATACTTATTTGCATACATACAATACAATACAATACATACATACACTCGCCTCTGGTACGAAAACAATATACCTGGTTTTTCTTAAAAAAAAGCAGGTATAATAAACTATTCAAGAGGCTGAATAAAAAGCTTATACAAGGCATTCATGCTATTGGATGCAGCCTGGCTTTCAATTCTGTTAAAATATCTCAATCCCTAGGTCTTACGTCTTTATTGTTACAAGTACATGATGCCGCAAAAAAGGAGGATCCCCAATGTTTGAAAAGCTTAGTTTCTTGTCATGCTGTCTCTGAACTTCCTGTCAAAAAGAGCAGAAACTTTTTGTATTGATATACTTTGAAAAGTATAATGAGTTAAATCATAAAGGCATATAAACTTCCCAGAGTATTTTTGTTGCGTGTCTTACTGTTACAGCTGAAAATGTATGTAACATCAGTTGCAGAAAATTCAAATTCAAGGAGTAAATCAGATTCCATCGAAATTTCATCAAGGCTGCGTGAGTTTTGATCCTTGAGGGAGAAGTTATTACTATACAGTCGACTCTCGTTATCTCGAACTTCACGGGACCGAGCAAAAAAATTCTAGTCATCCGTAGTGCGAGATAACCAAATTGTGACGTCACATCTTTCTCAGAGCCCACTGTTTGTCGTGATACGCTTTGTTTTCAAGGTTCTTCTTGAGAAATAGCACTTACATGTAAAGATTACATGTGTTTGTATGTCGAAGTATGTTTATCGTTTTAATGAATAAAGATACATTTCTCAAGCATTTGTTGTATTTTAACTTCCTTCAAATTCTGTTTTCCGATAAAGCTAAAAATAGATACATGTACAAATCGACTGCTTACCCGTATGAAAGGCATTGGTAGTTTGGATTATTTCCCGTCAACAGGATCCAGCCAAGAAAGCATGTGCTGAGCCGTCTATGTTGGATCTACACTGTTTTATATGTCCATCGGTAAAGAAAGTGATAGGTAAACAATGATCCCATTACATGTTAATCGATCTGAAAAATCGCAGGACTTGAGATACCATTTCAAAATGACCTACATAGTCTTGACGGGAACGTTAAACCTCTATAAACTGCGTTTCTAGCACCCCATTTTTTTTTTACTTTCTTTGACAGTTTTTAGAAAGACAACTTTTTATGACTATCTGTTTGCTTTCTCCAAGAAAAGAAGGAGGGTGTTTCATTTTTTTTATTTTTCAAGTGAACAAGGTAAAGGGTACCACATGACAAAATATAGATTCAAACATTTTCTCTCGTGTATAGAATAAAAAGAATCCATTTGATCGGCACACGACAAAACCTACTAGGTGGTGCGAACTTATTGATTATAAAAATCTTGGAAATCATTGACATGAGAAGGTGTTAATGTCAAAGGTTGAGCACCGCGTGTCAGTCTTATTTACACGCACGTGATTTTCAAAGTTTGTTTGTTTGGCACTGATTGTGATTGCTAATTCACCTGTACAAATTGGAAAATTAATGACATTGTAAATACTAATTAACGGATTTTAATTACATGCATTTTCTTTAATGCCGGTTCGAGATACACAGTAGTAAATACCGTGAAAAATATACGTAGGGAATTGAAAAATTTGGGCGAGATAGCCGAAGTGTCGACTTAAGCGTAGTTCGACACATGCGAAGTTGAAGTACAATAAATATATAAGGCAAACATCCCGTACTTAGAAATCTGTTCGACATAAGTGGTAGGGTCGAGATAAGCGGGGTCGAGAAAACGAGAGTCGACTGTAATTCCATTTTTCTTAAAATATGTCCCTACTGTTACAGTCTCTACTGTTGCCGCTGAAATTGTAACAGTAGAGACAAAGTAGTTCATTTTACTTCTAAAATAAGTTGAATGTATTAACCAAAACAAAATAATTATGGTAAACTTTTTATGCTTACATTTAGCAAATCACAGAAATTTATTAAAGTTACCGAGCCCTGGTTCATTGAATGGTAACAGTAGAGACTGTAACAGTAGAGATATATGTTAAAGGTCTCTACTGTTTTTACCGTTTTGATTGATAACATCACACAATATAATTACTATCTGAGAAATTGTTTTATGTTGTTGTTTTTTCTTTGCTATTCCTCTCTGCCTTGTTATAGATCAATGTTTGTTTTCATTTTGTAGGATTTTGTTTGATTCGAGGTTTAACGTCCCCGTCAACACAATTTAGGTCATTTTGGTGAAGTTTGTTTACAATTGGCCATGTAGTTTAGATGTTTCAGGAAAAAAAATAATGTTGACACATGGACGCACTGACGGATGAACGCATAACGGACACAGGGCCATCACATAAGCCCTTCTGGCCTTCAACCCGTGGAGCTTAAAAATCGATAAAAAGTTGAATTCAAGAGCATTGTTAAGACATAAGAAATTACTCGCTTGCCTCTCAGTACTTCGATTTATCTTTAGCTCAGGTGGGCAGTTTGCTCATTGGCAAGGAACCGTTTTGAGATTTTTTTCCATATTGTCAAGGACCATTAGGTGTCACATAAACAAATGAATTTCATTTTTGCTATTCTATGTTTTTATTACAATAAAAAGAAGTCTTTCAAATATATACACATTCAAATGAGGCTATTCCATATCACACAAGATGAATAATAAAAATGACGTTCCTTTCAAATATATACACATACAAATATATCTCAAATGAGCACATTCCACAATTATCACAAGTTCAAAAATACAATACAGAAAAAACAACTGTTTAAAGAAATTCATTCCAATAAATTATATATGTAAAACACCGTTAAACACTGGTCAATACAAACGTAGAGGCTTGGAAGCGGTCACATAGGTTTCGTATTTTGGATGCTTGGGCTTCGATGAAAATGGCAGATGAGTTCGTAAATGCAGTAAGAAATTGTTTTGATGTTAATCTAGCTGCTGTATAGCGTTGTCCAATTCTGACAACTGCCTTACGGACCAGTCTATTGATGTTCGGCTTTGTCTGTAGCAAAATAAAGTTCGAAAAACGGAATATAGAAAAAGAGACCCTAAAAGAAATTTTGTATTCAACACTGGTTCACCTGTATTTAGACTTTGACCTGGTGTCGTCCTGTGTAACTACACGCTTTTGTTTGGTGTTCTGGTCGATAAATTGTGAATAACAGTAATGAAATCGAAGAAAATATATGTAAATTTCGTCATACCTTTTGTGAACTAGAAAAAGTGTCCATAGGACACGGATGCCCCCGCCAAATGCCAAATGCCATTCAGATAATTCAAAAACCAAAAATGCAAGAGTTGTCTTCCTTGTTCATGACACATCTTCTCAGTGTGATGAATGCACCTGTGAAGTTTCATGAATATATTCCATACGGTTTAGGAGTTATGGCCCGGACACGGTTTACTATATTAAACTAAGTCAAGGGCAGATAATTCAAAAACCAAAAATGCAAGAGTTGTCTTCCTTGTTCATGACACATCGTCTCAGTGTGATGAATGCACCTGTGAAGTTTCATGAATATATTCCATACGGTTTAGGAGTTATGGCGCGGACACGGTTTACTATATTAAACTAAGTCAAGGGCAGATAATTCAAAAACCAAAAATGCAAGAGTTGTCTTCCTTGTTCATGACACATCGTCTCAGTGTGATGAATGCACCTGTGAAGTTTTATGAATATATTCCATACGGTTTAGGAGTTATGGCCCGGACACGGTTTACTATATTAAACTAAGTCAAGGGCAGATAATTCAAAAACCAAAAATGCAAGAGTTGTCTTCCTTGTTCATGACACATCGTCTCAGTGTGATGAATGCACCTGTGAAGTTTCATGAATATATTCCATACGGTTTAGGAGTTATGGCCCGGACACGGTTTACTATATTAAACTAAGTCAAGGGCAGATAATTCAAAAACTAAAAATGCAAGAGTTGTCTTCCTTGTTCATGACACATCGTCTCAGTGTGATGAATGCACCTGTGAAGTTTCATGAATATATTCCTTACGGTTTAGGAGTTATGGCCCGGACACGGTTTACTATATTAAACTAAGTCAAGGGCAGATAATTCAAAAACCAAAAATGCAAGAGTTGTCTTCCTTGTTCATGACACATCGTCTCAGTGTGATGAATGCACCTGTGAAGTTTCATGAATATATTCCATACGGTTTAGGAGTTATGGCGCGGACACGGTTTACTATATTAAACTAAGTCAAGGGCAGATAATTCAAAAACCAAAAATGCAAGAGTTGTCTTCCTTGTTCATGACACATCGTCTCAGTGTGATGAATGCACCTGTGAAGTTTCATGAATATATTCCATACGGTTTAGGAGTTATGGCCCGGACACGGTTTACTATATTAAACTAAGTCAAGGGCAGATAATTCAAAAACCAAAAATGCAAGAGTTGTCTTCTTTGTTCATGACACATCGACTCAGTGTGATGAATGCACCTGTGAGGTTTCATGAATATATTGCATACGGTTTGGGAGTTATGGCCCGGACACGATTTCGGGACGAACGGACGAACGGACGGACGGACGGACGGACGGATGGACGGACGAACGGACGAACGGACAGACACACGGACAGGGGTAACACTTAATGCCCTTCCGCTATTCTTCGAATAGGCGGGGGCATAAAAAGAAAAATCTTGATATTTCGATACAACACATGTAGCTTCGTTACTGATTACAACGCAGAGGCTGCGAACTTAATTTGAAAGCACTGTTTTATGCAGAATAATCGCTAATTCTTTTACATTAATGTCGAGAAATCAGTCAATCAGCATTAGTTGGAAATGCCAAAAAAATATTTATCATTTATATCGAACACATTATCAGTCTCAGTTATGCAAATACAACATTTTGATTCAAATGCACAAAATATGTCAAGTTACACTTATTTATACTACTGATCATAACTTTGGTAAGTCTTAGTCAAATCTGTAAAGTATTAAGTCAAATAATACTTGCACTGTATGAATTTCTGTCGGATTTTATTAAATTGCACATGGCTTCGGGGTTTACACAACACAGGTTACAGAGATGGGGGGGGGGGGGCATAACGAAAACACGCCTATTAAAATATCACCAAAATGAGAAAAACTTTAAGATAAATCATTCTGCTTGACATAGTGTATGGGAACTTGTTAGAACCTCTGGGGCTAGGCAGTTCTAACGTGTATCCACAATCTTTATTTCTGATGTGAAATAAGGAAAACAATATATATCTTTATACACCACAGTTTTATTATACAATGCGGAATTTAAAGGGCCAGAATACCTGCAGCGCCTACATACCTTCTGCAAATGCTCAATTATTGCGCCATCTCTGTCTAATCTTGGTATTTGTTTCCCGTTAGAGAAGCATTTCCTCATTTAACAGTAAGCATATTATCTAATTTAAACATTTGTAGGATTAACGAAATAGAACAAGAAATCCGCAGAAAGTGGTGTCGCACCTGCTGGGATTAAGTCACACAAGTTCCTACTTGAATTGAATAAAATCTATTTTGGAGTATTCATTGGTTAGTTTGTAAGAAAAATGGACAAAGTAGGAAATTTGGAATGTCTCTATCAGGGATATGGTATTTTAGAGGAAGAATGGGTAACTGAAAGTCAGTGTGACTCAGTCCTTCGGTCCACTGTTTCAGGGAATAGTTAGTATGTATGGAAAATATGATCCAAATCCATCAATTGTTTGACAAGATATTCAGCGGACACCATTTGCACATTTCCAGAAGATGATGACCTAATCACCTGTGAAGTTTCAAAACTATTGGCCTAAAACTACAGGAGGAGTTTCAAAATTGGCCAAAAAGTGTAGGAGGAGTTGCGCTCAAAAGACACCCACTGTGAATTGTTGACAAAATTAATGGACAGAAACTTGCATACCTGCTTATCAGCCCTGCTAATGAGGTGTGAAAAAAAGAATGGATAACTGACAGTCAGCGTCACTCAATCACTGGGTCCACTGTTTAAAGGAAAGTTGGTAGGCCTTGTGAGCGCAATGATTTTGTTTGTAAGTTAGTGAAGGAAGTATTATACTTTAATTTAGAAAAAAAAATTTAGTGTTGGCAGTCAGAAATAACAGAACTGTTAGTCATTGGTGATATACAGAGGACCCTCGTTATAACGACAGTTTTTATTCCTGAAGACTTTGCTGTAAAATCGAATTTGCTGTTATAAAGAACCTTGATGTGGATCAATGTAATGCATAAAATACGGATACTTTTAACCATTTCTTCATACAAAAAAAAAACATACGTTTTGGGTATTTGTTAGAATTGCCTCGCCAAGACAATTCTAACAAATATCTACAACATGTTTTCTTAAAGAGTAGCATAAAAATGTCACTGAAAAAACACTGTTTTGACGAAGATTCACCGAGTTTATGATATTTGTTAGGTCTGTTGTTTTCCTGTTTTACTTAAGTTTATGATCAATAATGCAAATAATTTGAACATGATAGATTTTGTGTATTTGAATCAAAATGTATTTGCATAGATGAGACTGACAATATGTTAGGTAAAAGTGATACAAAATTTCTTTGGCTTTTCCAACCAACCCCGGCTGATTGATTTCTCAAAATTAATTTATTATCATTCGCTATCATGCTGCATAAAACAGTGCTTTCAAATTCAGTTCGCAGCCTCTGCATTGTAATCGGTAACGAAGCTACGCGTGTTGTATTGAAATATCAAGATTTTTCTTTTTCACAAAAGATGAGACGAAATTTGCATATAAGCTGTTATATTTCATTATTGTCATTCATAATTTTCCGGCAAGACTTTCCAAATTTATTTTGCTACAGACGAAGCCGAACATTAACAAAATGGTCCGTTAGTTTGGGGCAAAGTCATAAATAGTAAGATTAACTGAAAAAAGTTTCTCAACTGCATTGATGAACTGTCATCCGCTATTTTTCATCGTAACCTGTGCGCCCAAAATACAAAACCTATGCGACCGCTACACAGCCTCTACGTATGTATTAACCGGTGTGATGTAAAGACATTCTCAAAGGAGATTATAATTTCTTCCAAAACTTCGGAAATACATCGGAATCATTGACAATGTTGTTTTCAGGTTTCCTAAGAGATATTCCAGGACACCTTTGAAATGGCATTGCATTCGTCAGACAAAAACATTTTTGTGTGGAAGTTTCCCTTGGAAACCTTGAAAATGACATCAATATCCTAGCAACCTAAGTTTTTGTCCGTTTTTTAATTCCTCTGAGAATGTTGGAAATACCCGCAAAATTCCATAGACAATAAATTAGTCTGATTCCAAGGAAATCATGGTCTGATTCCATGGAAAAAATAGTAGAAAAAATATTCAACTTTATGATATAAAATGAGAACATAATGTTTTTGGTTTTAATCGGGTTTTATGACCCTTTCAAGAATATTTCACATAAAGTGATCATTATCCAGAGCTGGGGGAAGACTGGTTACTGGTATCTGGAGGCCATAACTGCTCACCAGAGTGGAAGCATCAACAACCTTATCGTGTTGGACCAGCCAATCAATAAATATCATTCGCTAATGTGACTGATGAAACCTGACTATACACTGGCTGTGGTGAGATAAAAACAATTCTTATTGAAGCTTATCAAAGAACCTTGCTTTTCAAACCGCTTTTTCAAACAAAAGAGCCAAGAGGCCCTGGTTCGCTCACCTGATTTGTACTATAACTAGAGGATGAACAGTGTTCAAGCAATTTGATCTAAAGACCTAGTTTTTGACCTGACATGACCCATATTCAAACATGACCCAGATATCATCAAGACAAATATTCTGGTAAGGTTTCATGAAGATTGCTGCAAAATTGTGTGGTTTCTAAAGGGTGAACAAGGTTTTCAAGTTTGACCTAGTGACCTAGTTTAAGTCTGATATGACCCATATTCAACCTTGACCCAAATATCACCAAGACAAGCATTCTGGTAAAGGTTTCATGAAGATTGATGCAAAATTGTGGTCTCTAGAGGGCGAACAAGGTTTTCAAGAAATTTGACCTAGTGACCTAGTTGTTGAACTGACATGACCCATATTCAAACATGGCCCAGATATAATCAAAACAAACATTCGCGTAAAGTTTCATGAAGAGTGAAGCAAAATTTTGGTCCCTAGAGTGTGAACAAGGTTTTCGAGAAATTTGACCAAGTCAACTGGATTTTGAGCTGATATAACCCATATTCAAACTTGACCCAAATATCATCAAGTCAAACATTCTGATTAAGTTTAATTGAAGTAAAATTGTTGTCACTACAGGGAGAACATTTTGAAGAAATTTGATCTCATGACCTAGTTTTTGACCCGAGATGACCCATATTTCAACTTGATCCAGATAAAATCAAGACAAACATTCTGGTAAAGTTTCATGAAGATTGAAGCACAATTGTGGTCTCTAGAGGGTGAACAAGGTTTACAAGAAATTTGACCTAGTGACCTAGGTTTTGACCTGATATAACCCATATATGAACTTGATCCAGATATCATCAAGACAAACATTCTGGTAAAGCTTCATGAAGATGATGCAAAATTGTGGTCTCTATAGGGTGAACAAGGTTTTCAAGAAATTTGACCTTGTAACCTAATTTTTTTTCTGAAAGGACCCATATACGAACTGATGATGATGAGTTTGTGTTTAACGACGCGGCAACCCTATTTGTGGGTCATAAGCGTCAAATATACGAACTTGACCCAGATACTATCAAGAGAAACATTCTGGTAAAGTTTCATGAAGATTGATGTAAAATTGTTGTCTCTAGAGGGTGAACAATATTGTCAAGAGATTTGACCTAGTGACCTAGTTTTTTACCTGACATGACCTACATTCAAACTTGACCCAAATATAGTTTTTTAACAAAATAAAGGTTTTATAGGATTGACACAAAATTATAGGTTATTACAGGTTTCGCTGGGAGGCCTGCTATAAATGTCTATGTAACACCAAAGGGCCCTGAGGTGGGGACATTTTTGGCCCAAGGGCTATAATATGAACAATTTTGAGGTCCTCTAGATGAAGCTTCACACCAAAGACCTGGGCCTTCTGGTTTCAGAAAAGAAGATTTTTAAAGACTTTCCCCTATATATGTCTATGTTAAACCAAAGGGCCCCTTGGCCGGGTCATTTTGGCCCCAGGCTATAATTTGAACAATCTTGATAGAAGTCTACTTGAAGCTTCACACCAAATTTATATCAAAGGCCTTGTGGTTCCAGAAGATTCTTAAAGATTTTCCTGTAGTCTATGTAAAATCAAAGGGCCCTGGGGCGGGGGCATTTTTGGAGCTAGGGCTATATGTGACGCGCTATGAGATTTTGTGCCCAAATGAGGCATTACGTCATTCCGAGAAAATGTGAATAATCGCGACGTCACTTCACGTAGCTAATTTATGACGCACCTGTTGCTAATAATACTTTAAACCTTATAAATAAAATAGTTTGTATAGAATTAATGAACAAAAATAAAGACGATTCTGTTTTTTATACTTAAAAGATATGAGAAAAAAATTGCGCTGTTATTGGCAGTGTGGTTGTTGTATACTTCTTATTGATTAATAAAACTTTCAAAATGTCGACGTCCCTGATAGCTCAGTCGGTAGCGTTCTTTCTTTGAAAACAGTGGATCACTGGTTTGATCCCGGCGCAGACTCTCTCTTTTTTTTCAGCTTCAATTTTTTTAAACCATGAACAAAAATGCATAAATCTGTTTTCAAGAGTTGAAGATAGAGTCGTATGCCTTGAACACATTTACATAATCACCAAAACATACTAGATTTCTATTTCTCTGATAAATAATGAAGCATTTTAAGTACAAGTAATAAACATTCCTGCACAATGTGGACATTACTGAGAGCTAAGATTAAGTTTTCTTTAATGAGTAAATTTTCGGAAATGTGCTGCTGGCTGACATAAAAACCACGAAACAAAATTATGGTTTGTGGTTTTTCTCTGAGTACTTTGGTTTTCGCCATCCTTTGATCAACGATCGGCTCGATATGAGTGAAATAATCTTGAAAGGGCCATATAACGAAAACAACAACAACCAATAAAAAATGATTTCGATAGTGACAATAAAGAAATTGTTTCAGCAGATAAGAAATTATTTCAGCAGGGCATGTGGAACAACTAGAGATAAGATCTGGGCAACAGGTAGGCCTATGTCGGAACAAAAATGTCATACCTGCTTCCATGACAAAAGTTGTCAGCGTGTTAGCAAATAGGACGTACCCGCTGCAGAGATTAATACCCCTTATAAGAAACAGAAGCAGCCCATCATGGTTACATGTTCTTGAGTCATGTTGTAAGACACCCAACTGACACCACGGAAGGATTGGTAAAGCAATGTTCTTGCACACCAGACAAGGAAATCCATGATTTTACCCTGGGATAGAAATTTATGTTCTGACCCTGGTGTTCCGACCACAAATCGAATATAATCGCGTGTTTGATAAATGCACTGGTTGATTACAAGCTCATGTGCGGCGTCGTCATGCGTGACGTCACTAAACATTCCTGTTGTGTCATCACAAAATGGCGGACGTCGGTAACCGAAGTGACAGCAGCATTAAAATTCGCAATGGAAATGGAAGGTATGCAAGAAAAAGAATCCAATATGGGTGTGAGGGGTGGATTGAAAAATCCGTCCCTCGGGATCACTGTCCGGCATCACTCGGCAAGCCTCGTGATGCCGGACAGTGTCCCTCGGGACGGATTTTTCAATCCACCCCTCACACCCATATAAGATTCTTATATTCTTTAATGTCCAGTTAAGCTTCACAGGCATGAAGCCATGTCTAGATTTGTCAGTGATTATGCCTACTGTTTTGGAAACATTTGCGTTTGTTCTCTGTTTTAATGGAGGAAACAATGTTCAATCCATTTATTCGGAAGGTTTAATACTAAGGTTTAATACTAAGGGCCAATGACCAGCCTCGGTGGCTCAGTCGAATGTGCGTCTGACTAGTGATCAGGAGGACGCGGGTTTGATACCTGCCGGGATAGGCCAAATTATGTCATGGAGATCAATCATAAACTCTTTCCTATGGTCATTCTCTCCCTTCTGCTGATTCATGATTTAAGGGCAGCTGTCAGTAACTGGCTAATGAATGTGCGCTGTACTCTGAGTATACTGGTTAACCGCTTACGTATATAAGCATGCCCAGGAAAAGCGTAGATTGGTCAAATGACCAGCTCAAAATGATCTGAATAGTAATGCTTGGGCCGTTAAACTTTAATGCAAACAAAAACAAACCAAGTGCCAATAATGACAACAGAAGCAAAATATCAGCACTTTCAAGAATGCCTACAGATAAGGTCATTTGAGCCTTTTCTGTAATAAAAAAAAATTAAATAAAGTTTATTATTATTATTATTATTAAAGGAAAGCATTTTCTGCCGAGGAGCAAATTCTTTCCTTTGATGAAGAGTTAATCCTGTGTTGCTTAAATAATTGCTACTACGCATCTAGTCGAGAAGATCAAAAGTAGTACTATTTACACGTAGATGCGCTACTTTCAGTTCGATGGTTGCGCAAGCCGAAATTGGATATATTGTAGGTTGGTAGAATGGAGACGCCAGAGTAACACATTTTAAAATCGAGATTTAGTTTTGTACGTACATAACATAAAGAAGATATATGGTTCTGAAACTAGCTCGGGTCTAATGTGAGACGCTAAGTTCTGCAATGATAGGGAAGGTAATTTTTCTCCGGCTATTTGGGTTTTCACCCACCCAAGATTAATATAGGCTGGAAAAAAGTGTGCCTCGTTTATCATACATCTACGGTTTAGAAAAAAAACGTAACATGTAACTTACCAGTCCGCCAGTGTTCAGCTGTTTTAGCTAAAACACAGAAGTACATGTACCATGCAGCCCAGTAAATTTCTCCAAGCCCCAATAGGAGAGGGCGAAAAACACCAGTATAATAGGATATCAATTCAATAACTTTAAGTTAGTTATGTATCATTTTAAGTCATCTGAACTATCATAACTTTTAATTAAGGCTGTCACGATTAATCAGATAATCGATTCATTGATCGATACATTCCATCAATTGGATTATCCGTACTGATTTTTTGTGATCGATTATTTTATAAGTAAAATTTACCAGCCAAAATGTTTCTAAAATAGCTGGATCAGTGGCAAACAGTGCAAACCCTGATGAGACGCCACGTTTTGCAGCGTCTCGTCTGGGTCCACAGTGTTTGCTCAGGCCTGTCTTTCCAAAACCCTATAGTGAAGTACAACATATGGTAAGAGTCATGTTCAGACAGAAAGCCAGACAGGCTAAATTATGACTAAATCTCCATTAATTACTAATCGATCATCGACCCCAATGGCATGACTCATAGTCGATTATCATTTCAGCACCGATTAGCCCATCCTATTTTTAATGATAATATACGAAATAAATGTTTTGACTGTACAGTCCAATCTGTATTAATACAGGTGTTTGCTTAAAAGGGTGAAATTTAATGTCGTTTTGGAACCATTTAATGTTTGTTTGATTTGAGGTTTAACGTCCCCGTCAACGCTATTTAGGTCATTTTGAGACGTTTTTTTCCAATTTCGTGGGACTTTTACCCGACATTGAGATTAAACTACATCTCAAACCCTGCCGCCCATATTCATAGACGGGCCGACTCGCAGCAGTTTTCCTGGGCGAGCTATGACCTTCCAAGCAGATCACCAGTACTAATGTGCTATCGGTATCAACTCTGCGTGGAAGCATCGTGCAGCCCATATATTTCTTCAGGCCCCTATGGGCGGGGGCGGGGCATTTACTCGGCATAGAGAAGAAATGACATAAATTACGCCTTACCCATAAACAAAGTACTTGGGTGAATATGCAGAACAATCTCACTATAACCGCTTTGCCTAGGCATCTGAGAGCCTCGAAACGTTTGACAAACTTTTGCTCATGTTTGGCTAGTTTTAGCTCAGCGGGTAGGCACTCTTTAGGCAGTCTGTTTACCTTAGCCCCGGTATGAAGGTACGTGATGTAAAGTTTGTTTTGCAATGACGTTCATGACAAGGAGATGCTGCTAAATTCATGTATTAGCTTTAAGCTTGTACAAACGTACTCATTGATTCACACAATGGTGCAAAAAGTCAACTTTTCTTCATTCAGTGGTTATAGATCCCAAATCATAGCAGTATACTATGTTGGTGGGTGGGGTAATCTGATAAAACACTTATGTCATGCATTATCTACTGCAGATATATGATTTATTTACAATACAATTTTGCTATCATGTAATGGTGTACACACATTTTTGTCCAAAAAGTAAAGTATGTGCGAAACAATTTCTTTTTTATTGTTTCTTCATTTTTACATGGAATTTGTATTTTTATAAGCCATCATGGAATTATATACACCACTTACACCACTTTGATCTTAATTTAAACAATAGTGTGTTAAAAGTCTATTCTCATAAGCCGGACTTTGGAGTGTAAGTAAAATGCAGTCCAATTTTGGCTATTAAGATGCAGCATTAAACATGGCATTAGTGACATACATATAAAGTGGGTGGGGTATTCTGTATCCCAACAAAGCTGATCTCTTTGGTAATGGTGGTCACGAATATTGCTACATGTTCTTTAATCGCATTTAGTAATGCATTATCCATTAATGTGACTTAGATTGAATGAGAAAACAATATTTCAAGCTCTACAAGAGTTTTGTGTTCGAGATATTTCACGATTTTTGATTTTGTTGCTATGGCAACCGAATTCTTCATAACAAATATTTAATAAATGATTGCTACTGGATAAATAAATAATTATGTGAACGCATGGTTTGCTGATATTTTATTTTCTCCAGGTTTACCTGAATGCTTTATGAGGCTTTGAAGCCTTCAAGGGACACTATAAAATGCACATCTAAAAGAGCGAAAATGCAATTTTCACATATTGGGGGGTCAGTTTATAAAGGCCTATATCTCGAATACTGCTCCATATTTCCACCTGAAATTTCACATACGCACTTTAGTAGTGTAAAGGTATCAGAAAATTGCAAAACCTCATTTTCGGTCATGGACCTCATTTGGACCCAAAATCTCATGGCGGGTCACATATTATGAGCAATCTTGATAGAGTAGAAGTAAAACATCTGAACAACTCTGAGAGAGGACGAACTAAGTATCATTCCTGTGAATTTTGGTCAAATTCTAATCAGTGGTTTAGGAGAAGAAATTGTTTAAGCACACACAGATGGATGCACATTGCACAACTGACAAAAAGTGATCACAAAAGCTCACCGTGTCACTTCGTGATAGGTGAGCTTATAAACCAAAGCAGGACACCTCAAGCACTTTACTCTCACCATGCTGAAAATGGATAAAGCCTTTAAACAACATACTGCATTTTGTAAAGGAATAATAATCCAAGCATCATTTAATACAAAATGTAAGTAGCCATAACTGTCAAAGGGTTAATGCATTTTGCCCATTAACAATCCCGAAACAAGCTTCATTTAGTGCTCTATATATCTGTGAAGTTTCATCCATATAATCTGCTACGTAAAGAAAAAGGATTCCAAAAATAACTTATTCGGAACTGTTAACTCTGTCAAATTTTAACAGGTTGTTCCCATTAACAAGCCCAAACATGCTTGCTTTATTGGTCTATATATCTGTGAAGTATCTTTCATATATTCCACTCAGTCTAAAAACCATTTAATGGAAAATGTTTTGGTTTGTTTGATTTGTGGTTTAACGTCCCCGTCAACACAACTAAGGTCATTTTGAAAATGTTGCTCCCAAATGTGTGTTTTTTTACCAGACATTGAAATGAAATGACATCTCAATCCCTGCCGCTCAATAAAACCAACAGGGTTTATATGCATGGACGGGTCAACTCGCAGCAGTTTTCCTGGGCAGGCTAAGACCTTCTTAGCAGATTACCAGAACCCATGTGCGGTCAGTATCAACTCTGAGTGGAAGCATCGTGCAGCCCATCTATTTCTTTAATCCCCGATGGGCAGGGGAGGCAAATGGAAAATGTTAACAACCATTACAGTCACGGTTAGATGTTAACACATTTTGTCCATTAGTTAGGATTTCATACGGTAACAAGACAACATAAAATCCATCAAAGGATTTAACTCTTTTGGCTCTGGTGAGCTAAAAATACCAGAAAAACACATTTTCATCTTTCAACCTCTAAATATACGGAACTAGAAATGTGCCCACAGTACACAGATGCCCCTGCTTAGGACATTTATCTTTAAGCTGTGCATATCCAGTGGGTATTTCGTCAAGGTCACAGATCAAAAACTCAATTTTATGAGTGGGAAAGCAATGTCAAAAGGAACCCATATGCAAAATATGAAGTTCCTTTCTCAAATGGCTCCAAAGTTATGATAAAGTAGGTCAAAGGTCAAGGCCACAGCTCATTTGGTATGAGTAGTAAGGCAATGTCACAAGGAACCTACACACCAAATATGAAGGCTCTATCTAAAACAATTAGAAAGTTATGTTCATATAGGTCAAAGGTCACAGGTGAGGTCACAGGAAAATTTTTTGTATGAGTGGTAAGGCAATATCACAAGGAACCTACATGCCAAATATGAAAGCTCTAGAAAGTTATGATTTAGTAGGTCAAAGGTCACAGGTGAAGGTCACAGGTAAAAAATTGTATGAGTGGTAAGGCAAAGTGTTAAGGCAAAGTCACAAGGAACCTACATGCCAAATATGAAGGCTCTACCTTAAATGGTTAAAAAGTTTTAAGTAGGTCAAAAAGTCACAGGTCAAGGTCACACATCAATTTTTTGTATGAGTGGGAAGGCAATGTCACAAGTAACCCACATGCCAAATATGAAGTCTCTATCTCAAGAGGGCCCAGGTTTGCTCATCTGAGTTTCACTATCTTAAGACAATGACAGTACATCCTAAAAGACTATTCATGATTTTTCTTCATATGACTTTGTATGCTTAAAATCTGTTGAAAAAAAAGAGAAATTTTTGAAGAACATCCTGGAGGTTAAAGAATTGTTTAATACAGGCCTTGAAAAGGATGCAGCTTTTGGGCCCTTTCAACCCACTAGGATAACACAAACTTCCGCCAGTAATTGACCGCTGCCCTTCTTAAATCAGTAGAAGAGGGAGAATGATGATAGAAAATATTTCACAATTTGCATAAAAGTATGTGGCCAGATTGTGTCTAAAATACACAGGGCTGTATAAAGGTTTACCCTATGTTAGTCTAAGTAAAGTATATATGGACACTAAGCAGGGCCATCTGTGACCCCAATTTGACTATAATTTGAACTACAGAGTGAACAAAGCTATGAAGAAACAGACCTAGTGACATGGCTTTATCCATGAGAATTATAACACATATAAATGACTAAGACATGGATTCTGGTATAGTTTCATAAAGACTGAATTAGCTTATAAATTACCTATAAATGCTTTAAAACAATTTGACCTCCTACTTCACCTAACATAACCAATATTCAAACTTGACCAAAATATCATCAAAACATTCTGAAGTTTCTGGAGTTTGAAGTTAAACTTAAGCCTCGAAAGGTTGAACAAGGTTTGAATGCAATTTGTCAAAGTAACCTAGGTTTTGCTGTAATGACCAATATTCAATATTGAACCAGATATCATCAAGGCTAACATTGTAGTCAAGTTTAAAGAAATAAAAGCAAAATTTTGGCTTCTATAGGGTTGTCAAGGTTTTAACCCAAATCGACCTAGTGACCTAGTTTTTGATCTGACATGACCCATATTCATATTCTACCTTGACATCATGAGGGCAAACCTTCTGGCAAAATTTCATGAAGATTGAAGCAGACTTATGGTCTTTAACAGATGAACAAGATTTTAAAGACATTTGACCAAGTCACCTAGTTTTTGACCTGGCATGACCCATATTCAAACTTGACCTTCATATCATCAAAACAAACATTCTGGTGAAGTTTAAGCGAGATATAAAACAAAATTGCAGCCTCTCTGAGGTGCACAAGGTTTAAACACAGTTTGACCTAGTGACCTAGTTTCGACCGGACATGATCCATCTTCAAACTTGACTTTCATATCATCAAAACAAACACTCTGGTAAAGTTTCATGAAGATTAAAGCAGAACTAAGGCCTTTAGAGGTTTAAACAAGGTTTGACCTAGTGGCCTACTTTTTAATACAACATGACCCATATTCAAACTAGACCAAGATCTTATCAAGACAAACATTCTGATAAAGTTTCAAAAAGAACAATGAAGCTGAATTTGGCCTCTAGAGGCTGCACAAGGTCTTAACACAATTTGACCTAGTGACCTACTTTTTGATCCAACATGACCCATATTCAAACATGACCAAGATATCGTCAAGACAAACAATATGGTAAAGTTTCTAGATAAAACTATAGCATCTAGCGGTTGCACAAGGTTTTAGGGCTATGGACTCTTCATTCTGTATCAGATATAGGAATCCAGTTTTGAATTTGATTTGATTGGGAAACAAAATTTATCTTTTTGCATGAAATTTAACATCATATTAGCTCTATCTTGGTGTAACATAAAATTGAATTAATCAAATTTCCTTCATTCTAAATCAGCTTACACTAAACTATGGAAATTTGGTGCCAAAATTGATTTTTATGCCTGGTACTGGCTTGAACAAAGTTTTTATTAATAATTTGAATTAGAAAATTACTTAACTCAAACTTATGTCAAGTTTGGTTATGATTATAATACTGTAACATAGTATTTTGCACCTAGATAGAGATTTTTTGCATGGGGCTACGGACTCTACGGGGCTACGGACTAAGTTTCTTCTGCTATATCTCTTGAAGACAGAGTATGATAGTCACATCCTTCGATAAATGAATAGTCCACCTGAAATTGTAAGTAATAATATAAATTTTATGTCTTTGGGTTTTAATTTACCCCTGAAGTTCCACTGTCAAAACAGGGGCTACGGACTACAAAAATTAGTGCAACTCGTAAAAGTCACTTGTTTCATGTCTACGGAATATTCCTGAAAGTATTTTCAAAGTTTGTTGGCATGAATATTGTTTTCTCAATACCCAGGTAAAAAGTG
Source organism: Lucinisca nassula (assembly GCA_963580285.1). Lineage (NCBI taxonomy): Eukaryota > Metazoa > Mollusca > Bivalvia > Lucinida > Lucinidae > Lucinisca > Lucinisca nassula. Next base: position 28,568,101 of record OY757015.1, read on the forward strand.
CAACATTGCAAACTACCCTGAAATATATAATGAAGGGACCTTTTCATTTAAATTCTTATAACTTTGTGAATTTTGCAAAAACTTTAATTCTGTAAAAAAATATTGTATTGTTTAAACACATCATTTCAAAATAATCAATACATGTTGTGTCATTTAGCAAACAGACTATGTATACAGTGAAAACACAGAAATAAAAAGTGACACAGCATAACAGTGGGAAAATGGTCATTTTTAGCATAAAACATGCGTTTTTCTGCCACAAATATGAATCTAAGTAATAAGTATTATATATGGCAGGAATGTAAAATTATCTGGCTTTCGACTGAAGGACAAACTGGAGTTGTCTTATAGCGTCTGAAGACATCTATACGCATAACGTTGACTTGGTCTAAAATGACACCCTGATCTAGACTCAGATGATGAGTGGAAAGGGAATGTGACAAGGAACATACATGCCAAATTTGAAGTCTCTATCCCAAAAAGTTGAAAAAATATGACAAAGTAGGTCAAATGCCCAGGGTCAAGGTCACAGGTCAAAGTTTTTTATGTATGAGTGGAAAGGGAATGTCACAAGGAACCTACATGCCAAATATGAAGTCTCTATCTCAAACTGTTAAAAAGTTATGATAAAGTAGGTCACAGGTCAAGGTCACAGGTCAAATTGTTTTGTGTGAGTGTCAAGGCAATGTCACAAGGAACTGACATGCCAAATATGAAGGCTCTACCTCAAATGGTTAAAAAGTTATGAGTAGGTCAAAAGGTCAAGGGTCAAGGTCATAGGTAAATTTTTTGTATGAGTGGGAAGACAATGTCACAAGGAACCCACATGCCAAATATAAAGGCTCTATCTTAAATGGTTCCAAAGTTATGATAAAATATAAGAAAATCTAAGTCCATGACCTACACCTTGAGGGCACGGGCATGGGTGGTGGTATCACTGAATAAAACGTTGTACCTATATCTATCATTCACTAAATATGAACCAAATCCATTGTATGGTTTAGAAAAAATGACAAAGTTCTACCTTGACCAAAAACCTTAACCAGAGTTTAACAGGATCACGTAGACGCATATGTACACACATTCGTACAGACGGACGTACACACATACGCATGTATGGCAAACCAAAAACTATATGCCCTAGCATCACCAATGCAGAGGCCTAAAAAGGCAATCTAGTGTTATGGTTCCTGTGCTCTGCACATCATCTCATGGTGCTTTACATTTGTTAGACTTGCCCAAGTCTGTTAATTAATAGTTCATTGTAGAACTAATTCTTTAACAAGAGGGCCCAGAGGACTCTAGGTCGCTCACCTGATCCAAAGTATAACAAGTGGGCCCGAGGGCCAGGGCAGGGTCATTTTTGGCTCCAGGGCTATAATTCAAACAATCTTAGTAGAGGTCCACTAGATGAAGCTTCATACCAAGTATGAAAGACTTAGCCCTTGTGGTTTCAGAGAAAAATATTTTAAAGCTTTTCCCCCATAAGTCTGCGTAAAACATGAGGGCCCCTGGGCGGGGCCGTTTTTGACCCCAGGGCTATAATTCGAACAATCTTGGTAGAGGTCCCCTAGATGGAACTTCATATCAAATATGAAAGACGTGGGCCTTGTGGTTTCAGAGAAGAAGATTTTAAAAAGTTTTCCATATATAAGCCTATGTAAAACATGTGGGCCCCCAGATGGAGCCATTTTTGGCCCCAGGGCCATAATTTGAACAATCTTGGTAGAGGTTCCCTAAATGCAACTTCATACCAAATATGAAAGACCTCGAACTTGTGGTTTCGGAGAATAAGATTTTTTAAAGGTTTTTCCTATATAAGTCTGTCTAAACATGTGGGCCCCGGGGCTGGGCCTTTTTTGGCACCAGGGCTATAATTTGAACAATCTTGGTAGAAGTCCCTTACACGCAGCTTCATACAAAATATGAAAGACCTAGGCCTTGTGGTTTCAGAGAAGAAGATTTTCAAAGGTTTTTCCTATATAAGTCAATGTTAAACATGTGGGCCCCGGAGCGAGGCCTTTTTTGACCCCAGGGCCATAATTTGAACAATCTTGGTAGAGGTCCCCTAGATGAAGCTTCATACCAAATATGAAAGATCTGGGCCTTGTGGTTTCAGAGAAGATTTTTAAAGATTTTTTCCTATATAAGTCTATGTAAAACATGTGGCCCTGGGGCAGGGCCATTTTTGACCCCAGGGCAATAATTTGAACAATCTTGGTAGAGGTCCCCTAGATGAAACTTCATACCAAATATGAAAGATCTGGGCATTGTGGTTTCAGAGAAGAAGATTTTTAACGATTTTCTCTTATTTTCCCTTTTTGTTGCCATGAGTTCTTCATGGAATGGAACTCTTTGAACAACTTTGAGAGAGGACCACCCAAAGATCATTTCTGCCAAGTTTGGTCAGAATCTGTTCAGTGGTTTAGGAGGAGATGTCATCTGAAGAAATTGTTTATGCACGCATGCACTGATGGACGCACGAGGGACAAAAAGTGATCACAAAAGCTCACCTTGTCACTACGTGACAGGTGAGCTAAAAAAAAAAAAGAAAAAAAAAAAAAAAACAACAACAACAACAGAATACAACCTTATATGAAAATTGCGAAATTAACATTCAGAGAAGAAGGTTAAAGAGATTTTTACATATTTTTCATTTAAAGGGACTTTCAGTTGTTATAATAAAGAGTAAAATGAGGTGTAAAATGAAAATGTAGGTACTTGGGCAAGTCTATACATTTGTGTGAAGGTGCTCTGCACGTTGTCTCATGGTGCTTTACGATTGTGTGAAGTTTCATGAAAACAGCTCAATCAGTAATATTGTGTTATGGAGCAAACAATGTTAAAATTGGCATTTTTCAATGTTCAAAGGGCAATAACTCTAAAAGTAGGCAATCCAGAATTATAGTTCTGCACATTGTCTCACAGTGCTTTACATTTGTGTGAAGTTTCATGATAATACCTCAAACAGTTTTTGAGTCATGGAGCAAACAAGGTTAGAATTGCATCTTTTCTATGTTTAAAGGGAAATTACTCCAAAAGCAGGCAATCCAGAGTTATGGTTCATGCACTCTTCACATTGCCCCTTAGTGGTTTACATTTGTGTGAAGTTTTGTGACAATACCTCAGAGTTTTTTAGGTAAGATCAATTGCGGAATTACAGAATTACAGAAAGACAAGGCAAATCCAATATAGCCCCCACTTTTTTAAAGCAGGGCTATAAAAAATATATTTTGAAAACAAGATTATTTAACAGATCACAAGAATTCCGCCGAAGGCTATGTCGCACCTGTGAAAGCACGAAGCCATGAAATGTAGGTCAAGGTCAAATATAGATGCTTGCACTGAACATGTCATCCCTAAACACAAGTTTATACCAAGCAACATTAATCAAGCTCTAATAGTTCTTGAGAAATAAACTTGGTTATTTGGGTGAACGCTAGGGTGGTCGCAAATTTTCACAAAGTCAGTGTACCATGAAATGTAGGTCAAGGTCATTACAGATGCTTACATTAAAGTTGCCATACCTAGATACAAGTTTGTACCAAGTAACATTCAATAAGCTGTTATAGTTCTTGAAAAATAAATTTGACCATTTTGGTGAACGCTAAGATGGTGGCAAAAATTGACAAAGTCAGTGAACCATGAAATCTAGGTCAAGGTCAAATATGGATGCTTGCATTAAAGTTGCCATACCTAGATACAAGTTCAGACCAAGAATCATTAATGTAGCTCACAGTTTTTGAGAAATAACTTGGTCATTTTGGTGAACTCTAGGGCGGTCACAAAAGTTGACTAAGTCAGTGAACCATGAAATGTAGGTCAAGGTCAAATATGGATGCTTGCATTGGAGTTGCCATCCATAGATACAAGTTAGGACCAAGGATAATTAATGTAGCTCTTATAGTTCTTGAGAAATAAGCTTGACCATTTTGGTGAAGGCTAGGGTGGTCGCAAATGTTGACAAAGTCAGTGAACCATGAAATGTAGGTCAAGATCAAATATGGATGCTTGCATTGAAGTTTACATCCATAGATACAAGTTAGGACCAAAGATCATTAATGTAGCCATTTTAGTTCTTGAGAAATAAACTTGACCATTTTGGTAAACGTTAGGGTGGTCGCAAATGTTGACGCTTTGACAAATGGACAAACACCCAAACGGACAAAAGGACGGAAAATTGGACTCCTATATCCCCCCATGCTAATAGCAGGCGCGACAAAAAGTGATCCTAGGCCTCTCTCAGGGAAAGAAGTAACTGTCCTATTTTGTTACAATAAGAATTTCGCCGAAGGCTATGTCACGTCTGTGGGAGCTTTAAGTCTTTGTTTTGTTTGATTTGAGGTTTAACTTCCCCGTCAACACTATTTAGGTCATTTTGGAGACGTTGCTTCCAATTTTGTGGGACTTTTACCCAACATTGAGATGAAACGACATCTCAATCCCTGCCGCCCAATAAAACCAATAGGATTTATATGCATGGACGGGCCGACTCGCAGCAGTTTTCCTGGGCAAGCTTAGACCTTCCAAGCAGATTACCAGTACTAATGTGCAGTCAGTATCAACTCTGCGTGGAAGCATCGTGCAGCCCATATATTTCTTCAAGCCCCTATGGGCAGGGGGGCTGGGAGCTTTAAGTCACTGAGCTATGAAATGAAGGTCAAGGTAAAAAAATGAAAGCCTGCATAAAAGCTGCCATTCAGAGATGCAAATTAAGAAGCTCTTATAATTCTTGAAAACTAAACTTAAAACATAAGAGGAATTATAGGGCATCTGTAATTTTCAGTAAGTCTTTGAAACATGCTTGCGATAAACTTGCCATCCATAGATACATGTTTGCAACAAGTAGCATTACAACAAGTAGAATACTTTCCATCCCCGGTGGAATTCCTTTCCATTGACCGTTCCAAGGCGGTTCTTCTTTGGCGGATTATTTATGTTATTGTTTGTCACTTATTGTGTGTTTGACATGTGTCTTTTTATTTTGGATGGCCATTAGTCCATTTTGTGGGAAAGTAACTGTCCTTTTGGCCTTCCTATGTTTGGGTTTCCATTATTGTCTGGTCGATTCGTGTTTGTGTTTCTTTCCCATTGGTGTCTTTGATGGGTGGTGTAAGTTAATTGTATCGATTCCTGATCTTTGTTTTACTTCTACTTTACTTAATCAAGCTCTAATAGTTCTTCAGAAACAAAGCTGACTATTTGGGTGAACATTAGGGTGGTCGCAATTTTTTACTAAGTCGGTGAACCATTAAATGTAGGTCAAGGTCAAATATGGATGATTGCATTCGACTTGACATCCCTACATACAAGTGTGTACCAAGTAACATAAATCAAGCTGTAATAGTTCCTGGGAAATAAACCTGACCATTAGGGTGAAAGCTAGGGTGGTTGCAAATTTTCACAACATCAGTGAACCATGAAATATGGGTGCATTGAAGTCCCCATCCCTAGATACCAGTTTGTACCAAGTAACACTAAATAAGCTCTAATAGTTCTTGAGAAATAAACTTGAATATTTGGGTGAACGCTAGGACGGTCGCTAATGTTGACAGTTTGATGAAAGGACGAACAGAGAAACGTAAAATTGGACTCCTATATCGCGCCATTCTTAAAGCAGGCACAGTAAAAATGATGCTTTCTAATAAAACTTGGCTTCTATACCTACCAGTTTCATTTAATTGCTTGCAGTTATTCAGGTTAATGGGAGAAAATCCTCCTTGCTTCCTAATCTAGTGAAACTCGCATACTTTTGGAAGCCATTAGTTCATACAACTACAGTAAACTTTCTTGTGCCTGAAAAAGTTGACCTTGGAATTTTCCCCCTTTTTTCCTTCTATCCATTTCATATGCAGTTCTATATTTTGTAAAGCTCAATCAACAAGTATCCATCCATGTCCCTTCTGGGGCAGGAAATATACACCCTTTTTTGGTCCACAACGACAGCCACCAAATGATACTTTGCTTGTGTACATTTGCTTTGTATTAGCTGACATTTTCTTCATGAAATCAGCAGTAAAATCTCTTTCTTTCATTGAATCAGTGACACCTGTACAGAAATATTTATGGTTTATTGCCAGCCATAATGCTAGAATAGTGACATAAGCTAGCTCATTTCTGTATGACACAAACAAATTAAAAGGTGCACTTTCAAGGAGTATATCATTCTCAGGGTCGTAGAAATAAAATAGTGCATCATTTCTGGAGATCGCAATGGTTGGTGTGAGGAAATTTTCAGACTCAGGGTTGTATTTTTTCTGCACAAAAGCAAAGACAATTGCTTCCGAAATGATCTGAGAAAAGAAAGAAGTTAAATCTTGACTATCCTTGACTTCAAAAGATGAACTGTATCTTCTGGTTCTCCAGCAGCTTTCAAAGCTACCGAATTTGATCCCATCAGAACATCCATGCTCCCATGCCAAACATAGATATTACCTGAAAGATACAAATAAAGCTTCTTAATGACAAGAAGTTTGACAATAAACTACATCCAGGCTGGCTGGGCATTACCCTCGCCATCAAAGGACAAGAGGGCCAATAGCCTAGCTTTAAAAAGACAAGTGGACAATTGAAAGCCATTTTTTTCACTGAACTGTTCTAGCTCTTTTGATAGAGTGCCATCTCAGCAACATTCAAATGAGGCCTGAATGATATTGGCCAAGGGGTTTAGACAGGGCATTTTTCTAATGATTTTTATTCTTCAATTTTTAGCTCTGGCAGCCATCTTGTTCATCTGAGTTAAACCATTATAGTTACATGTATTTTGATTAATTGGTAGAAGGTCATCTAAACAACATTCAATCATGAGAGTTGTACTTGTTTTAAGACATCTATTTTGAGTTATGGGGACAATCTTGCTCTTCAAAGCAGAATGATTTTAGCTCTTGGACGGGAGTCAGCTAGACAATATTCCTGTGGAAACTGTCCCAAAGGTTTAGAAGGAGTTACCATTTTATGTAAATTGTTGATGAGTTTTCCTATAATTAGCTCTTGTTCATCAAAACAGAACAATCAAGCTATTTAAGGTCACCTAAGAAACAGTGAGGACCTCATGGAGATTAGCTATTAAAATAACATGTTATGTTACCAATTGTATGAACTAAATGTTGTCACCCTCTATAAATAAAGTCTTCACTTACTTTCTTACTTACTTATTCCTTTGAAGTTTGAATTAAACTGGCCAATGGGCATGAAAGGATTTGTTTGTTTGATTTGCAGTTAAATGCCCCTGTCAACACAAGTTAGGTCAGTTTGGAGTGAGTGAGTTTGAGTTTAACGTCCCACCAACAGCTAAGGTCATACGGAGATGGGACCTCGGTTTAAAGACTCATCCGAAAGTCTGGAGAAGCCCGGGATCGAACCTGCGATCCCTGGTTTACAAGGCGAGTGACATTACCACTGCACCACATGGACTTCTAAGGTCAGTTTGGAGACACTGCTTACAATTTTACCCTACACTGAGATGAAATAACATCTCAATCCCTGCTGCACAATAAAACCAATAGGGTTTATTATGCATGGACGGGCTGACTTGCAGCAGTTTTCCCGGGCAGCTTAGACCTTCTAAGCAGATTACCAGTATTAATGTGCAGTCAGTATCAACTCTGCGTGGAATCATTATGCAGCCCATCTTTTTCTCAAAGCCCCGATAAGCGGGGGCGGAGGATATGAAAGAAGTAGTTATTCAAAGGATTTTTCTATTTTTAGCTCAGGCAGCAAACCTGTTTTTAGAGCATAAACATGTTTGATATTTTATGTAAAGAGCCAAAAAGCAACATTCTTATGAAGTTGAACTGAAATGGAATTGTTAGCATTTTAAGCACTTTTTTATGTTTTACAATTTTAGCCCTGACCCGGTTTCTCAAATTTCTGCGAAAGCCTCCATTTTCCACATGTTTATTGCGGAAATTGTCTTGCAGGGTATTGGAACACTACTTCCCTGCATCATGCTGAAAAGATTTTTTTTTAAAAAGAAAGATGTGATGCATCGAATTCTCTGCTCCTTTTCCACAGGTCCCAGAGTTCTGCATGTGGTTTTCTGCACTCAATTGCAGAATCCTGTAATTTACTCCAATAGAATAGAAGAATTTAGTCTCAATAGAAAAGTATGGTTAAACTCGCACTTTTTCTGGAGGACACCATTTCACTCCAATTTTCAAAATCCTAGTGAGAACCCTGATCACAGTATCTTGTCCCCCTCATTGTTTCCTCTTTATTTTTTTTTATTTATGCTATTTTTACTCTACTACTAGTAATTATCCCTATGCTTTTTAAGTGTAATGTTTTAATATTGTGAGGGTATCTGGCATCCGTCTGTATGTCTGTCCATCCATCCGTTCATCTGCCATGCTATCTCCTCCTTAAACAAGAGGGCCATGCTGGCCCTAGATCGCTCACCTGATTCAAACTGCAAGATAGGTTATATAATGTTTAGGTTATATGTTTAGGTAATTCTATTAAAATCCATAAAAAATGTTGGAGCTGGTGTTAAGAAGTTTTTTCTAAAGATAGCAACAAGAAGCTTAACCTTGATCCCTACACCCTGAAAGCCATGCCAAACAAGAGTGTTCACAAGGTTTTTCTGTGATTTGACCTACTGACCTACACTTTGACTGGACAGGTCCCATTCTCAAACTTGATCGAGACAATTATTATAAGCAAGTTTGATCATGATTGGACCAAAACCGTGCTCTCTAGAATGTTCACAAGGTTATTATATATGAGTCCTGTCACCGGACAGTTTAGTTCACCGGAAGTCGTGCTTTGACTAAGTTGTGCAAAGGTAAATTTTCAGACCCATAACAGAAACAAAGTCACAAAGAGAGAATCCAGTGATATATCAATATTAAGGATAATGTATGATTCAAGTCTGTAACATTAGTATCCCTTTTGATTCATTTAAACCCTAGACATGAATCAGCCAATCAAAAGATGCCAAATATAAAGGCTCTATCTCAAATAGTTAAAAGGTAATAACAAAGTAGGTCACAGGATAAAGGTCAAGGTCACAGGTCAAAATTTTATGTATGAAAGGGAAGGCAATGAACAAGCAACCTACATGGCAAATATGAAAGCTCTATCTCAAACTGTTAGAATGGTATGATAAACTAGGTCATAGGGTAAGGGTCTAAGTCACAGGTTAAATTTTTTTGTATGAGCGGAAAGGCAATGTCACAAGGAACCTACATGCCAAATATCTCGAATGGTTAGAAAGTTAGGATAAAGTAGGTCAAAGGTCACAGGTCAAAGTCACAGGTAAGTTGTTTTTGTATGAGTGGTAAGGCAATGTCACAAGGAATCTACATGCCAAATATGAAGGCTCTATTTCAAATGGTAAAAAAAGTTATGATAAGTAGATCCAAGGTCTAGGGTCAAAGTCACAGGTCAATGTTTTGAAATATGAAGGCTCTATCTCAAATGGTTAGAAAGTTAGGATAAAGTAGGTCGAAGGTCACAGGTCAAAGTCATGGGTAAATTTTGCTTTTGTATGAGTGGAAAGGCAATGTCACAACAAACCTACATGCCAAATATGAAGGCTCTATCTCAAACGGTTAGAAAGTTATAATAAAGTAGGTCAAATATCACAGGTCAAGGTAACTGGTAAAATTTTTTGTACGAGTGGTAAGGCAATGTCACAAGGAACCTACTTGCCAAATATGAAGGCTCTATCTCTAATGGTTAAAAAGTTATGATAAGTAAGTAAAAGGTCAGGGTTCAAGTTCACAGGTCAAATATTGTTGTATGAGTGGAAAGGCAATGTCACAAGGAACCTACCTGCCAAATATGAAGGCGCTATCTCAAACGGTTAGAAAGTTATGTTGAAGTAGGTCAATGATCACAGGTCAAGGTCACAGGTAAAAGAAATTTTGTTTGAGTGTAAGGCAATGTCAAAAGGAACCTACATACCAAATATGAAGGCTCTATCTCAAATGGTTAAAAAGTTGCGATAAGTAGGTCAAAAGGTCAGGATCAAGGTCACAGGTCAGACCGAAATATTGTCACATTATGATCATTCTGAGCATGTTTGATAATGATTGAACCAAAACTGTGCCCTCTAGAGTGTTCACAAGGTTTTTCTATGATTTGACCTACTGACCCACTTTTTAACCTGACATGACCCATATTCAAACTTGACCTAGATATTGTCATGATGATCATTCTGAGCAAGTTTAATGATGATTGGACCATAACTGTGCCCTCTAGAGTGTTAACAAGGTTTTTCTATGATTTGACCTACTGACCTACTTTTTCACCCGACATGACCCATATTCAAAGATTTGACTTTCTGACCTACTTTTTGACCCGACATGACCCATATTCAAACTTGACCGAGATTTTGTCATGATGATGTTTCTGAGCAAGTTTGATGATGATTGGACAAAAACTGTGGCCTCTAAGAGTGTTCACAAGGTTTTTCTATGATTTGACCTACTGACCTACTTTTTGACCGGACATGACCCATATTCGAACTTGACCGAGATATTGTCACAATTATCATTCTGAGTAAGTTTGGTGATGATTGGACCAAAACTGTGGCCTCTAGAGTGTTCACAAGGTTTTTCTATGATTTGACCTACTGACCTACTTTTTGACCCGACATGACCAATATTCGAACCTGACCGAGATATTGTCATGATGATTATTCTAAGCAACTTTGATGATGATTGGACCAAAACTGTGCCCTCTAGACTTTTCACAAGGTTTTTCTATGATTTGACCTACTGACCTACTTTTTGACCCGACATGACCCATATTCCAACTTGATATACTCGATCATATATTGTCATGATAATAATTCTGAGGAAGTTTGATGATGATTGGACCAAAACTGTGGCCTCTAGTGTGTTCACAAGAAAAAGTTTACGCACGACGGACGACGCCGCCAGACATCTTACGGTCACAAAAGCTCACCATTTGCAAAAATTGATAATGTATTTGTTAAGGCGTGTTTTCGTAATATGCTGGCACACAAAATTTATATTTGGTTCAGAAATGTCGGAAACTATTGCATCACACTAGCGTGTCTTGTAATGCACAGTTCTTTTGTTCTTCATATTTGACCTTATATAGATAAGGAAAAAAGACAATTTATATAAAACTCAGATGAGAAAGTTGTCTGCCCAAGTCACGATTGACACCTTTAGACTTAACACTAAACTGAAAAAGTTGGGCTGCCTTAGTCATGATTGACACCTTAAGAGTTGACAATATACCGATATCAGGCTTTCCAGCACTATTCTGCAGAAAATTAGGGCTATTTTTGCCAAAATTTAGGGCTATTTTGTCCAAAAATAAGGGCTAAATTAGTAAAATTAGGGCTGTATTAACAAAAATTAGGAATTTGTGTTAGTATAAAATAGGACTAAAACTTTTTGATCACAATTAAAGAGAAAACTTGCCAAAACCTTACTATCCATTACAATGTACTAAGCAGATTATTTTCCTCTCATTCCCAGTCTACAGCATCACTTGACACTTAGGCTGAGCCATGTATGTTGATGCCTTGCATCATCACTGGATGAAGCATTATTATGTGTTTGAAGATGCTGTAGCCTAGGAACTCATGGGTACCAATAGAAATTCCCTCTGTAAATAAAGCTCAAAGCATAACAACCATGGAAATGATGAAATTTGGAAGGGCATATTCCAGTTTCTAATTGTCTGAGAGAAAAATGAATCTTTGTAAAGGTAAATTTTTATGGTAGGGGTGTCAGCTTTTGTGGTAGGGGTCTGAGTGGTGATTTCTACAGTGCCCAGCTGGGGTTACAAGGTACTAATCTGTTGGAATGCTAGCAGCACCCTTTAGGCCTTTGAGCACTAGTATGAGCCTAACTGTCTCTTTTTTCCATCTAAATTTTCCTAAATTGTTCTTGTCATACCGCAGTACATGTAATTGCTTGAACATTACATATCTAGTAGCTGTGTTTTGAAACTTTTCAATTCCTTCATTAACAGCCACACCAATTTGAGGTTCCAGATACAACTAGGTACTAAAATCCAACATTGGGCAAAATAGTCCTTTATATCCTGCCTCTTTTACATCTTGGTGACACAGATTAAGTTCCAGAGAACCATGTAGTACACATTTAACAGACACAAGAAAATAACAGTTTCCCCTTATGAGTTGTAGCAGAATTCTGCATTTTTGTGCCCTTCTGGCACACCCTGCTGCCCTTCTCACCTACACTGCTGCCCTTTGCTGGCGTAAAAGCATTTTTTCTGGAGAAAATCTGCCAAAACAAATTCCTGTATGTTAAAGAAGCCTAATGATCATTATAGTAGGCTACAGTATGCCCTCAAGTATTGGTTATAAAGCATATAAAGCCTTTATATGGCCCTTTTGAAAACCTGGTATATATTATGTGCTCTTATAGACAGACTTTCAGGTGCTAAAAAGTGCCCATTTTCTGAAAAAGCACCCTGCCCTTTTCCAAGTCGTGGGAAACACCAATTATCGCTAATGTGTGTTTTCCATTTCAAAATGTGTGTGATTGTCACATCCAGGCATTTACTGGAATCCCTATTCTTGAGGACAGCCCCCTCTAAGCTGTAAGAAGCTTCAATTTTATTGACTCTCTGGTAATCTGCATAATAATGCATTTAACGGGCTGAGATCTCATGCCTCATTTTTTTGCACAACATCCTGGTCTGCCTGTAGTTCATAAGTTTAGTGAGTCCCATGCATCTCTAATTTCCTGCCAGCAATCACTTTTGTCTGCAAACAGTTATACTTCTGAGTCAATGTCAGTGGAAATATCATTAATGTGAAGGGCCAAGAACAGTCCCTCACTCATAAGATTCACCATTATGATTAACAAGAACTCATTGTTTTCTATGGTAAGACAGAAATCTTTCCATTTCAGCATATCCCTCACACCTCAATACTGTAACCAAATAATTTGGATTTCAGTAGTTCATGAGGGTGTGCATCAAAAGCCTCCTTGAAGTCCAGATTTAATGTGTCCACCTGTTCCCCTTTATCTAAGTATTTTTATCCAATCATTTATCGTCCATTCATACAAAACCTTTTGGTTTCATTGGATGAAAAGGCTTGAGATGTCATTTCATCTTAATGTCAGGTAAAAGTCCCACACAATTGGAAGCAGCATCTCCAAAATGACCTGTACAGTGATGGAGGAGGGTTAAACCTCAACTCAAACTAATAACAAGAGCTCCGCAAGCGGGGCATTATACGCCCGTGGCCATTTTCATGTGGCAAAAGTTAATATTTCCTGATTGCAACCTCGAAATATTATGTACTGCTAAATATCACTGTCTAACTACATGTATATATCAAGTTTCAGCTTAACTTCAGCTTAATCAGAGCAAAATTACAGGCGTTAGTAAGAAAGAAACTGTTAACAGAAATTTTCAAAGATGTAGCAGGCATTATACGGAAACAAATATGTTTACTGAAAGTTTCAAAGGGGCATAATTCTCTAATATTTGGTGGAGGGTAATTCTAAAAACTTTACATATATCTCATCATTGTCTTACAAGCTACCTAGTAACGGGCCTTCGTGGCCTAATGGATAAGAGCGCTGACTCTTAGTCATTAGGTCTCTCATTAGCCCTGTGTTCGAGCCTCGCTCGGGCCACTTGTGAGACGCCAAGTTCTGCAACGGAAGGTCAGGTGGTTTTTCTCCGGGTACTCCGGTTTTCGCCCACCTATGATTAACGATCGGCTCGATATGAGTGAAATAATCTTGAAAGGGCTGTAAAACCCAAACCAAAAAAAAAAAAAAAAAACAACCTACCTAGTTTCAGCTTGATTGAATAAAAACTTAAGGAGTTAACCTGAGATGAAATTGTTTTGGCCTTATTTTCAAAGGGACATAACTCTTTTAATATTTGGTGGACAGATATTCTCGCAACTTAATCAGACCAAAATTACAGGAGTAAGAAAGAAAATGTTTAGCACATTTCCACAATATGGTCTTACTATCTTACAAAGGGGCATAACTCTGTTAACATTTGGTGGACGTTAATTCTCGAAACTTTACGCACATCTACACATCATGGTCTTACTACCTACCAAGTTTCAGCTTGATCGGATAAAAACTGTAGGAGGAGTTATCCGGAAACGAAAAAGTTTTCAAAAATTTCAAAGGGGCGTAACTCGGTTAATATTTGGCGGACGTTGATTCTCGAAACTTTTCGCACATCTACACATCATGGTCTTACTACCTACCAAGTTTCAGCTTGATTGGATGAAAACTGTAGGAGGAGTTATCCGGAAACGAAAATGTTTACGAAAATTTCAAAGGGGCATAACTCTGTTAATATTTGGCGGACGTGAATTCTCGAAACTTTACGCACATCTACACATCATGGTCTTACTACCTACCAAGTTTCAGCTTGATCGGATGAAAACTGTAGGAGGAGTTATCCGGAAACGAAAATGTTTACAAAAATTTCAAAGGGGCATAACTCTGTTAATATTTGGCGGACGTTAATTCTCGAAACTTTACGCACATCTACACATCATGGTCTTACTACCTACCAAGTTTCAGCTTGATCGGACGAAAACTGTAGGAGGAGTTATCCGGAAACGAAAATGTTTACAAAAATTTCAAAGGGGCATAACTCTGTTAATATTTGGCGGACGTTAATTCTCAAAACTTTACGCACATCTACACATCATGGTCTTACTACCTACCAAGTTTCAGCTTGATCGGATGAAAACTGTAGGAGGAGTTATCCGGAAACGAAAAGTTTACGGACGGACGGACGGACGGACGGACGCAGACCCCATAACATTTTCAAAACGGGCGTATAAAAACCAAGTGAGTTTTAGAACTATGCCTTTTCCTGATTGCATGCTATCAGTCTATCCAAAGATTATGTGCATCCAAGTGGGCTATGATGTATAAGCACACTATATGTTCATACAACTTACCTCGAACACGAGACAGGAATACAAGGCAGTAATAAATAGAAGCAAGAAATCTATCTCCATTATAAGGGCAGACAATTCAATAGAAGAGTTTACCCATATCATTAGAGTGTTGGAACAGATAAGTAGGGTGTGCAAGTGTGCAATCATGCATATAAAATAGGACAGAAATCCAAAAAAATTAGGGATAATTCTGAACAAGAGGGCCCAGAGGGCCCTAGGTCGCTCACCTGATCCAAAGTATAACAAGTGGGCCCTGGGGCCAGGGCTGGTCCATTTTTGGCATCAGGGCTATAATTCCAACAATCTTAGTAGAGGTCCACTAGATTAAGCTTCAAACCAAATATGAAAGACTTAGTCCTTATGGTTTCGGAGAAAAAGATTTTTAAAGCTTTTCCCCCATAAAAGTCTAGACTATGTACATTATATGGGCCCCGGGGCGGGGCCATTTTTGGCCCCAGGGCCATAATTTGAACATTATTGGTAGAGATTCCCTAGATAAAATTTCATATCAAATATGAAAGACGTGGGCCTTGTGGTTTCGGAGAAGAAGATTTTTAAAGGTTTTCCCTATATAAGCCTTTGCAAAACATGTGGGCATTTTTGGCCTGAGGGCTATTTGAACAATCTTGGTAGAGTTCCCCTAAATGAGGAAACCTTCATGCGGACTAAACAAAATTAAGTCTACCGCTACAGAAGTAAGGGCTAGGATTGTGGCCACATAAAATCGATTTAAGCCCCCCAATGGAATGCTTTCCATCACCGATGGAATACTCGGAGTCTAACTGTTGGTTTTCTTTTGCTCCAGTATTTCTGTTGTTGTATACTGTTGAGTCCTCTACCTTGTTTCATCTCTGTAGCTTTTTGATTTGTGTGTTCTCGGAGATGTTACACTGTTGAGTTAGGAAACATTCATGCGGACTAAACAAAATTAATGTCTACCGCTACAGAAGTAAAAGCGAGGATTGTGGCCACATAAAATTGATTTAAGCCCCCCGATGGAATGCTTTCCATCACTGGTGGAATACTTTCCATCCCCCGTGGAATTCCTTTCCATTGACCGTTCCAAGGCGGTTCTTCTGTGGCGGTTTATTTATGTTTTTGTTTGTCACTTATTGTGTGTTTGACATGTGTCTTTTTATTTTGGATGGCCATTAGACCATTTTGTGGGAAAGTAACTGTCCTTTTGGCCTTCCTATGTTTGGGTTTCCATTATTGTCTGGTTGATTCGTGTTTGTGTTTCTTTCCCTTTGGTGTCTTTGATGGGTGGTGTAAGTTAATTGTATTGATTCCTGATCTTTGTTTTACTTCTACTTTTCATACCAAATATGAAAGACCTGAGCCTTGTGGTTTCAGAGGAGAAGGTTTTTTTCCTATATATAAGTCTATGTAAAACATGTGGGGCCCAGGCTGAGGCCATTTTTTGGCCCCAGGGCTATACTTTGAACAATCTTGGTAGAGGTCCCCTAGATGAAGCTTCATACCAAATATGAAAGACCTTGGACTTGTGGTTTCAGAGAAGAAGATTTTTAAAGGTATTCCCTATATAAGCCTATGTAACACATGGGGGCCCCGGGGCGGGGCCACTTTTGGCCCCAGGGCTATAATTTGAACATTCTTGGTAGAGGTCCCCTAGATGAAGCTTCATACCAAATATGAAAAATCTAGGCCTTGTGATTTCAGAGAAGAAGATTTTTTAAGATTTTCCATATATAAGCCTATGAAAAACATGTGGGCCCCAGGGGGGGGGGGGGGGGGCATTTTTGGCACCAGGGCCATAACTTGAACAATCTTGCTAGAGGTCCCCTAGATGAAGCTTCATACCAAATATGAAAGACCTTGGACTTGTGGTTTCAGAGAAGAAGATTTTTAAAGGTTTTTTCTATATAAGTCTATGTAAAACATGTGGGCCCGGGGCGGGGCCATTTTTGGCCCCAGGGCCATAATTTGAACAATCTTGGTAGAGGTCCCCTAGATAAAGCTTCATACCAAATATAAAAAACTGGGTCTTGTGGTTTCAGAGAAGAAGATTTTTCAAGATTTTCCATATATAAGCCTATGAAAAACATGTTGGCCCAGGGCGGGGCCTTTTTTGGCCTCAGGGCCATAATTTGAACAATCTTGGCAGAGGTCCCCTAGATGATGCTTCATACCAAATATGAAAGACCTTGGCCTTGTGGTTTAAGAGAAGGTTTTTAAAGGTTTTTCCTATATAAGTCTATGTAAAACATGTGGGCCCCGTGGCGGGGCCATTTTTGGTCCCAGGGCCATAATTTGAACAATCTTGGTAGAGGTCCCCTAGATGAAGCTTCATACCAAATATGAAAGACCTTGGCCTTGTGGTCTCAGAGAAGAAGATTTTTAAAGGTTTTCCCTATATAAGTCTATGTAAAACATGTGGGCCCCGGGGCGGGGCCCTTTTTGGCCCCAGGGCCATAATTTGAACAATCTTGGTAGAGATCCCCTAGATGAAGCTTAATACCAAATATAAAAGACCTGGGCCTTGTGGTTTCAGAGAAGAAGATTTTTTAAGATTTTCTCTAATTTTCCCTTTTCGTTGCCATGGCAACCAGAGTTTTGCATGGAATGAAACTCTTTGAACAACTTTGAGAGAGGACCAACCAAAGATCATTTCTGCCTAATTTGGTCAGAATCTATTCAGTGGTTTAGGAGGAGATGCTGTTTGAAGAAAAAAGTTTACGCACGGACGGACGCACGCACAACGGACGACGGACAAAAAGTGATCACAAAAGCTCACCTTGTCACTATGTGACAGGTGAGCTAAAAATAAGGGCCTTTTTAGGAATTTAGCCCTTTTTAGGTGTTTTTTTTTTAGGAATTTTAGGGAGACCTCAGAAAATTAGAATTTTCTAGGAGTTTTAGGGCCACTGGAAAGCCTGCGATATACACCATAGTACTTAAGATATTACCTGAATAATTAAAAGGACGCCATAAGTAACATAATAGGCAAACATAGATAAGCCAAATTATTTATTTATTTTTCATAGCAAGACCACCTCAAAAATTGTTTAGCAAATCTATCACATCAAAGATGAGACTGTTCCTTGATTAGTTAATGAGTTTTGTTTTTATATTATATTTATTTGAATCAATCAAAATATTATCTGCATCTATCATGGTTGGCACATTAAGGGTTAACACACGATGGATACTTTAACTTTGTCAAGTACAGCGACGATGGGCACGCGCCAACAAAGCACATTTGTAAACCTCGTTAAAATAAAGTAGTTTTTTTTCATAACTGAATTATAATAACAATTGATTGTAACATATTGTTATTATGGATTGAGAAAGTATTTAGACTTGACTACTTCACAAAGTCACACCTGTATAATTTTGACCCCCCCCCCCCCCTAATTAAACCCCATTTTTTTTACAGTTTACAGTGGTTTACATTTTTTCTTATGTATGCGGTTCTGACAGTTTAGAACAAAAGTATGAAAAATTGCTAAATTTGTCTATTTGAACCATTTCAGTTTTGTTTTATTTTGTGGTAAAAATTGTCAGAATAGGCGTGATTTCATAATGTGATTTAGACACTTCCACTTTTATTGGCGAGGTATTGTCAAAAGTCTTCAACAGAATGGTAAAGAGTGTAGATCTAGAGATAAGACGACTCATCTTGAGCAGTCTCTATATGTGCTACACTGTTTGTAAAGTATTTGTACAGATCAGCAGAGTTAAAAATAAAAACAAACAAGCATTACTGTAAAACCGCTTAAAAACGATTTTTAAGCTCTTGGGGAAGCAATTTATTAAATTTCACCACAAAAAAACTTTACATCATTGTAAACTTTGAACAACAGTCTATTATAATATAACAGTGAAATAATTCCAAACAAATCATTTCTAATAAATATTGGCAACCAAACATGGAAATCTGCACGCTTTTTAAAAAAAATATGCTGTCGTCTATGGGGCATATAGGCATGTTATTAAATTGCATATGGAAGCAATAAGATTTAATTTTTCAAAAGTTTGAAATACACCAAGTAAAAACAGAATAATTTTCCTACATCAGGATAACAGTGAAATTTTTCTAACGTGAAGGATAAATAAGATACGAGGAGTTATATTTTTTTTCCTTCATAATTTTAATATAAAAATCTTCAATATATACAGGTAACCTTAAGTGCCGATTTCGTTCGGAAATCTATTTTTAACCTGGTAATTTCCGGCGAATGAAGGAAAAAGTTCAACATGACAACTGAAATTAAATGGTATAATAGTTATTTTATGTATTTAAGGAAAATTATAGCAATAAATCATTATAAATAAGAGGTAAATAAATAACATAATCAAATAGTTAAATAATATGGTATATATAAATGCCTTCCTGAAAGAGGAACATCTAAGTAAGTAATACAGATATGGTTCAGGACATGTTATACTTGTAACATACATTTATCAGCAAGGTTGGCAAAAAAGCGGGAAATACTCATATTTCCCAGGACGGCGGGAAATACAGGGGAATTCCCGGGAAATAAACATAACATAGGTGGGATCAACTGAGACTGCTTAATAGTCAGACCCTGTCTATGAAGGTATTTCAAAGCAAAATCTTTTCATACAGGGCTTGATAATTTCACTGGTCTGATTGCCATGACAAGTAAAAGTTTTGAAAGACAAATAAAAACTTTTGCCTGATCCCTAAGACATTATCCAGTCCACATGCAGGTCAAGTGAAATTTAAGAATTTTACAATCTTGCTGCTACTGATTTGCTGTAAAAGATATTTTGTCTGTTAACTTCTAATGGTGTATACAATTTGTTTTCAAAAGGATGATTCTGAATTATATCAATTTAATTTTCACTTCTAGTATTTGACTTGTAAATAGAAAATACTTTTAACAGAGAGTACCTGCAGGTTATTTAAGAAATGTATGCTCATTGTCTTTTGTTCTTTTAATACCTGTCTTAACAAACAATTTAATTTCACACCTTTTAAAATAGGAGTAATTACTTGACAAACTTGCAAACAAACCTGTCTAGTTAGGCAGTGTAAACATCCTAAAATTTCAGACAACCGAAATAGTTTTTGTAATTCTCAAAACAAATTGTACAATGTGGTTTAACCATTTAACTTGTAAAGCATGAAAAACACACAGTTCCAATATAAGACCCACCTGAATGATCATCATGAAGTTGGTCTGCACTGTTTGCTCAGGCCTGTCTGTCCCAATTTTTGGATCATTATATCTATTGCATGGGAGTGATTTTGAATAGCTGCACTCTGATCTGAATTTGCATTGTTACTGGTGACACATTCAGTGACATGCTTGAAAAGGGAAGTTCGTCCCTAGCTCTGGCAAAAGAAGTACACTTAGCTACATTATCCTTAGCACTTCCGCAGATAAAACTAGATTTTTTATGAAGTGAGCATATGCTCACTAACACCCCCGGCTACAGCCATTAGTAAAACAAAAGCCAAATAAATGTTTACTCACATAACAAAGGGAAACAACTCTAAGGGACCTGGCCCCAGAACCCCCTATTTTCTTTCCCACAATACATGTAGTCATACTTGTTGTTTCTATCAAATTACAAGTCTCTATGTGCAGTAGTTCTTGAGAAATCTTTGAAACAAAATATAAATGTATACTCAGAGGCAATAAAAAGTATACACTTTTTAACTTAGAATACCGGATCATGTATTACCATCTGTAATAAAATATGCCTACTACCGTTTTTCTCGAACGTTTTAGATTGTAAAACTCAAATTCTTTTCCTGTTGCAGCCATCCATGATGGAGTTATTGCCCTTAATTGAAAATCAATATTTCCAATAAAATCTTGTGTTGCACATGACATACAAATCTGTGCACACCACAAAAGACACGCACAAAAATCTCATCGATAAGACCACATCATTATTTTGCCATTAAACCCAAACAAACAGCTTCAAATTCATTTGGAATTTCTGCCCGTTCCGGATTATCTCCCTTTCAATTAAAATCATAGTGAATTACATGAGTCTTTTTCTCAAATCGTGTAAGAGATATTCATTTGAAACTTTCGCATAATTATTCTTTTGCTAGACATCTTTATGCTTTATGCATTGTAAACCCTCTACAATTGCTCAATGAAAAGTTAATTGCAAATGCAAACCCCATAGAAACATAATGCAATTGATCAGATGAAGAACGTAAAAGGCAAAAACGCCATTTTCTTGGAGAAAAGATGTTGCACTTTACCTTGTGTTTAATTTCAATTTGCGACATATTCTTGCTAAACAGATGCCCTTCATTGAATTTGTTGCATGAAAAATCTTTTAATGAAAATCATTTATTCGAAACACATGATTAAAGGGAAGCTACAGAAGACAAAAAATGGATCGTGCCCCCAGTCCATTTCAAGTGACGCGATTTTATCATCCTTTGATCAAATTTAACCGAAAATGCTGCAAACTATGCAGAAGTGATTTTTCTTATTTATGATGCCTCATATGTATATAGAGAGGGAGACAATGGGACGTAAATCTATATTCAGTAACCTGTATACCTTCTTTTGCCTCTCAGTATATAATGAAATAACAAAAACAACAAAGGAAAATAACTCTATGGCACCAGCCCCACAGCCCTTATTTTCTTTCCCACAATACAAGTAGTCATACCTATTATGTGTACAAAATTTCAATTTTGTAGGTGTAGCCTATCCTGAGATATCTTTGACACAAAAAACACATGCTCCTAAAGCACATTATTACATTAACTCTAAGGAATCTGGCCCCATGGCCCCTATTTTCTTTCCCACAATACAACTAGTCATACATGTCATCTATTCAAAATTTCAAGTTTCTAGGTATAGTAGTTCTTAAGAAATCTTTGACACAAAATAAATGTTAACTCACAGACAGACAGACAGACAGACAGACAGACGGACGGACGGATGGACGGACGGACGGACGGACGGACGGACGGACGAACGGACGGACGGACAGACAGACAGACAGACAGACACACAGACAGACACACAGAATGGACAAAAACTATATACCCCCATTGCATACTTCGTATGCCGGGGGTATAATGACCAAATCTGTAATTGTAAAAGATGACTGGCCAAAGAATTATGCTTCCTGCCACTTCTGATTGAGAATATACGATCATCATTCTATTGGGATGTTGGCAGCCCCCTTTAGACCTTTGTGCAAGGGTATAAGCCTACTGTCTCTCCTCCTTTCTTTGAGAGGTTCCCTTTATAAGTTTTTTTCAGTGTACAATAAAAATGTTTATGTGTGTTTGGTTTAGTAAGAGCTGGCAATTTGCAAGACTTATACCTATGTGGGGTATGGTATGTTTCAAAACAGCTAATTGTTCATTATTGCAATACAATTACACAAATAATAAAAGTGTTTTTCAATAAAATTACAGTACAAAAATCATATTTCCCACTATTTCCCAGTATTTCCGATTTTTGCTGAAAATTGGAGTATTTTCCAGGACGGTAAATACCGGTAAATACCACTGGAAATTCCCGCCACTGGTATTTACCGGCCAACCTTGTTTATCAGAGGTTTAAAGGCGTTTAGTGTCAAAAAGAAACTTATACACTTTGTCAAAGATGGCATTGTTTATGTATTCGGGGAAGTTTGAATGAACATAAAGCAGCAGCTTTGAAAAAAAATGTGTCTTATTTATGGATTGAGCATTCATTAAGGCGGTGCGTTGCGCATAATAGGGGAAGTTCTGGGACATATATTTTAGGAAGAGGTTCAGATTCAAAGAACTGCAGGGAGAACGCAGTGGAGTATGTAAGGCCAGGATACCAAAACTACCACGTTAATATTATTTCGGTGTTTGTTGGAAACGTTTACTGAACTGCATTGCTGAAATGATAACGTCGGATCATCTCATTCTTTAATTGCCACCGGCAGAAAAATGTTGTCATGCTTTTGGCAGTAGTCTACTATATTTAAAGAGACTGGGAAGGTTCGGCAGACAAGATATGAAAATCTAGCCTGATCCATAGCCAGAAAATCAGGATGCCAAAGTACTATAAGCTGTCCGGTTAAGTTTGGTTCTAAATAAAAACAAGAGGGCCCAGAGGGCCCTGGTTCGCTCACCTGATCGATAGTATAACAAGTGGGTCAAAAGCAGGGCCATTTTCAGCCTCTATAATTTGAATAAAACTGGCCCAAGGATATAGGAGGAGGTACATGTAGCTAGCATTTTATGAAATTATTGAGGTTTTTCAATTTTTAGCTTTGGCACAGCAATGTTCTTCAACTTTTACTATTTTAATAGGTTACCCAAGCAACATCCCTAGATGAAGTTTGAATCAAATTGACCCATGTGTATGGGAGAGATATTTTCTATTTTAATCCCTGGCAGCCATTGTGTTCATTAGAGCTGAACAATATTTGCTTTTTTTTTATAGACAGCCCAAAGGCAACATTCCTATGAAGTTTAACTGAAAATGGCCCAAAGGTTTAAGAGGCGATAGCATTTAAAGCAATTCTTTTATGTTACTTAAGCAACATTCCTATGAAGTTTGAATGTAATCATCCAAAGGGTAGAGGAGTTCTCTTTTAAAGATTTCTCTATTTTTAGCTCAGCAGGCCATTTTGTTCATCCAATCGGAACAATTTTAGATAGTTTGGTTGTGGGTCACCTAAGCAACATTGCTATGATGTTTAAATGAAACTGGCCCAAGGGTTCCGGAGGAGATAGCATTTTAACAAATAATTGCACTTGTTCACTCTGGAGGCCATCTTGCCAACCAGAGCAGAAACATTAGCTATTTTGGTAGGGGGTCACTTAAGAAACACTGCAATGAAGTTTGAATGAACTCGGCCCAAGGGTATAAGAGGAGTTGTCTTTTAAAGAATTTTTCTATTTTTAGCTCTGGCAGCCATTGTGTTCATTGGTCTGGAACCGTTATAGCTATTTTGGAAGAGGGTCATCTAAGCAACATCTTATGAAGTTTAAATGAAATTGGCCCCAGGGTTAAGGAGGATTTAGCATTTAAACCAATAATTGATGTTTTTTTTCTATTTTTAGCTCTGGTGGCCATCTTGTTCATCAGAGCAGAATTATTTTAGTTAGTTTGGTAGAGAGCCACCTAAGCAACATTCCTATGAAGTTTGAATGAAATTGGCCCAAGGGTTTAGGGAGGAGTTTGCATTCAACCAATAATTGATGTTTTTCTGTTTTTAGCTCTGGCGGCCATCTTGCTCATCGAAGTGGAACCGTTTAACTATTTTGGTAATGGGTCACTTAAGCAACATTCCTATGAAGTTTGAATGAAATCAGCCCAAGGGTTTAGGAGGAGTTGTCCTTTAAAGATTTTCCTATTTTTAGCCCTGGCCGCCATCTTGTTCATTAGACACGCATTCTCAATAAACGGGTGCATTTATGTCGCCGCTCATTATTTCCACAAATACATAATTTGAGTACACTTGTTCAATACCTAAAAACAACATATTATATGGCCTTAGCTATTATAGTTTCAAATTCTGCACAAATGTATCAACAACGAAAAAACAAGTTCTGAACTAGAGCTGTCAGAGGATCTGACTATAGCCCCGCTTCAGCGCTGTCAGAGAAGAAAGTTATTTAAGCTGCAAAGAAAACAGTTATGAACAAGAAATAACTGTTGAAAATTTTACATTATCTGGAAAAACTCTAAGAGTTGTGAGCCCTTGTCCCTCATTTCAATGAGCATGATACATTACCAGAATGTCTATGTTTATACTAAATTTCATCTTCCATTTTTCAATGTTCAAAGGGTAATAACTCCTAAAGTAGGCAAATCAGAGTCAGGGTTCCTGCGCTCTGCACATTGTCTCATGGTGCTTTACACTTGTGTGAAGTGTCATGAAAATATCTCAAATGGTTTGTGAGTTATGGAGCCGACACAGTCAAAATTGCCTTTTTAAATGTTCAAAGGGCAATAACTCCTAAAGTAGGCAAACCAGAGTTATGGTTCCTGCACTCTGCACATCATCTCAAGGTGCTTTTCATTTATTTGAAGTTTCATGAAAATATCAGAAACGGTTATGGAGCGGACATAGTTAAAATTGCCATTTTATAATATTCAAAAGCCTATAACTGAAAAAGTAGACAATCCAGAGTTTGGGTTCCTGCACTCTGCACACGTAATATGGTGCTTTACATTTGTGTGAAGTTTCATAAAATTATCTCAAACGGTTTTTGAGTTATCGAGCAAAGACGGCTAAAATTGATATTTTTCAATATTCAAAGGGAAATAACTCAAAAATTAGGCAATCCAGAGTTATGGTTCCTGCACTCTGCACACCATCTCATGGTGTTTAATGTTTGTGTGAAGTTTCATGAAAATATGTGAATGGGTTTTAAAGTTATGGAGCGGACACGAAAATTGTTAACAGACACAGACAGACACACAGACAGACACACAGAAAATACGAAAACCAGAGTTATGGTTCTTGCGCTCTGCACATTGTCTCATAGTGCTTAACATTTGTGTGAAGTTTCATGAAATTATCTCAAACGGTTTTCGAGTTATGAAGCGGACACTGTTAAAATTGCCATTTTTCAATGTTCAAAGGGCAATAACTCCAAAAATAAGCAATGCAGAGTTATGGTTCCTGTGCTCTGCACATCGTCTCATAGTGCTTAACATTTGTGTGAAGTTTCCTAAAAATATCTCAAACGGATGTTCAAAGGGCAATAACTCCAAAAGTAGGCAATCCACAGTTATAATTCCTTCGCTCTGCACATTGTCTTATGGTGTTTAACATTTGTGTGAAGTTTCATGAAAATATGTTAAGCAGATACAAAGTTATGGAGCCAACACAAATTAACGGAATCACGGAATGACAGAAGGACATGGCAAATCCAATATAGCCCCACTTTTTCAAAGCGGGGCTATAAAGAACGATTTTGACATGTTCGTTACTGTCGCCAATTAAGATAATAAAACTTCTCTTTTCAAAGTCATATTCATTACCAAACATATAGAGCACTATAAAGTTTCAAAAAGCGCCCCCGCCCATAGGGGCTTGAAGAAATATATGGGTTGCACGATGCTTCCACGCAGAGTTGATACCGACCGCACATTAGTACTGGTAATCTGCTTGGAAGGTCTAAGCTTGCCCAGGAAAACTGCTGCGAGTCGGCCCGTCCATGCATTTAAACCCTATTGGTTTTATTGGGCGGCAGGGATTGAGATGTCTTTTCATCTCAATGTCGGGTAAAAGTCCCACGAAATTGGAAGCAACGTCTCCAAAATGACCTAAATAGTGTTGACGGGGACGTTAAACCTCAAATCAAACAAAACAAACAAAAGTTTCAAAAACTGGTGATACCAATTAACAAATAACGTATTTGTATGACGTCGACAATGTTTTTGAGTCTTAAATAAACATTTATTGATTTTTAATCGCCATCCAGACATTATGATTGTTAGTAACCCTAGCGGTGGACAAATTGACTTGTAAATGATATGTTCGTTACCGCTTATAAACGTTTAATGGCCACATAAGTTGGTTTCTCAGTGTGGTTTACCTATTAAATACACTGTGTAGACGTGGCTAGAGCAATGGTATATTTTTCGGATACCTATGCACATAGAATATCGACGTTTTTTCTACAAAATGAAAGATTCCGTTACTGACATGTTCGTTACTGAAAATTTGAGAACCTCCAGATAATGTAAGACAGATCTATAAAAATGTAGTTTATGCCTTATTTTTAGTATGATACAACTATTACCGACGTTTATCATGTTGAATCACATTTAAGTAGCAGTTTTTATAAAAATCATGCAGAGGGTGATTCAGTCATGTTCTCAGAATTGGATAAAAAGTTGACATATGATAAATGCGATCACAGTAAGTACAAAAACGCAACTTAAATGTGACTTTGGTCTAAAAATAGCACCATTTTTATTCCCCACCCACCTTTCAACCGCCTTTAGGCTATGTTTATTGCGGAAAATGCAGCATTTTCAAAGGAAAAAAAACAAGGATAAATTGCCATGATTCACAAAACATATGTATCCTGTGGCATGCTGACTGGTTATATGCATAACAAAAACAATATAAGAACTCCACGTCTCTAACGGTTGCCTAGCAACTGTTGCTACGGAAGCATGACACATGAACAGATGATAATTTTCTTGAAAGGGTCTCAAATTTATGAGAAATTTTCTCATTTCAACAGCCTGTTCCAGATAATGTATATACACAGTGATTAAGTCCATATATGGATTTTGAAAAATCAGCAATAACAAGTTTGGAAAATTGTACTGTCACCAGGTGGCAGCACTTAAAAAAATAACCAAATCTGACAATGTTCTGCGCTTTTGGCAAGATTTTTAGGTCAGTTAAAAACCTGTTAAACCTCACATTTCCCGAAATAAAGCCTAAAACATGCGGATAATTGTAGGTTATCACTATAGTTCAAACATCATGAAAAGAAATATATTTTTTATATGGGCGAGCCTTGGCGAGCACCTGAATTGCCACAGAAAAGAGACAAAAAAGGCAACCTATGTGGCAGGTTTAATCTCCAAAAAGCAAATTTTATGTTTAACTTGCAAAAAATCAATTACTGACAAGTGACTTGTCTCATTAAAGTTTATGCTTCATGAAAAGAAATTAACTTTTCATAAGCGCGAGGCTTGGCGAGCACAGTCCTGTCTTGGAAGGTAAATACACTGAAAAAGCATTGTTTTGTTGTAAATTTAATCTGTAAAAAAGAAAACTATCATTTTTACCTGCCAGGATTAATTAATGATTAGTGCAAGTATCACGACAGGTCATTTTTATAAAGAGAATTTATGTTTTCTTATTTCGAGCCTTAGCGAGCACCAGTTTTGTCACAGGAAAAATACAAAAAAGGGAATCTACATAGCAAGTTTGGTCTGCAAAAAACAAAATGAAATGTGAAATAAAATTGTCAAAATTAATTACTGATTAATGAAGTTTATCAACTAAATTCATTTTCATGAAAAGAAAATACATTTTCACTTTTGCGAGCCTTGGCGAGTTCCTGAACCAAAAGGAAACAACAATCGAAATTGCACTGCTATGTTGTAAATTTAATTTGTAAAACTTTCAGAATAATCTATAAAAAAAACAATGGACTGATGATAACTGATTGTAGCTTATCGCTGCAGTTCATATTTTATGAATAGAAATTATGTTTTCAGATATGCAAGCCTTTGCGAGCACTATTGTTTGCACAGAAAACCGCGAAAGTTAGTGGATCTAATAGGCTTATTCTGAAAAAAAAAAGCAAGGTTTAGATTAATTCTGCCAAATTCAATAACTACAAACTACAAAGTGTATCAAGAGAATTCAGTGTCATGAAAAAATGTTTTCTTATTTGTGAGACTTGGTGAGCACCTATTCTGGAAAAAAAAAACAACAACAACAACAACAAAAAGAATGCAGCGTCCATTGCAAATTTAATCTGAACAAAGCGAGCATATTCAATCTGCAAGAAGCAAGTGCAAGCTATCATCCAAAAACTATAACGCACTTGCGGGAATAAACACCGAGCTTAATAATGGATATTAGTATATTCTATGACTTACTGTATATAGTCCAAATGCAACATATAAATTTGTTAACTTAAAGTTTGTCCTGTTTCTTATAACTTGGACAAACTGTTCTATATGACAAGCCAATAGTGTAGAACCTTATCAATTGCCCAACCCATCGGGGCTTGGAGAAATAGATTGGGCTGTGCGTGCTTCCATGCAGAGCTGATACCGACCGCACATGAGTACTGGTCATCTGCTTAGAAGGTCTAAGCCTGTCCAGGAAAACTGCTGCCGTCCATGCATATAAACCATATTGGTTTTATTGAGCGACAGGGATTGAGATGTTATTTCATCTCAATGTAAAAGTTTCACAAAAGTGGAAGCAATGTCTCCAAAATGACCTAAGCAGTGTTGACGGGGACGTTAATATCAATTTAAACAAAATAAAGAACCTTATCAAATGCTACCATATTGTCATTGTTATTTAGTGGATATACAGTACAGTCGTGTATGTGTTATAACACCACTGGAAAGCCAATGTTTGGTTATCATGGTAACTGAGATGTCATTAGTTTTCATTTCTTTTTTAAACAAGCGGACCATGGATGGTCCTGTATCGCTCACCTGAGCTAACAGATTCAAAGTTTCAGGAAGTTTTAATCATTACTGAAGCACATATGCGGATGACAAGGTCAAAAGCAGCCGAAAATAGGATTTTTTTTGCATTCAAAGAGAAGTAGCTAAATGATAGTGAGGCTGACTTTGTCAATTTTCCAACTCTTCTGAGCTTTTATCCCGTACTTACTTATACATAAGTTTCAAGAAGATCCGATAAAAACTAAAGGAGATACCATGATGACAAGGTTACAAATTGACATTCTATGCAATCAAAGGGACAAACTCGATGACATATAGGCTGACCTCGCCAATTTTCAAACCCATCAGAACATTTCTCCTGACTTACTTATATGTAAGTTTCAAGAAGATCTGACAAATATTAAAGGAGCTACAGTGATGACAATGTCAAAATTAGACATTTTCTATAATCAAAGGGATGTTACTATGAAAGGTAAGTCGACCATCACAAGGTTTCAAACTCATCCGAGCTTTTATCGCTAACTTACTTTCACGTTAGTTTCAAGAACATCCAAAATAAAACTGAAGGAGCTATAGTGATGACAAGGTCGAGAATAGGCATTTTCTGTGATCAAGGGGACATAACTCTACGACAGATACGCGGAACTTGCCAGTTTCGAACTCATTTGAGCTTTATTCACTTACTTATTTATGTGTAAGTTTTTAAGAAGATCTGATAAAAACTGAAGGGGCTATGGTGATGACAAGGTCAAAAATAGGCATTTTAGGCAATCAAGGGGACATAGCTCTTAAATAGATAGATCGACCTGGCTAGGTTTTAAACCCATCCCAGCTTTGATTCCTGACTTATGTTTAAGTTTCAAGAAGATCTGACACAAAACTGAAGGGGCTACAATGATTACAAGAACAAAATAGGCATTTTCCGCAATCAAGGGGATTTAACTCTCAGATAAACATGCCTTCCTTGCCAGTTTTCGAACTCATTGAGGTTTTATCCCTGACATACTTGTGTATAAGTTTCAAGAAGATCAGATTCATACTGAAGAGGCTACGGTGATGAAAAGGTCAAAATAGGTATTTTAAGCAACCAAGGGGACCTCACTCTACAATGAAAGGACCGACCTTGTCCGTTTTCAAACTCATCCAAGCTTTTATCCCCAGGATACTTATATATAAGTTTCAGAAAGATCCATCAAAAGTGAAGGCGCTATGGTGATGACATTTCCCCCATTGTAAGTCTATGGGACATTGTGGTTGCCATAGCAACCAAAGTTTTAATTCGATTTCGATAAAAAGTTAATGTCATCAATGCCCCACCAGAGGCATCCTACAGATTAGAAATGCTTGAGGTCAGTCTGCAAGTGTGGATAGAAGAAGGACGGACGGACGGACAGACAGACGGAAGACGACGGCCAGGTGAGCGAAAAACTAAAGTGGCTACGGTGATCACAAGGTCGAAAATAGGCATTTTAAGCAATCAATGGGACATAACTCAATGACAGATACGCGGACCTTGCCAGTTTTCTAAATCATCTGAGCTTTATCCCCTTAATTACTTATGTGTAAGTTTCAAGAAGATCTGATAAAAACTAAAGGGGCTACAGTGATGACAAGGTCAAAAATAGGCATTTGTTGGCAATCAAGGGGACATAACTCTATTACAGATATGTCGACCTTGTCAGTTTTCAAAATTATCCCAGCTTTGATCCCTGACTAACTTATGTGTAAGTTTCAAAAAGATTTGATAAAAACTGAAGGAAGATCTACATTGATGACAAGGTCAAAAATAGGCATTTTCCGCAATCAAGGGGACTTAACTCTAAGATAAACAAGCCTACCTTGCTGGTTTTCGATCTCATCCGAGCTTTTATCCCTGACATACTTGTGTATAAGTTTCAAGAAGATCAGAAGGGATTACGGTAATGACAATATCCAAAATAGGTATTTTCAGCAATCAAGAGGACCTAACTCCAAGATTAAAGGTTCAACCTTGCTCGTTTTCAAAATCATCCGAGCTTTTATCCCTAGGATACTTATACATAAAGTTCAGAAAGATCTGAATAAAAGTGCAGGCGCAACGGTGATGACAAGCATTTTCCCATTGTTAGCCTATGGAATCTTATAGTTGTCATGGAAACCAAATGTTTTCATTCAATTTCGATAAAAAGCTTATGTCATCAGTGCCCCATCAGAGGCATACTACAGATGAGAAATGATTGAGATCAGCCCGTAGACTGCAGAGATATAAGTGGTCAAAAGTGTGGATGGACGACGGACGGACGGACGGACGGACGATGGATGACCAACTATACTATAAGCTCCCCTGTAGCCTTCGGCCCAGGTGAGCTAAAACACAAGACAATGTTTCAATGACATGTACATGTTTGTAATAGTGACATCAGTCCCATTGCTGTTGAATCATAAGTTTGTCACTTTTATCACTGTTAGAAGCTGAATTATACAATATTTTGTACTTGTTGCATTAGAAATCCAATGGTTTTGGAAGTCTACTTCATAATACTGCACTCAAAACTTGAAATTTAGTAAACTTATTTTATTATATTTATGTACACGTGTTTGGTAATAGTGGTTAAATTCAAGTTGCCATGGAAACGAACTATGGACAGAAAATCAAGCTACTGAACAGTAAAGTGTTACATATGAAAGTTGATTTATGGACTGTCATATTAAAAGCCTGATTTGTAAAAAGGCTAAAATGTCATATTTGTTCTTATATTTGAGCATTTTCGTGATTAATTTTTCATTGTATAGCCATTGCTTTGGTTGCCATTAGAACAGGCATGTTATAATTTTTCCAAACTTTTTTATTTTTTCAATACACAATACAATGATTCAGTCCCTATGTCGTTTTGGACTCAGTAGCCCCCATGGTTATTGAAACTAGACATCTTTGTCAAATTCTGTTATTTAAGCATTTTTAGCTGCTTGGTACCACATTTTACTTGTTGCCATAGCAACATAGTGTAAATATGTGGCAAAACAGTTTGCATTTGCATTTTGAACTTTAATTGCATTAGAAACAAAATGCTTTTAGAAAAAAATAGAATTCCTGCTATCGTTTCCTACAGTATCCTATAATCATAACTTGGAATTCAGTAAATTTTCTATTTTAGGTAACAGTGGTTGAAATCAAGTGCCATGGAAACTAATTGTGGACAGAAAGCCAAGCCTCTAAACATTAAACTGTACTGTATTCAAGTTGATTAATAGACTGCCATATGAAATACATAATTTGTTAAATGACATGTGTCATATCGGTTCACATATTTGAGCGTTTTCTTAAATTGTCTGGATAGTCACCTCTTTGGTTGCCATGGTAACAGGGATGCTTTAAGTTTTCCAAACTTTTTATTTTTTTAAAAACAAGTTGATGCTTAAGTTTCTATGGCACAGATAGTGTCTATAGCCCACAACGCTGTTGAAACGAGAAATTGATATCAAAAGTCTGCCAATTTTAGCCCTTATAAAAGTCGTTCGAGCTCACTTGTACTTGTTGCCATAGCAACATAGTTCCCGAGCTTGTACTTATTTTTCAATATATGTTTCAAAAAGGTAATATGCCTCTCAATATCACTCAAAGTGCCGATATGTCCCATTTTGCATGTTTTCCTATTTTTCTGTAGGTGCATTTTTGCAAAATTTGAAGTTTCTAAAAAAAGGAAAGGTGATTATTCAGGTAAAATCTTTAATCTGCTGTTGCCATGGCAACGGTTCACAGAACACATTTTGGCTTTGGCTTTTGAAGTTGTAGCACATAAGGAATCAAATGCACCTAGAATTTTTGATATTTGGAACATGTCATAAATCACCATTTCTATAGGTCCTGCATGATTCTTACCAATACTGCTACTTAACTCAGCATTGAGGACAAACGTAGTCCATTGAAATGTTCGTTACCTAATCTATATAGTTATCGTTACAAGCTTTAAATTTATGGGATTTTGTATTTTTCGGCGTATATCCACTAAATTACATCATGACACGATGCCGCCAGGGCTCGAGAAAATGCCGGTTCTGCCGGTTCCGGACCGAATTCGTGGGTCCTGAACCGATTTTTACTTCCAGAGAAGGTTAAAAAATCGGTCCATTATTCAATAATATTCAAAAAAATTGGTTCGAAAATTTTCGCCAAATCGCTATATTGTGTAAACATTCTGACCTGTTGTCACTGATAATCCAAGTGTGTATTCATAAAACACATCAAGGACAAGTAGTTGGAACGACTCATTATCGAAATAGGGGAATCAGGTTAATTAAAATATTCTTTGATCTTATCGCAGCGAAATTTGACCTATGTGTCAAAGTTATGTAATCAGCTTAGTGATGAGTGGTGGACTGGTGAATGAAGTGTGAAAAGCAAGCGTCTTATATTACAGGTAAACACCTGTTTAATCTCGTATTGACCTGTTGATAATTGGTCTACCTGTAACTGCCAATTATACGAGATGGAAATTTTTATTAAGGAGTTCGTTTTTAATTGTCTGCTCATAATAAAGTAATAGTTATTTCTTGTAGTTGAAATTTTATTTAAAGCTTGATAGATCGTTTTTGTTTTTGAAATGACACAGGGTAGTATTTTGTCTGTTGAAAAAAGAGACATAACAATAAAAACAAACTGGACTGGTAACCCCGATGAGCTGGTGGACTGACCAAAAATGACCAGCTACCCGGTTCTGCCGACGATTACGGAAATTACCGAAAATGCGGTTCGGTAATTTCCGTATATTCTGGCGAAATCGGGGCCGGCGAAATCATGCTGGACCGATTGGGATTCTTCAGTTTCTCGAGCCCTGGATGCCGCGTCATAATCTAGTAGCAAATCATCAATTTTAGTCACAAATAACATAAAGTTGAAACAAATAAATAGCAGTAACGAACATTTCCAATTTACTATTTCTATCTTGGGAGATATTTAAGTAAAATCTACAAGAGAAATTGCTGTTGTCGTACAAGAATTACTGCCGAAGCAAACTACACGTATTAGCAAGTTCAGAGTCATTATCACTGTATAGTATTGATATAAGCACTTGTTAATTTTGATACATTTGATATTTTATTTAAGTCATATCTAAATTTATTACAAGCGTGCTCGGGACATTAATGAAAAGAGTTTAATGACTTTAGATATTTTTATTGCATCGCTGCTACAACAAGAACGACAGATTTTTTTATGAAAAGTTTGGTATATATACTTTCATTTTCTCACATACAGCTTTATGGAAATGTTCGTTACCATTTACCTGTTGAATGGATTTAGAAGCTTCATATTAAACTGTATAATTATTCTGATCAGGGCATTCTTTTTCTGTAAGGGGAATGATCAAACAACAATAACACATTACATTTTCTTCTAAATCACATACATATACACTTATCGTCAGGAAACAAGAACAACGATGAAAGAGAATTTTAAAAAAGTTAAAATATGTTTAACACAAGGAGTGGTGTAAATTACTTCTTTAAGCTTTGAAAATTGACATTTTGGCATTGTTTGTACTTTTCTGACAAGCTACAGGTCTCCACTGTTGCTCTTGATAAGATTTATATCTCCAATCAGATCAATATATATGCTGTAGTACAAATGAAATATTGCATTTGCACATGGTAACGGACGTTTCCATGCATTGTTTAATGTCAATGAGTGACATTCTTTGAGTTGCTACTACGACATTACCAGTTCCGTGATGTTCAAACCACGTCAGATTAAGAAGGTTAAATGATAAAAGTTTCAGATTTTACTGTTTATTTAAGTTTTCAGAGTTTCCATTACTGTCTGGTCGATTCGTGTTTGTGTTTCTTTCCCTTTGGTGTCTTTGATGGGTGGTGTAAGTTAATTGTATCGATTCCTGATCTTTGTTTTACTTCTACTTTCCAATATTGACGTCAATATCTCAGGTGAAATGCACCCGCTTATTGAGAATGCGTGTAGAGCAAAACGATTTTAGCTATTTGGACAGAGGATCACCTAAGCAACATTCCTATGAAGTTTGAATGAAATCAGCCCAAGGGTATAGGAGGAGTTGTTATTTTAAGATTTTTTTATTTTTAGCTCTGGTGGCCATCTTGTTCATCGGAGCAAAACGATTTGAGCTGTTTTGGTAGAGGGTCACCTAAGCAACATTCTTATGAAGTTTGAATAAAATTGGCTAAAGGGTTTAGGAGTTAGCATTTATTTAAAGCAATTGTTGACGCCACACGACACACGACAGACGACGCACAAAGAACGAGGGACATTGACTACTCACAACAGCTCACCATGAGCACTTTGTATTCAGGTGAGCTAAAAAGAAATTTGGATTGCATTATGAAACATGCCTATACAAATCTATTGGAGTCAGTGTGTGAGTTTTTTAGTTTTATCTCCCACCAACAGCTAAGGTCATACAGAGATGGGACCTAGGTTTAAAAAACTCTGAAAGTCAGGAGAAGCCAGAGTGGGATCAAACCTGCAATCCCTGGTTTACAAGGTGAGTAGCATAACCACTGCTCCACAGGGGCTTCTTCCAAATCTATTGAAAGATTTTGCAACCGGTAAGGGACAATTTTTACTTAAAAATTCTGATATTTGTCTAATTTCTACTCAAAACATAATTGCACAATTTTCATCTGACATTATATTCTTTGGTGGTGGGGGTGGGGGTGGCGGTGGGGGGGAGGCTGAAAAATTGACAATACATTTGTATCTATTGGCGTGTTTTCGTAATGTATTTCGAATATATTAATATTGGTCAGAACAACAGGGCTACTACCACTAGAACAAAATTTTAATCCCAGGGTAAAACAGTGAATTTCCTAATAGGGTGTACAAGAATCCAGCACCTGATCTGAGCCTGCAAGGTTTGTCAATGCCATATATTTGAGTCCCACCCGCTGGCCACTTTTAATAGTAATCACTCTGTAATCATCATGCTAAATATAAAAGTTTTCAAACAGCTGGAATGAAGTGCAAGTGTAATCTTGAGCACTTTTTTCTGAGAATGTTATGTCTTTAGCTGTTTGTAATGGCAATTTAGCCTGAACTTCTGCCAGCTAGCAAGTTTACACTGCATGAGCAACTTTAATATTATGTCACTCAAGAGAAACTTGCTTTAATTTACCAATGGGCAAAAACAGCTTGGAATTTATGGTAGTCACAAAAAAACAGAACTGGGTGTGTCAGCAGATTTCGTAAATGCTGAGTCTACAAGACAAAAGGATCCTTCAGTATGTATGATTCTCTTTTTTGCAAGCTTTCTGAATGACCATATCACATACCATGTTTGTTTGTGTAGCAGCCACATGACTTTTGTTTGAAACTAGGTTTAACATCGGCATCAACACTATTTAGACCATTTTGGGACAGTTGCTGCCAATGTGTTTACACTTACATGTATGTTAAAGTTATCAGTATCTCTTATTCTGACAGAAGCAAACAAACACACCCCTAGAACCTCTGTATTTGTTTTGATGCACTTGTTTTACCTGTCCAATTCATTTTCCTGCAACAATTCCAGGTCAGACCAATGAGTCTAAATAAACATATCAATCCCAGAAAAAGAGCTAATTTATAAGAAGGGAAACATTCAGAGGTCAGTCTGGACAAACCATTAGAGGCAATTTGGTTGGGAGTGTAAGTACTTAAGCAAAGTTATGAGAAAACTTGTTTTAGCCATCCGGGCATACTAATCAGCACCTTAGTACTTATTGCCTGGAATATACAATACTTTTCAGTTTCTTTATCTAAAATTTCAAGACTCCTGGTGAGTGGTGAGTGGTGAGTGCTGCAGTCTATAAAGATAAGCAGGACAGTTCATATCTGCACTAGCACATGACAAAACATACAAGAAGGCTTGAGGGATCAGCGAAGACTCAGATCAGCCTGCGCTTTTGCACAGGCTGATCAGCATCTTTGCTGATTGTGTGTATCTACCATAGGCTTTGATCTATGCAAAGACAACATAACAAGGTAAGCAACAATATTTGTCATAGTGGCTGGGTGTGTAGGTTGATATGCGTCTCTGCTGGCCCCATGGTCTTATTGTAGGTTTTGTCATGTGCCTGCTCATTTTACATGGTCACTAACCCAAAAGACATGACTGTTTCCTCATGATAATGCTTATTTGTTACTACCACAAACAAGAATGACAACATTTGTACTTGATCAAACATAACAAACCATACTATCAGTGCGGTCAGTGCCTCAGCGGGTCAGTGCTGCAGATATTTTGAGAAACATTTTCTGTAAACAATAATAGCTGTCACATGAGGGTATCATAACTATAATGACTTTTACAAGAAGACATCCAAATGTTAGCAGGTGTAAAATTCTGTGCATGATGTATTTTGACAGGGTGGTCACTGGACAGAAGCCATTCCTTGATCACACTATACAGTTCAGTAAGGCACAGTGCAGATAATTTGCTGAGAATTTCCTTCAAGTTCTAGGGCAGAGACTGGTAAATATAAGCTGGGCAGCTATTGGTCAAAAAAGTTTATGGAGAACCAGGGGTATATTTTAGAAGTAAACTGTCCTGTCATTGGACAATAATAGTTTCGGTGAAACTTAAATAAGTTATTTGACAAAATAGGTATTTTCTGCAAATTTCAAGAAAAAAATCTTTTTGTCTGGTGGACTGGTTTGAGAGCTATGGCTAAAAAATAGGGCATTATTTTTTTTTAAATTTCATTGTTTATTTTCTGCGGAATCGAGGGTAACCAGCTTCAGGAGCCGGAAACTGCATGTGGATGCTGGTCAACATGGTATTTCTCTACTTTCGATTTATAAAACTAAGCCCAAACTACAATTCTAGATTAAAACTTTGGGCCAGTGAGAGTTGAGAGGGTCAGAATTTCAGGAAAGGCTATAATGGAAGCCTATGGAAAAACATTTACAGGTATCTTATTTTAGGTTTCGTCATGTTCCAGCACATATAGAATGATTTGGCAAAGCATCATAACATAAATGGCTTCTGTTGGTAGCTTATCTTTTACAAGATTTGCTAATCCCTTTACCCATTTAGTACTGAATTGAATCTTCTGTTGAGTCCATTCGAAATTTAGGGTATCCATGCTGAATTGTGTCAAATGGATGAACCTTCAAAAACAGTGAATGTCCCTATCAGATGCTGCTTTCTGTCTGGTCTGGATCAAATCTGTTTGCCAGCCTCCCGGTTTTCCCCATATAAAATGGATTGATTATACTTTATTTCTAAAAACATTGCCAAATACTTGGATAAGATGTTTAGATAAAACTTTCATTATTTGTAATCATACAACTGCAAGCAACATGTATATGGTGCAGCTGTAGGAGGCATAATATAATCAAAGCCCTGACAATATGGTTTTCAAGCCTCATTATACTCCTAATTGAAGTGTTCATGCTCTAGTTCATGAACTGTTTTGATGAATGATCCATGAAAGACAAATGGTAGGTCACGAACCAGAGGATTCATGAAAGTCAGTGAAAGACATGAACTAGTTCATGAATTATTTTCATGATTAATCCATGGACAGTTCATGAATATCATGGTTAATGAATTATTCAGGAACTAGTTCATACACATTTTTATGAATAATCCATGAATGACAAATGGCAGTACATAAACAAGATGGTTCATGAACTGTTAAACAGGTTCATGAACTATTTACATGAAAGAGCCATGAAGTTTACATACCTGATTATTCATGAACTAGATTATTAACTACCTCACGATTTGATTCATAAACTGCAACAGTGAATATCTTGAACTATATGTTCATGAACCCTTATCATGAACTTAAAATCTTGAAAATCACACTGAAGTTCATTAACTGCCAGATATTATTCACAAACTATTCATGAAAACTATTCATGAAGTGGAATTTCATTCATGAACATCTGATGAAACATTAATTGGTTCATATTTTTGTAAATAACCAAGACTTTGCAGCCTTTATTAGTCATTTTAAACAATAAAGAAGCCATCTGATCAGGATCTACACTATCTTGCAGTACATTAATGAATATATTACAAAAAGTAATTGGGTAAGTTCAAAGATTAAATACAGGTAGTCAAAGAGTGGAGGTGGCTAAATAAATCTTTTCAAAAGGATAATTAATTTAACCCTTTACCACTCAGATATGTCTTTCTACGTGTCTGGAGCTCCCCCCCCCCCCTTTTCCTCCTAAAAACACCTTCAAATCTGCATTTCCCACCCCCTTGATATCAATGTTTGCCGTAGGATAATTGCCCTAAAAAAAGTTGCCTCCGAAAAAAATTGGGCTTTTGGCCCAACCGGCCGCTGAACTGAAGCCTGACAGTGTCTGGGGTCAAAAATGCCACCAATTTGATGCTGACAAAACATGCTGCAAACAGTGAAAATTGCAGGTGCCAAACTCTTTATTTGTTGCCTTGCCTTGGGGTGAAGATTAAAATTTGGTCAAAATCCTTGTGAAATCACTCTTTTTGTCAACTTTGAGATGTCCCCTCATTACCATGGCAACGAGAATTTAGCCATAAATGGTGTCAATTAAAAGGCTGCTGCCCAGTGAACATTCATGCCAAGTTTGGTGTAAAATGACCATCCATAATGAAATAATGGCTATAGGAATTTGCTGCCCAAGGCAACTCTGTAAAAAACAGCAAAAATCACAAAGTCCCCATGTGGGAATGGGTTAAAGGCTTCACAAAATATATCTTAAAGCCTGTTCAAAATAAAAAAAAAATCAAGCTCTTAATGCCGGATTTGTCAATGGCTTGGAAAATGCTCCTGAACCTGACTTTATACCCTATTCCTTCTGGATCTGTTTTTTTTTCAAAGCACTATAGCTTAGACTGTTCCAGTAGTTGTTGTTTTTTTTCAAATTGAGGTTAAACATCACTGTCAACATTATTAAGGTCATTTTGGAGATGTTGCATCCAATTATGTGAGACTTATACAGCACAATGAGATAGTATGGCATCTCAAGTCCCATACCACACAATGTATATGTTATGCACTAGTTGGTCAGACTCACACCACTTTGCCTGGGTAGGCTTAGTGCTTCTAAGTGTTTTACCAGTATTCATGAGCTGTCAATGTCACAACATGCAGGCACTGACGGGCAGGGCCAAGATGGTAGTGCTAGTCAACCAATTTGGGTCTGAGTAAAGCAGGGGTGGAGTTTTGTAGGGCTTGGAGAGGGGTGGCAAAAGCACAGTAGTACTGCATTTCTGCTGCAGAACTTACTGCACACAGACAAATACAAATAAGCAACAAAACCGCTGTATCATCTCTTGAAATGAACAGAATGATTGCAGAATATCTTTTCTGTCAAATGCTGCTGATAAACCACTTATTTTCTTATTCTCTTATATAATCCATCATTATGGCAAATGGTTACACATGCAGGAGATGCTACTCTTGCAAAATTAATTAAAATAGCCATCAAAAGGGATGGCAAATTCCCCCACCAAAAACCAATCTTGCCTTAAGAAGGTTTTTCACAAATTTATACAAAGTGCACCAGAATCAAAAATCAACAGTAAGCCCACAATATATTACATTGACATCTGCAAACTTTTGTAGCTGTAAAGTTTATTGAGACAATCTTCACTTGATGGTACTATGTAGTCATTCTATAAATTTTATATTGGAAGGGGAGATAACTCAAATACTATGGCACCCAGGGTTGTGATTCTTGCGCATGACATGCCATCTTCACCTTGTCTACAATTATGCCACGTATTATCAAAATACCTTGCAGGGTATTGGAGTTAGGGCGATCACCAAATAGTCATTCTATTTTACTGGAAGGAAAGATAACTCAAAATCCATGGTACCCAGGGTTGTGGTTCTTGCGCATGACACACCCTCTCAACCTTGTCTACAATTATGCAAAGTATCATGAATATATCTGGCAGGGTATTGGAGTAATGGCGATCACAGGATAGTAATTCTATCTTATTGGAAAGGGAGATAACTAAAAACCAAGATACCCAGGGTTGTGGTTCTAGCGCACGACACGCCGTATCAACCTTGTCTTCAATTACGCCAAGTATCATCAATATATATCTTGCAGGATATTGGAGTATTGGCAATCACAAGATAGTCATACTATTTTATTACAAGAGGGCCCAGAGGGCCCTAGGTCGCTCACCTGATCCAAAGTATAACAAGTGGGCCCGGGGGGCCAGGGCAGGGTCAATTTTGGCTCCAGGGCTATAATTCAAACAATCTTAGTAAAGGTCCACTAGATGAAGCTTCAAACCAAATATGAAAGACTTAGTCCTTGTGGTTTCAGAGAAGAAGATTTTCCCCCCATAAAAGTCCATGTAAAACATGTGGGCCCCGAGGCAGGGCCATTTTTGGCCCGAGGCCATAATTTGAAAAATCTTGATAAAAGTTCAACAGATGAAAATTCATATCAAATATGAACTAGACATGTGTCCAAAGTACACAGATGCCCCCGCCATATATCTTTGTCCATATGGCTTGTACCCATCCTCTAGAATGGCCGGGGGGTGTCCGGAGGGACCCGGAGCTGTCCACAGGGACCCAAGGTCTGTGTTAGTGAATGCATCTTATCATAAGGAACAATAATATATATGGTTAAGTGGTGGGGATATGAATTGTTTCTGAGATATAAGGCCTTTTATGAATTCAAGGGGGCGGGGCATGGTCCGGGGTTGACCGTAGGGACCCAAAGTCTGAGCATTAATATATATGGCATAAGTGTTCCAATCTGATTAATTTTCAAGATTAGACATTTTGACAGTTTTGCATACAAATTTCTACAAGACTTTAATGAAGCAAAGGGGGCGGGGCATGGGGGTGGGGGTTGGGGATGGACCCAATGTCTGTATCAGGCAATGCATCTTATCATAAGGAACAATAATATATATGGTTATGGGGTGGGGATATGGATAGTTTCTGAGATATAAAAACATTAATGAAGCAAAGGGGGCGGGGCATGGGGGTGGGGGTCGGGATGGACCCAATGTCTTTATCAGTCAATGCATGTTATCATAAGGAACAATAATATTTATGGTTATGGGGTGGGGATATGGATAGTTTCTGAGATATAAAGACTTTTATGAAGCAAAGGGGGCGGGGCATGGGGGGTGGGGATGGACCAAATGTCTGTATCAGTCAATGCATCTTATCATAAGGAACAATAATATATATGGTTATGGGGTGGGGATATGGATAGTTTCTGAGATATAAAGACATTAATGAAGCAAAGGGGGCGGGGCATGGGGGTGGGGGTCGGGATGGACCCAATGTCTGTATCAGTCAATGCATATTATCATAAGGAACAATAATATATATGGTTATGGGGTGGGGATATGGATAGTTTCTGAGATATAAAGACTTTTATGAAGCAAAGGGGACGGGGCATGGGGGAGGGGGGGTGGGGAAGGACCCAATGTCTGTATCAGTCAATGCATCTTATCATAAGGAACAATAATATATATGGTTATGGGGTGGGGATATGGATAGTTTCTGAGATACAAAGACATAAATGAAGCAAAGGGAGCGGGGCATGGGGGTGGGGGTCGGGATGGACCCAATGTCTGTATCAGTCAATGCATGTTATCATAAGGAACAATAATATATATGGTTATGGGGTGGGGATATGGATAGTTTCTGAGATATAAAGACTTTTATGAAGCAAAGGGGGCGGGGCATGGCCCAGGGGTGACCGTAGGGACCCAAAGTCTGTGTCATTGAATGTTTCATATCATAAGGAGCATTAATATATATGGTTTATGTGTTCGAATCTGATTAATTTTCAAGATAATTAGACATTTTGACAGTTTTGACCTGTTACGCAATCTGACCCCTGGGCCCACCCAGGGTCAACTTGAACATGAACTGACAGGTCTTGGTCTGAGTAGATGTCATACCAAATTTCAACTTTGTAGCACGAGCATTAATATATATGGTTTATGTGTGATAGTTTCTGAGATATAAAGACTTTTATGAAGCAAAGGGGGCGGGGCATGGCCCATGGGTGACCGTAGGGACCCAAAGTCTGTGTCATCGAATGTGTCATATCATAAGGAGCATTAATATATATGGTTTATGTGTTCGAATCTGATTAATTTTCAAGATAATTAGACATTTTGACAGTTTTGACCTGTTACGCAATCTGACCCCTGGGCCCACCCAGGGGCATAACCCTGGGTCAACTTGAACATGAACTGATAGGTCTTGGTCTGAGTAGATGTCATACCAAATTTCAACTTTGTAGCACGAGCATTAATATATATGGTTTATGTGTTCGAATCTGATTAATTTTCAAGATAATTAGACATTTTGACAGTTTTGACCTGTTACGCAATCTGACCCCTGGGCCCACCCAGGGGCATAACCCTGGGTCAACTTGAACATGAACTGATAGGTCTTGGTCTGAGTAGATGTCATACCAAATTTCAACTTTGTAGCACAACAGGTAAAAAAATTATGAGGTCTAATGCGAGCTCGACATTTCAGCTCGACATTTCAGCTCGACTTTCCAGCTCGACATTTCAGCTCGACATTTCTGCTCGAGGTGGTTACGAATGTGACATATGCACGTACGGACGTATCA
This sequence comes from Lucinisca nassula, assembly GCA_963580285.1. Classification (NCBI taxonomy): domain Eukaryota; kingdom Metazoa; phylum Mollusca; class Bivalvia; order Lucinida; family Lucinidae; genus Lucinisca; species Lucinisca nassula. The sequence continues at coordinate 28,611,641 of OY757015.1, forward strand.
TCACAGCGAAACACTATATGCCCCACTCCTGCCAAGGCAGGCAGGGGCATAAAAACATGCGCCTTGTGGTTTCAGAGAAGATTTTTAAAGGTTTTTCCTATATGAGTCTATGTAAAACATGTGGGCCCAGGGGCGGGACCATTTTTGGTCAGAGGGCCATAATTTAAACAATCTTGGTAGAGGTCCCCTAGATGAAGCTTCATACCAAATATGAAAGACCTGGGCCTTGTGGTTATAGAGAAGAAGATATTTTAAGGTTTTCCCTATATAAGCCTATGTAAAACATGTGGGCCCCGGGGCGGCAATTTTTGGCCCAGGGCCATAATTTGAACACTCTCAGTAGAGGTTCCCTAGATGAAGCTTCATAACAAATATGAAAGACCTCAGTCTTGTGGTTTTAGAAGAGAAGGTTTTTAAAGGGTTTTTCCCATATAAGTCTAAGCAAAACATGTGAGCCCCGCGGTGGGGCCATTTTTGACCCACAGACTATAATTCGAACAATCTTGGTAGAGGTCCCCTCAATAAAGCTTCATACTAAATATAAAAGACCTGGGCCATGTGGTTTCAGAGAAGAAGGTTTTTCAAGGTTTTTCCTATATAAGTCTATGTAAAACATGTGGGCCCCAGGGCGGGCCATTTTTGGCCCTAACGCTATAATTTCAACAATCTTGGTAGAGGTCCCCGAGATGAAGCTGCATACCAAATATTAAAGACTTCGGCCTTGTGGTTTCAGAGAAGAAGATTTTCAAAGGTTTTTCCTATATAAGTCTATGTAAAACATGTGGGCCCCAGGGCGGGGCCATTTTTGGCCCTAGGGCCATAATTTGATCAATCTTGGTAGAAGTCCCCTAGATAAAGCTTCATACCAAATATGAAAGACCTGGGCCATGTGGTTTCAGAGAAGAAGATTTTTAATGGTTTTTTCCTATATAAGTCTATGTAAAACATGTGGGCCCCCGGGCGGGGCCATTTTTGGCCCCAGGGCTATAATTTGAACAATCTTGGTAGAGGTCCCCTAAATGAAGCTTCATACCAAATATGAAAGACCTGGGCCTTGTGGTTTCAGTGAAGAAGATTTTTAAAGGTTTTTCCTATATTTATAAGTCTATGTAAAACATGTGGGCCCCAAGGCGGGGCCATTCGGGGCGGGGCCATTTTTGGCCCCAGGGCCATAATTTGAACAATCTTGGTAGAGGTCTCCTAGATGAAGCTTCATACCAAATTTGAAATACCTCAGCCTTGTGGTTTCAGAGAAGAAGATTTTCAAAAAGTTTTTCCTATATAAGTCTATGTAAAACATGTGGGCCCCAGGGCAGGGCCATTTTTGGCCCTAGGGCTATAATTTGAACAGTCTTGGTAGAGATCCCCTAGATGAAGCTTCATACCAAATATGAAAAACTTCGGCCTTGTGGTTTCAGAGAAGAAGATCTTTAAAGGTTTTTCCTATATAAGTCTATGTAAAACATGTGGGCCCCGGGACGGGGCCATTTTTGACCCCAGGGCCATAATTTGAACAATCTTGGTAGAGGTCCCCTAGATGAAGCTTCATATCAAATATGAAAGACCTGGGCCTTGTGGTTGCAGAGAAGAAGATTTTTAAAGATTTTCCCTTATTTTTTTTTTCCGTTGCCATGGCAACCAGAGTTCTGCATGGAATGGAACTCTTTAAATAACTTTGAGAGAGGACTTGGACCCAAAAATCATTTCTGCCAAGAAATGATCTTTTTCTGTGGTTTAGTGATCACAAAAGCTCACCTTGTCACTACGTGACAGGTGAGCTAAAAACAACATACCAGCAAAACGTTTTAATCGTAATACAAAATTAGTCCTGCAAGCCTCTTGCACTTTAGTTGTAATACATCTCAGGTTTACTGCAGCTGTTTAGGAGGAGATGTTGTTTGAAGAAAAAGTTTACGCACGGACGCACCGACGGACACATGGACGCAAGGACGGATGAATGCATGACGGACAAAAAGTGATCACAAAAGCTCACCTTGTCACTACGTGACAGGTGAGCTAAACTAGACATGTGTCCAAAGTACACAGATGCCCCCGCCATATATCTTTGTCCATATGGCTTGTACCCATCCTCTAGAATGGCCCGGGGGTGTCCTGAGGGACCAGGGGCTGTCCAAAGGGACCCAAGGTCTGTGTCAGTGAATGCATCTTATCATAAGGAACAATAATATGTATGGTTAAGTGGTGGGGATATCAATTGTTTCTGAGATATAAGGCCTTTTATGAATTCAAGGGGGCGGGGCATGGTCCGGGGTTGACCGTAGGGACCCAAAGTCTGTGTCATGGAATGTGTCATATCATAAGGAGCATTAATATATATGGCTTATGTGTTCGAATCTGATTAATTTTCAAGATAATTAGACATTTTGACAGTTTTGCATACAAATTTCTATAATGGGGGGGGGGGGAGGGGGGGGGGGGAATGGGCCCAATGTCTGTATCAGTCAATGCATCTTATCATAAGGAACAATAATATTTATGGTTATGGGGTGGGGATATGGATAGTTTCTGAGATATAAAGACTTTAATGAAGCAAAGGGGGCGGGACATGGGGTGTGGGGGTGGACCCAATGTCTGTATCAGTCAATGCATCTTATCATAAGGAACAATAATATATATGGTTATTGGGTGGGGATATGGATAGTTTCTGAGATATAAAGACATTAATGAAGCAAAGGGGGCGGGGCATGGGGGTGGGGGTCGGGATGGACCCAATGTCTGTATCAGTCAATGCATATTATCATAAGGAACAATAATATATATGGTTATGGGGTGGGGATATGGATAGTTTCTGAGATATAAAGACTTTTATGAAGCAAAGGGGACGGGGCATGGGGGAGGGGGGGGGGGGTGGGGAAGGACCCAATGTCTGTATCAGTCAATGCATCTTATCATAAGGAACTATAATATATATGGTTATGGGGTGGGGATATGGATAGTTTCTGAGATACAAAGACATAAATGAAGCAAAGGGAGCGGGGCATGGGGGTGGGGGTCGGGATGGACCCAATGTCTGTATCAGTCAATGCATGTTATCATAAGGAACAATAATATATATGGTTATGGGGTGGGGATATGGATAGTTTCTGAGATATAAAGACTTTTATGAAGCAAAGGGGGCGGGGCATGGCCCAGGGGTGACCGTAGGGACCCAAAGTCTGTGTCATCGAATGTGTCATATCATAAGGAGCATTAATATATATGGTTTATGTGTTCGAATCTGATTAATTTTCAAGATAATTAGACATTTTGACAGTTTTGACCTGTTACGCAATCTGAACCCTGGGCCCACCCAGGGGCATAACCCTGGGTCAACTTGAACATGAACTGACAGGTCTTGGTCTGAGTTGATGTCATACCAAATTTCAACTTTGTAGCACGAGCATTAATATATATGGTTTATGTGTGATAGTTTCTGAGATATAAAGACTTTTATGAAGCAAAGGGGGCGGGGCATGGCCCAGGGGTGACCGTAGGGACCCAAAGTCTGTGTCATCCAATGTGTCATATCATATGGAGCATTAATATATATGGTTTATGTGTTCGAATCTGATTGATTTTCAAGATAATTAGACATTTTGACAGTTTTGACCTGTTACGCAATCTGACCCCTGGGCCCACCCAGGGGCATAACCCTGGGTCAACTTGAACATGAACTGATAGGTCTTGGTCTGAGTAGATGTCATACCAAATTTCAACTTTGTAGCACGAGCATTAATATATATGGTTTATGTGTTCGAATCTGATTAATTTTCAAGATAATTAGACATTTTGACAGTTTTGACCTGTTACTCAATCTGACCCCTGGGCCCACCCAGGGGCATACCCTGGGTCAAATTGAACATGAACTGATAGGTCTTGGTCTGAGTAGATGTCAAACCAAATTTCAACTTTGTAGCACGAGCATTAATATATATATGGTTTATGTGTGATAGTTTCTGAGATATAAAGTTTTTTATGAAGCAAAGCGGGCGGGGCATGGCCCAGGGGTGACCGTAGGGACCCAAAGTCTGTGTCATCCAATGTGTCATATCATAAGGAGCATTAATATATATGGTTTATGTGTTCGAATCTGACTAATTTTCAAGATAATTAGACATTTTGACAGTTTTGACCTGTTACGCAATCTGACCCCAGGGCCCACCCAGGGGCATAACCCTGGGTCAACTTGAACATGAACTGATAGGTCTTGGTCTGAGTAGATGTCATACCAAATTTCAACTTTGTAGCACGAGCATTAATATATATATGGTTTATGTGTTCGAATCTGATTAATTTTCAAGATAATTGGACATTTTGACATTTTTGACCTGTTACGCAATCTGAACCCTGGGCCCACCCAGGGGCATAACCCTGGGTCAACTTGAACATGAACTGATAGGTCTTGGTCTGAGTAGATGTCATACCAAATTTCAACTTTGTAGCACGAGCATTAATATATATGGTTTATGTGTTCTAATCTGATTAATTTTCAAGTTAATTAGACATTTTGACAGTTTTGACATGTTCCGCAATCTGACCCCTGGGCCCACCCAGGGGCATAACCCTGGGTCAACTTGAACATGAACTGATAGGTCTTGGTCTGAGTAGATGTCATACCAAATTTCAACTTTGTAGCACAACAGGTAAAAAAATTATGAGGTCTAATGCGAGCTCGACATTTCAGCTCGACATTTCAGCTCGAGGTGGTTACGAACGTGACATTCGCTTGTACGCACGTCTGGACGTAACATCACGGGGAAACGCTATATGCCTCACTCCTGCCAAGGCAGGCAGGGGCATAAAAAATGAAAGGAATCCAAAATGGCCAAAATAATTTCAAGTTCGGCCTTTAAAGGTTGATATTGTGCCGGTTAATCTTTATTCATTTATTCATTTGCGCAGATGCGCAGGCTGATCTTAGACCAATTGACGGTTATCAAATATGTTCCAAAAATTACTTGTATAAATTTATAAGTAGTTTAAACAGCACACCTTAATTATTTTGAATTTAATATTAATTAAGCTGATTTAGATTTAGCACTGGTTTTATATATTTATTTTATAATTAAATAAATAAAAAAGTGATTTCATGTTTACCATACAATTACACAATTCACACCTAAAACACCTCTTTTCAATTCCACCCAGACTAATTGTCTAAGTTATATTTAAACAAGAGGGTCCAGAGGGCCCTGGTTCGCTCACCTGATTGATATATTAAAAAGTGGGTCCAAAGCAGGGCCATTTTCAGCCTCTAGGCTATAATTTGAATGAAACTGGCCCAAAGGTATAGGAGAAGTAAGCATTTAAACCAATAATTGACGTTTTTCAATTTTCAGCTCTGGCTGCCATCTTGCTCATCGGAGCAGAACCATTTTAGCTATTTTGTTAGTGGGTCACTTTAGCAACATTCCTATGAAGTTTGAATGAAATCAGCCCAAGTGTGTAGGAGGAGTTGTGTTTTATTGTTGACATTTTTCTATTTTTAGCTCTGGCAGCCATCTTGCTCATTGGAGTGGAAAGGTTTTAGCTATTTTGGCAGTGGGTCACTAGAGCAACATTCCTATGAAGTTTGAATGAAATTAATCAAAGGGTTCAGGAGGAGTTGCCTTTTATAGATTTTTCTATTTTTAGCTCTGGCGGCGATCTTGTCCATTGGAGCATAACGATTTTAGCTATTTTGGTAGAGGGTCACCTATGCAATATTACTATGAAGTTTAAAAGAAACTGGCCCAAGGCTTTAGGAGGAGTTAGCATTTAAAGCAATTGTTGACGTTTTTCTATTTTTAGCACTGGCAGCCATCTTGCTCATTGGAGCGGAACGGTTTTAGCTATTTTGGTAGTGGGTCACTAAAGCAACATTCCTATGAAGTTTGAATGAAATTAACCCAAGGGTTTAGGAGGAGTTGTCTTTTAAAGGTTTATCTATTTTTAGCTCCGGCGGCCATTTTGTTCATTGGAGCGGAACGATTTTAGCTATTTTGGTAAAGGGTCACCTAACCAACATTACTATGAAGTTTAAATGAAATCAGCCCAAGGGTATAGGAGAAGTTGTCTTTTAAAGATTTTTCTATTTTTAGCTCTGGTGGCCATCTTGTTCATCTGAGCGTAACGATTTTAGCTATTTTGGTAGCGGGTCACCTAAGCAACATCACTATGAAGTTTAAAAGAAATTGGCCCAAGGGTTTAGGAGTTAGCACTTAAAGCAATTGTTGACGTTTTTCTATTTTTAGCTCTGGCAGCCATCTTGCTTATTGGAGCAAGACAGTTTTAACTATTTTGGTAGTGGGTCACTAGAGCAACATTCCTATGAAGTTTGAATGAAATCAACTGAAGGGTTTAGGAGGAGTTGTCTTTTAAAGATTTTTCTATTTTTAGCTCTGGCTGCCATCTTGTTCATCGGAGCGTAACGATTTTAGATATTTTGGTAGAGGGTCACCTAAGCAACAATACTATCAAGTTTAAAAGAAATTGGCCAAAGGGTTTAGTCGTACGTCGATGTGTTGGGGTTGGGTGCAGCGTGGGTGTGGTTGGGCGGACTGCATGCGTGGTGGTTGGCCCGGTCGCGGTTGGCGGCTTTGCTTCCCTCTTTGGTTGCACACCGGTGGATCGGACTTGGGATTATATGACGGTTCCGGCATAAGGGCATGCTTGGGGTTTCATTTTAAGTTGTTTTTCTTTGTGTTGGTTGGCGCCTGGTGCTCTGTCTTTTGTCGGGCCCCTCGGGGTCTGGCTGCTGGTTTTCTTTTGCTCCGGTGTTTCTGTTGCTGTGTACTGTTGAGTCCTCTACCTTGTTACATCTCTGTAGTTTTTTGATTTGTATGTTCTCGGAGATGTTACACTGTTGAGTTAGGAAGCCTTCATGCGGACTGGGCGGAGTTGGTGTCTGCTGCTGCGGAGGTGGGGGCGGGGATTGTGGCCGCGTGGGGTCGATTTGGGCCCCCCAGTGGGGTGCTTTCCATCCCCGATGGGGTGCTTTCCATCCCTGGTGGAGTTCCTTTCCGTTGGCCGTTCCAGGGCGGTTCTTCTGTGGCGGTTTGTTTGTGTTGTTGTGTGTCACTTATTGTGTGTTTGACGTGTGTCTTTTTGTTTTGGGTGGCCGTTGGGCCGTTTTGTGGGAAGGTGGCTGTCCTTTTGGCCTTCCTGTGTTTGGGTTTCCGTTGTTGTCTGGTCGGTTCGTGTTTGTGTTTCTTTCCCTTTGGTGTCTTTGATGGATGGTGTGAGTTAATTGTATCGATTCCTGATCTTTGTTTTACTTCTACTTAGGAGGAGTTAGCATTCAAAGCAATTGTTGACATTTTTTCTATTTTTAGCTCTGGCAGCCATCTGGCTCATTGGAGCGGAACAGTTTTAGCTATTTCGGTAGTGGGTCACTAAAGCAACATTCCTATGAAGTTGGAATGAAATTAACCCAAGGGTTTAGGAGGAGTTATCTTTTAAAGATTTTTCTATTTTTAGCTCTGGCGGCCATCTTGTTCATCGGAGCATAACGATTTTAGCTATTTTGGTACAGGTCACCTAAGCAACATTACTATGAAGTTTAAAAGAAATTGGCCCAAAAGTTTAGGAGGAGTTAGCATTTAAAGCAATTGTTGACGTTTTTCTATTTTTAGCTCTGGCAGCCATCTTGCTCATTGGAGCGGAAGGATTTTAGCTATTTTGGTAGTGGGTCACTAAAGCAAAAATCCAATGAAGTTTGAATGAAATTAACCCAAGGGTTTAAAGGGAGTTGTCTTTTAAAGATTTTTCTATTTTTAGCTCTGGCGGCCATCTTGTTCATCGGAGCGGAACGATTTTAGCTATTTTGGTAGAGGGTCACCTAACCAACATTACAATGAAGTTTAAATGAAATCAGCCTAACGGTATAGGAGGAGTTGTCTTTTAAAGATTTTTCTATTTTTAGCTCTGGCGGCCATCTTGTTCATCGGAGCATAACGATTTTAGCTATTTTGGTAGACGGTCACCTAAGCAACATTACAATGAAGTTTGATTGAAATTGGCCCAATGGTTTAGGAGGAGTTATCATTTAAAGCAATTGTTGATGCTGCACGACACATGACGGACGACGCACGACACACGACGGACGCCGGACATTTACTGATCACAATAGCTCACCATGAGCACTTCGTGCTCAGGTGAGCTAACAAAGTACTATAAAATTATGACATCTTGTTGTTTTCATCTTTGCCTCTGGCTATGCTTTACCTACTTAAATAAACATTTTCTTAAATTTGTTGTCTAGTAGTTTTTCCTGTAACTTTCCTAAAAATTGAAAATAATTGTGTTTAAAACATGTCATTGGGAAAATAAACAGACAGATCAGTTAAGGATCTGATCAGACTGCTCTGATCTTAACATACTTTAACAGGCCTGTCTAGTGTCTGTCCAAAAACTTAGGATCAATATAAATGCATACCTGTGATTTTATTTTTACCTGTTTAATATTTCAATTTCTAGTTGACTTGGCGGGGATTTCTACAATATTTTAAGACCAAAATCATTGTCACTAGCCGTTGCCTTTTTTCAACATGCCCATACATGACAGCGAAAAAATGATAAAATGTTGTAAAGTCAAAAAATGCTCAGGAGTGCAACACCTACTGCAATATGTATAAAAGAAATCTCAAAATTTAGTCATAGATGATCATTATTTTGCTCAATTTTCCCCCATTATCTTACACAAGTCATTTGTATTTGGAGTTAAGTTCCCATATTGAAAATTTGTGTGTGATAATTTTGAAGATAACTGGGTCTCCAAATTGCTGTTTTTTTAAGTTATTTCATGCCATCTGAGCCTGACCTTGGTGGTCAGTCACACTCATAAGGGCCCTGATGTTATTTTCCCTGGAGAGAAGTCACTGATCACCATAAATTTCTTTGCTAACTTGGATACTGTGGGTGGCCAGGCTGTTTTGAATATTTTCAGAGCACATTATTAGGTAACATTGTAGGAAACTGTAGTATCATGCTTTTAATGCTGTTGGCCAACCTATAAAAGATTAATTTGATCAGTTAAGCTGTATATGACATACCTATACTACAGTCCCCATAAGTTCCCGTGATATCATCACCACAACACTGACATTGCATGTTTTCTACTCTTAACTATGATGTATGTCTGATTAACAGCTAGATCCTTCAGTAGATGGTGGACAAGTCGAACTGTCCACTGTGTTTCACCTCCTTTCTGTGCTTTTCCTAATGTAGTATCTCGCAATCGACGACTGATATCTGTAATTAAAGAAAATGAAAGCTCTGATAGTGAAAAAGGATTGGCTACTGACATTTACCACTTGCCACTAATTAATCTGTGTCAGTGTGAGACCTGACAAATAGCTGTCTGCAGCCTGTAAGGCTGCTGAGAACATTTATTTTATAATAATTAGGTTTAATTGAACTTCTGTGAACAAGATATAATTGCAAGGTCAATTCTTTCTTCAAAGTTGATCACAGTATACAGCATTCCCATTCACATACTGCAGTACGTAATTCACATAGAGAATCTGCCCTGAGCGTACAGTGTAGTTGGGAACTACGTGCGCAAAACGTACATAGAATTTGTTGCATGTATAAATTGCATCATTCTTACGTACTGCCCAAGCAAGATTTTGCTATTTTTAACAACCTTATGAATATCAATAAAGCATTGGAACTCAGGCTGTAATCGATTTCTATCCTAGAGGGACAAGATTATTGTTCACTGGTTTAGCTTATGGCAGTTTTCATATTATCCAATCACTGACTTATTTTTGCCGGATGCACCTTTTTTCTCGTGGAACGAACCATCATCATGTCTCTTTCCTCTGGAGTCTATTAATCTGCTGTCCAATATATTTTTAGCGTCTTAAAATTAATCCACCACATGTGTTTCACACCTGACACCTGTGGACTGGTCATGCGTCAGTGGCCGTACATATTGCCTTTGGCTTTGATAATAACCCAGCCACTCTTCTAATAGTTTGTTTACAGTAACAGATTCCTGCTTAATCCCAGAGCCAACAGCGAATGTTTTGACCAGGCTGTGCAGGCTGATCTGGCTCTTTTTGTCATAAAAGTGTTTCAGTGTTCCCCAAAATTATATAAATAATAACTATACACATTAAGCTGAAGGCTGTTGCATTAACTTTTTTTATCGGTCAAGAAAAAAAATCACCACAAGCAAAAGAAATTATTCAATCACAGAAAGATCAAGTGGTAAACTGCATTTTTTTATCTCTTTGATCTTTTTGTGTACCGACTGTAGGGTCATGATTTTCGTGTCAAATTCTACAACACCTGTAACATTGTATTTCCACCTTTAAAAGTCGGACAGAAATAAAATATTGATTGATAAATGGCCCTTTGTATAAATTGGTGATTTTTTTTTTTGAATGGCCCCGCTTTTTTTGGCGAATGGCCCCATTTTTTTGTAAATGGTCCCACTTTTTTTCTGCCTGATGGGCCATTGGTCCATGGTTTCTGAATTTCTTGGCAGAGTGCAGTTATTATCAATCAGGGATTTTCCATAACTTTGTGTATCGGCGACAAGAACATGAAACTACACACATTCTCAATATAATATACAGTCTTTCCAGAACTGTACAGCTCATTGAATTACTACGAAATACTTGTACCCTTAAAAAGTGACTTGTACCCTCTAATGCAAAACCTAAAGGGTACATGTACCCCTAAATAAAAATGTGAGTGGGAATGCTGGTAAAAGGTCAAGGTCACAGATCAAAAAAAAATTGTGGAAGTCCCTTTGAACAAGGAATCTACATGCTAAATATGCAGGCTCTACCTCAAAGAGAACTTACAAAGTTATGACTGATGATAATTTTTTGTTAAAGTAGGTCAGGATAAAGGTCACAGATCAAATTTCTTTACTTGGATGATGAAAGCTGTTGGCCTAAGAAGCCTACATGTCAAATATTAAGGTCATATCTGAAACTAGAATTGTTTTTAGAGAAAACAGATGTCCCCCCACCATATCTGCTATTTTGAATTAAAACCCTCCAACTTTACTTAGTATCATGTTTGCAATCTTGAAATGGTATGCATCAAAATACCTCTATAATAGTGTTTATGTGATAACATTTTCCAAACGGAAATTTCACATTGACCTTGAAAATAAGGTCAAGGTCACTAAAATCTAATCAGTTCTTAAGACCATCCTTCATATACAACATACACAGTTTGAACCAATTCCATCCATTGGTTCAGGTGATAGGGTGCAGACAAGCTTTTTTGCCTAAAATTGACAATGTTTAAAGTCCTGTGACCTTGAAAAGTAAGTCAAGGTCACCAAAATCTAATCAGTAATTTGCCCTATCCCAATGATGTATCTGTGCAAGTTTGGTAAAAATCCATCACACCATTCAGGAGATAGAGTGCAGACAAGTTCGGACGCGGACTGGGACGCCCTAAAATTGACAATGTTTTAAGTCTTGTGACCTTGAAAAGTAAGTCAAGGTCACCAAAATCTAATCAGTAATTGGCCCCATCCCAATGATGTATCTGTGCAAGTTTGGTAAAAATCCATCACAACATTCAGGAGATAGAGTGCAGACAAGTTCGGACACGGACGCCGACGCGGACGCCGACGAGATCCACACCAAAACCAATATGTCCCCCTCCCTTTCGGGTGGGGGGACATAATTAACCTTTTTTTTCTTCTAAGAAGGTCAAAGGCCATGTTAACATGTCAAAATGTTTTGTTTTAGTGTGGGTCAATGTAATTACAAGCAACCTAGTCTCAGCTTAATCATATGAAAACTGAAGGAGTTAACCTCAGATGAAATTGTTTGGGTTATTTTCAAAGGGGCGTAACTATATTAATATTTGGTGGGCAGTTATTCTCATAACTTTAAGCACAACTCCATATCATGGTCTTACTATCTTACAACTTTCAGTTTGATCGGATAAAAACTTTACAAGGAATAATCTGGAAAGGAAATTGTTTACCAAAATTTAGAAAGGGGCATAACTCATTTAATATTTGGTGGACGGTAAATCTTAAAACTTTATGAACATATCCATACTATGGTCCATTTTTACTGTCTACCAAGTTTAAGCTTGATTGGATGAAAAGTAGAAGTAAAACAAAGATCAGGAATTGATACAATTAACTTACACCACCCATCAAAGACACCAAAGGGAAAGAAGCACAAACCCGAATCGACCAGACAATAATGGAAACCCAAACACAGGAAGGCCAAAAGGACAGTTACTTTCCCACAAAATGGCCTAATGGCCATCCAAAATAAAAAGACACATGTCAAACACACAATAAGTGACAAACAATAACATAAATAAACCTCCACAGAAGAACCGCCTTGGAACGGAAACTGTCGGGAGAAACACAATAAAGGGAACAGTACTGTAGTGTTGCACTGAAGGGTGAAAAATGAAGGTCTTTGAATCAACAAAAAAGTAATTATTCATATAGCATGATGTTTAAGGTTGAAGAACATCAAATTTTGTGTAGATGGCTCTGCGGGAAATGTTTTTTTGACTGGCAGACAAATTGGTCTCTCAGAGCTGGTTACGGACACTACATGGGACTATAACATCAATTAAAAATTCTGCAAACAGTGTTATTATTCATTACTTTACACCTAGTTCAATTCTTTCTCATATTAGAACTTACTTAAACAAAAAATACCCTCCAAAAGTGTAAATTACATACCATGTTTGTCCAATTGTTCTTGTTAATAATTTTATCCCAAAAAAGACCATGTTTCAACTCTTCTCAAAACTTCAAATTTTACATTCAGATGCCAAATATATTCAAATAGGAAACTTCGCCATCGTCACCACCATAATAAATAATAAATGTTCCATGATACTACATCAGGAGCATATAATTTCTCTCACGGGGCTATTAGCTAGGGTTGATGTTAAGCCTAGGAAAGTATTCTCTTATTGGCTGTTGCTTCGCAGCAGAGATTGGCATAAAATTGTTTATGCAGCCACAAAAATGTTTGTTTAACAAAACTGATAATTCGCAAAAATATTAATCCTTTTTGTACCTAATGGAATCTTCCATCCAAGCTATAGCACAAATCCATTTCAAAACTTAGGAGTGTCAGGTTGGGTTTTCTTGAAAAAAAAAATAGAGCTGTCAGAGGATCTGACTAGGGCCCCGCAGCGCTATCAGAGGAAAAAATGAAGGAACTCAACTCTAAAGAATTATTTTGAACATGGTTATTTGGTTTTAGACCTTTGGCTGATAGTCGATAAAGGGGCTAGTCAATTTTCAAGCCATAAATGTCAACCTTACTTCATATTTGCATATGTATTATCATTCTCAATAAGTACAGCAAACTGCATTAAAATATCTATCTGGTTTTGAAATTAAGAGGAAATAAAGATGAGAAATGACGAAAATATGAACTAAACAAAGGGCCATAACTCTAACAACTTTGTGGCTAGAGTAACGTAACTAAGTATGAAATTGTGTACTTGTGTTGTGATCTTATGTTGAAAGTTTGAAATTCATGTGTTCCACGGTTTGCAAGTTATTAAGATATTGATGAATAAAATGGATGGACTGATGGATGGATAAAGGGGCATAAGTCAAAATATATTAAAGCTAGAGTTGTTGGACCTTTGCTAAACATTTTGTATTATCACTGCCAATAACTACATAAGTTTCATTTGGATATCTATATCGGTTTTGAAATAATGATGAAAAAGGACGAAAAAAGCTGAAATTTTGATTTTTCAAAGGGCCATAACTCTGATAATACTGTAGCTAGAGTTACGTAACTTGTCAAACATATGTGTATTATCACTGCCAATACTTACAGTAACTTTCATTTGGATATCTATATAGGTTTTGAAATTATGATGAAAACAAGAGCTCCGCAAGCGGGGCATTATACGCCAGAGGCCATTTTCATGTGGCGAAAGTTAATATTTCCTGATTGCAACCTCGAAATACTATGTACTGCTTAATATCATGGTCTTACTACAACTATATATCAAGTTTCAGCATAACTTCAGCTTAATCAGACCAAAATTACAGGCGATAGAAAGAAAATGTTAACAGAAATTTTCAAAGATGTAGCAGGTGTTATACGAGAACAAATATGTTTACCGAAATTTTCAAAGGGGCATAATTCTATCACTATTTGGTGGAGGGTAATTCTCAAAACTTTACATATATCTCATCATTGTCTTACAAGCAACCTAGTTTCAGCATGATTGAATAAAAACTGAAGGAGTATGGGGTGTAACTCAATTAATATTTGATGGACGGTAATTCTCAAATCTTTACTCACATCTCCATACCATGGTCTAACTGTCTATCAAGTTTCAGCTTGATTGGATAAAAACTGTAGGAGTTATCCAGAAACGGCATAACTCTGTTAATATTTGGAGCATGGTAATTCTCAAAACTTAACAAATTTCTCGACATCATGGTCTTACTACCTGCCAAGTTTCAGCTTGATTGGATGAAATATGCCCAAAAAGTTACCTGGAAACAATTTTTTACCGAAATTTTAAAAAAGGGGCATAACTCTGTTAATATGTGGTGGACGTTAATTCTAGAAACCTTATGCACATCTACACATCAAGGTCTTACTACCTACCAAGTTCCAGCTTATCAGATGAAAACTGTAGGAGTTATGATGAAACCAAAATGTTTACAAAAAATTTCAAAGGGACATAACTCTGTTAATTTTTGGCGGCCGGTAATTCTCAAAACTTTACACAGGTCTACAAATCATGGTCTTACTACCTACCAAGTTTCAGCTTGATCTGATGAAAACTGTAGGAGGAGTTATCCGGAAAGGAAAATGTTTACAAAAATTTCAAAGGGGCATAACTCTGTTAAATTTGACAAACATTACTTCTCGAAACTTTATGCACATCTACACATCATCCTCTTACTACCTACAGGCTACCAAGTTTCAACTTGATCGGATGAAAACTGTAGGAGGAGTTATCCAAAAACGAAAATGTTTACAAAAACTTCAAAGGGGCATAACTCTGTTTATAATTTGGCGGACTTTAATTCTCGAAACTTTACGCTATTCTACGTATCATGGTCTTACTACCTACCAAGTTTCAGCTTGATCGGATGAAAACTGTAGGAGAAGTTATCCGGAAACGAAAATGTTTACAAAAATTTGAAAGGGGCATAACTCTGTTTATATTTGGCAGACATTAATTCTTGAAACTTTACGCACATCTACACATCATGGTGTTACTACCTACCAAGTTTCAGCTTGATCGGATGAAAACTGTAGGAGTTATCCGGAAACGAAAATGTTAACAAAAATTTCAAAGGGGCATAACTCTGTTTATGTTTGGCGGACGTTAATTCTCGAAACTTTACGCACATCTACACATCAGGGTCTTACTACCTACCAAGTTTCAGCTTGATCGGATGAAATTTGTAGCAGGAATTATCCGGAAACGAAAATGTTAACAAAAATTTCAAAGGGACATAACTCTGTAAATATTTGGCGAACGTTAATTCTCGAAACTTTTCGCACATCTACACATCATGGTCTTACTACCTACCAAGTTTCAACTTGATCTGATGAAAACTGTAGGAGGAGTTATCCGGAAACGAAAATGTTTACAAAAATTTCAAAGGGGCATAACTCTGTTAATATTTGACAAACATTACTTCTCGAAACTTTACGCACATCTACACATTATGATCTTACTACCTACCAAGTTTCAGCTTGATCGGATGAAAACTTTAGGAGGAGTTATCTGGAAACGAAAAGTTTACAGACGGATGGACGGGCGGACGCCGACCCCATAACTAAAAAAGACGAAAAAAGCTTATTTTTTTATTTTTTTTCAAAGGGCCATAACTCTGAAAATACTGTAGCTAGTGTTATGTAACTTGTCACGAAATAGTGTAATGTTACTGTGACCTTATGTTTAAAGTTTGAAGTAAATATCTTAAAACGGTTTTTAAGTTATTAAGAAAAAACATAAAATTTGTGGACGGACAGACAGACGGACGGACAGACAGACAGGGTGATTACTATAGGGCACCCGCAAAATTTTGCGGGGCCCTAATTAAAGCCCAATTGACTCAACTTTTTGCAAACAGTGTATGCCTTGATCGGACTATGGGATCTGCTGATCTAGGTCAGCACTGTTTACCTGTTACCCCATTTAGCAGTTCCCAGAACAAAAACGGTTTAGGTTTCCATTATTGTCTGGTCGGTTCGTGTTTGTGTTTCTTTCCCTTTGGTGTCTTTGGTGGGTGGAGTAAGTTAATTATATCGATTTTTGATCTTTGTTTTACTTCTACTTTACTTATTAAGAGAAGGTTGTGTCAATGAACTTTTTATTTATCGATATGAAAATGCATTTTCATGGATCTAGTTTTTCTACAATTTTCACTTCGGAAGTGGGCTTCATAAAAATGCTAAAAGAAACTTGAAAATTAAACAACATTACACAAGTAAATGCGTTCATTTTTATAGTGCATTCTGACTTGTTGATTTTGTAACCTTCATATATAACTTCGCTTTCTCCTGACATGGCCTATGATACTAGCAGCAGTAAACTATTAAAATTTGTTTACACTAGCCACAGAAGTGCTTGAAAAATGCTAATAAAATAAATGATTCTGACAGGTTTCTAAAAACCCTTTAGTTCCTTATCAGAGTACAACCAATGATGAGTGAGCTGACCCTCACATAAGATCTACAAAAGCCTATATATAGAGAGCTGATAGGCTGATAGCCCCGTGAGAGAAATTATATGCTCCTGACTATGTATATATATTGAAAAATTCTTGAAAATTCAGACATTCTTAGCTTGGTTACGGACACTACATACCACTACAAAAGGGAAATCTGTTATTTCTTTTTTGCAATTTGCAATTATCTTGTATTATTTTAGCTTTTGAAAAAGATATTATGATATAAGATAACCAAATCTATACATATTTATGTACTATTTGAACAAACACAATTAAAACAAACAAGTAACCCAAGGGCAAGATCCACTCACCGGAGTTGCTGATCCAAAATCTGTAGAAGCAAAAAAATCTCCAAGTTTATACCATACATAAGTTGCCACCATCATGGTCATGTGGATTTGACCATTTAAACAAATTTTAGGTAGCTGGGCTACATCCCTGAATGCTGCACACCAAATTCCATGGAAATTGGCCTAACATTTTTTTGAAAAGAAAATGCAGTACTTTTGAATGTTGTCTGACTTTCAATCCAAGTGACCTTGGGCAAAAATCAAAAGTGACCTTGGACTTAGAATTCCATATATAAGACCTTTTTCATTTCATAAACAACACCTTTTTGGGTTATATGCACTGCCTCACCTTGTTCCCACTCATAAGCTTTAGGGAACAATTTTGACCTTGACATAAAACAAGGTCAAGGTCAACCAAGAATCATTTATGCAATTTTTTGTGGGTAATGCCCCTTCTGCTTTCTGCTAAGTTTCAGTGCCATCTAACACATGCCTGGTTCTAGAGAAAAAGACTTCCAAATCAATTTATCTTTGCCTCCATTTTGGTCTTGTGACCTTCAAACATTGACCAGTTAAATGAACTTAACGGTACATTCACATGAGGCATATGTTCTATATAAAAAAGTACTGCAATTGGCCCAGTGGGTTCTGACGAGATGCTTGAAATTCTTTTTATAAACAGTAATTGTTTTATATAAATGGACCATTTTACCTTTCTCTCATTCAGAAGCCTTAAGGGCCAGATTTGACCTTGCTTTAAATTAGGTCAAGGCCAACCAAGTGTCACCATTTATACAGCTTTTGTAAGGCTGAAGTGCCTTTTGCCAAATTTTCCTGTCATCTAGTTTACAGTTCTTAAGGAGAAGATTTTTACCATACCTGATTAACTATACATGTGTGATACATACTGGACAGACACACTGACAGGCTAATGGAGAAGTGACCACTAAGTGCTGCTATGTTACGCCCGTGACAAAAAATTATGCCAGTCTAGTTATTGTATGTTTAGATCAGCTGGGTAGCTGGAGTGCTTGACTTGGGATTGTATGGACCCATGTTTAATTCCAGAGATTCATCTAGGAACAAACACTCTTTCCAGTGATAGCCTTTCACCTTAAATGTAAGACAATAGTCAGTGGCAGTGAAACAAATCTGCATTGATAATGGTGTAAGAAAGCCTGGAAAATCTGGCAAGGTGCACTGACATCCATGATATGAACTTAAATGTTGAACTTAAATGTTGAAAAGGGTGCCACACCCAATTGAAACAATTCTAATCAGATTCATGTAGTGTCCGTAACCTTCACTTATATTCTTTATTATAAATTACCAACAGGAAAAATTCTGATACAATGTATGGACTGGCTTCCCTATTTGATTTATGATAAAAAAATAAAATATTCCTATACTGAATGATTGATTCTTTTAAATAGTGTTGAAATATGCATTAGAATCACTTTTAAGATATCCAAACCAAAAATTTGAGGAAGAGTTCAAGTTTAGACCATGGATTTTAAGCCAATCTGTATAAACCAGAAATTCAACTTCAGTGAAGTTGATGTCGCACCTGCTTCCCACGTGCCCCAGACAAAAAAAAAGTTAATTTAAGGCAGAAGAATGAGTTTAGGGTTTTGAGAAGAATCCACAGCCTATATATCTAAGGTAAAAAACTGACTAAGTTCACAATGTGATAACATGAACATGTTCTAAAATGATCCAAAAATTGTATCCCAACCACATGCACATCCTCATATCATGGAGAAAACACATGCTAAGTTCAAAAATGATTGGTATAAAACTGATAGAGGAGTTGCGATGACAAGCTGTACCTTTTGAATATCCATTGAAGGTTAAAAATGACTAAGTTCACAATGTGCAAAAATTAAGAAAAAAAATTCTGAAAATTATGTCCAAACCACATGCACATCCTCATACCATGGTGAAAGCACATACAAAGTTTCAAAATGATCAGTAAAAAACGTAAGAGGAGTTGCGATGACAGGAGGTACGTAACGCATACCAATTGAAGGTTAAAAATGACTAAGTTCACAATGTGGAAAAAAATGACAAAAATTCATCCAAAGATTAAATCCAAACCACATGCAAATCCTCATACCATGGCAAAAGTACATGCAAAGTTTCAAAATGATCGGTATAAAACTGTAAGAGGAGTTGCGATGACAAGAGGTACCTATCGCATACCAATTAAAGGTTAAAAATGACTAAGTTCACAATGTGGAAAAAAATGGCAAAAATTCATCCAAAGATTAAGTCCAAACCACATGCAAATCCTCATACCATGGCAAAAGTACATGCAAAGTTTCAAAATGATCGGTATAAAACTGTAAGAGGAGTTGCGATGACAAGAGCTTGTTATCTTGTTATCTTGTTATCGCATACTAATTGAAGGTTAAAAATGACTAAGTTCACAATGTGTAATAAAATGACAAAAATTCATCCAAAGATTAAGTCCAAACCACATGCAAATCCTCATACCATGGTGAAAGTACATGCAAAGTTTCAAAATGATCGGTATAAAACTGTAAGAGGAGTTGCGATGACAAGAGGTACCTATCGCATACTAATTGAAGGTTAAAAATGACTAAGTTCACAATGTGCAAAAAGTGAGAAAAATTAATTTGAAGATTAAGTCCAAACCACATGCGCATCCTCATACCAAGGGGAAAGCACATGCAAAGTTTCCAAATGATCGGTCTAAAAGTGTAGGAGGAGTTGCGATGACAAGAGGTACGTATCGCATACCTAAAAATGACTAAGTTCACAATATGGAAAAAGTGACAAAAATTGATTCGAAGATTAAGTCCAAACCACATGCTCATCCTCATACCATGGCGAAACCACATGCAAAGTTTCCAAATGATCGGTCTAAAAGTGTAGGAGGAGTTGCGATGACCAGAGGTATGTATCGCATACCTAAAAATGACTAAGTTCACAATATGGAAAAAGTGACAAAAATTGATTCGAAGATTAAGCCCAAACCACATGCGCATCCTCATACCATGGCGAAAGCACATGCAAAGTTTCCAAATGATCGGTCTAAAAGTGTAGGAGGAGTTGCGATGACAAGACATCCAGTGTAAAATGTTGACGGAATGACCACCGGACGAACCACCGGACGGACCACCGGACGGACGGACAGACGGATGGAAACTTGCACGCCTATGTCTTCCTGCTAAAGCAGGTGCGACAAAAATGTTTTAAATCAATTACAGCGTGTAGTTTACTAGGGCGATATCACAAATTGTTGTTTTTTATAACAATTGTAACTTTTATTTTACACTCATTTGGTTACGGACTCTACTCATTTGGCAGTAAGGAAAAACTAGAGCCAGTGTTTATGAAACACAATGCCCCCAACTGCTATACCCTAACACTGCTTGACCCTAAAACTACTTGGCCCAAACAGTTATTGAGATAACTTGTTTTACTTAGGTAATTGCAATGTTGTAATTTTCAAAGGACCATAACACTACAAAGTTTCAGGGCAAAAGCTCAAGTAGTTTTTGACATATCTTGCTTACAAGCTTAAAACAGGCAAAATTTCAGTTCATCTACTCATCATCCTCAACCAGTCTGTAAAGTTTCAGGACAAAACCTTAAATAGTTTTTGGGTTATCTTGCTTACAAGCTTTAAACACGCAAAATTTCAAAGGTCTATAACTCTAGAAAAAAAAACGGATTTTTTTTTCAAATGTTAGGACAAAAGATAATTCAGACAAGAAGAGAAATACGGGTCAACTATTTTTTCATGAGGAACCTATATGGGCATGTTAAAAAAAAATGTGACCAAAGTGTGACATTGGGGGTGAAAAATAAACAGCCTTCTTTCTATACAGTTTTTTTTTTCCTTCACATATTCTACAATGATTATAGTCCATGAAACTGTGAAAGACAATCAGTAGTACCAAAATTAAAAAAATTATGTCTATTTTTGTATGAGAAATTGGAAGAAAAATCTGCCTTTTATTAACAGATTTCATTAATGCTTTTCAAGACAAAATCATGACTTCAGTAATATAAGCTTTCATTATTTGCTCTAAGGTACTTGCAAATTATATAAATTAACAAAATTTACCACCAGAAATCCAACATAATTATATGCTGAAAATTACTTTTTACTGTCATTTGTAACTACATTTTTAAGGGTTATAGTTCAAAAAGTTTTTATGACACACATATCTTTGGCTATAATTGAGTAAGTCAGTGCTAAGATGATAGCATATGGATAGGTGACTACCCCAGAAATTAATTGTTCTTGTGGAAACTTGAACATAATGACAATGCCCTGACAAAATTACATAATACTTTTCAAGATATATGTTACACTCCTGAGTGTAGACTATTTCATGTTTTCGTTAGGCAGTATTGAGGCTATGGCAGTGATAACAAGTTATGTGTGGTGAGGTAGGATGATCTCCATGTTGTTTACGCTTGAATTTTTCAATATTGATGACTCCTTTAAGAAAAAATTAAAGACATAATGCTCAGGAGTGTAACACTTTTGAGACATTGTTAGTGCTTAATTTAGAGGATCATTAAATCTCTAAATCATATTGCCTGGGTTTTACATGTGTACCAGCAACTCAAACACATCTTAACAGTATATTTGAAATTAATTTCTTTGGCCTTATACTTTGGTATGTCAAAAGACATTTGCTGTTGCTGTGTCTGAATTCACAAAAAAGAAATTGCTTTTGATATTACTTTCAGTATATTTGTTCTTCACTTTTTCTTCATGCAAATGAATTTCTTTGGCTTCATTATTGTTGTCTGCTGACAGAAAAAATATTGGAAAAAGGTTCCGTGCCATATTTATGACTTTATGACCATATTATATATTACATGAAACTGTCGTTTTCTACATCAATATCATGCTGCTCCAAATCTCATTTAAACAGGTGAAATCACATCAAAAACATTTTCTGAGGTTGGGAATGTGAATATACAAAGAACTGATCAGAATATACTGTTATATTTTTACGAAAAATTCTAAAATGTTGTAAAATAAAAAAAAAGCTCAGGAGTGTAACACTATCTACAATATGTATAAAAGAAATCTCAAAATTTAGTCATAGATTATCGTTATTGTGCTAATCTTTCCTCATTAATTTTACACAAGTCACTTATTTTTGGAGTTTAGTTTCCATTTTGAAAGTTTTAGTATGATAATTTTGAAGATAATTGCGTCTCAAAATCGTTAATTTTTACGATATTTCATGTAAGTTGAGCTTTGTTTACTTTAGGAAATGAAAAACGGCTTTGCAAATCTATCAGAGGAGGCCTGTTCTTTAGTTTTGTTCTCTGACAATGTAAATTTTGGAAGTTTTAGTGAAGAAAAGGGTCATTTTTCCATTTTGCCAATAAAGTGTTACACTTTTGCGAATCTGATGAAAATAGTAATAAGGATGAAGATTTTCAGTGTTTTATTTATAATAATGGGTCAAAGTCTTTTCATGCAAGGCATGCTTTTTTATAGTCAGTACCCCTGGAAAAAGTTATTAGCTTCAGAATATCAAATGTTACACTCCTGAGTTTTAGGGGTACTATAAAATAGGGTACTCACAATTTGATATTGATGTTAACACAACATATTGAACACATGCAAAGTAATAAAGGGTCATTAGTCATTGGTTTAGACATCATTATTTATACCAAAAGCATTTGACATGCAAATAATAGTAACCTAATTTCAAACTTCTCCTTTTTTGGTGCACCTAAATTCTTACCTAGTGGTGCTGCCTTCAGTACCACAATTTTCAAATATGCTGATGAAATGGTATGAATCTTAAAAATTCATGCAGCCAAATGGTTGGGAAAACCATAAAGATGGCTGAAAAATATCTCAACATGCCCAATTTCTAAACAATCATTGCGGAAAATTGAGTAATGAATAAAATGTCACACTGAAAGCGTTACACTCCTGTGTTTTTTGGCTATATTTTGGACCATAACTTTTTTATTACTCAAGGGAAATCAATGAAATTTGGCAGCCAGCTTAAGGGCAGCGTCTCACATCTTAAACATTAATTATTATGCATATACAAAGCCCTGATTTCTTCAAAATGTTCCAAAATGGTTTGGTCACATTTTTTTAACATGCCCATAAATGAAATTTAAAACTCCAACAAAATTTCATTAAATTGTTTGAAAATTTAATCAGGTTATCTCCCCCTCAGTCCCAATCAGTATGCCAAATATCAATGCTGTAGCTCAAATACATTTTGAGATATCTTGCGAACGAGATTTCTATGTTATTCAATTAAAGGGGAAATAACTCAAAATGGGGAAATAAATTCAAACAAGAAATATATACGGGTCAACTATTTTTTCATGAGGAACAAATATGCAAAATTTCAAAACACTAGCACACACAGTTCTAAAGGTATGCTATGCACCAGGAAGCAACACAATTAAATGTCTAATCAAAGTACTGAAAGTACTGAGGAAAGTTGATTTCTAAGGTATATTTACCATGATAAAATGGTAGTGGTAGATTAAACAGTTCTCTAAATATCGTTTTGACAAGGTTGAAACATGAGTTTAACAAAAAATTCAAGTTGCTTATTATTGTCCTCGTGACAATCACTGACCATCTGACTGGCGCCGACCCTGAACAAAATCCAGGTATTGGTTGTTGATAGCACCCATAAGATGTCAGAGCGGAACGTAAGAAGAACATTCTGGACTGTGCTCTTTTGTTTGTTTGTATGTTTGTTTGCTTGTTTTGAGGTTTAACGTCCCCGTCAACACTGACTAGGTCATTTAGAGACGTTGCTTCCAATTTTGTGAGATTTTTACCCAACACTAAAATGAACTGACATAATTATCAAGCCTGTCGCCCAATGAAACCAAATAGGCTTGTGGCATGGACGGTCCGATTCGCACCACTTTGCCTGTGCAGACTTAGATACTCTAAGCGGTTTACCAGTACTCGTGTGCGGTCGATTTCAGCTCGGCGTGGAAGTAGTTTGCTGTCCGTCTATTTCTTCAAGCCCTGATGGGCGGGGCAGTAGGACAGTGCTCGTGCATTTGGCCATTGGCAAACAGAATCTTCATAATCAGACCCCACATAATGCGGTGTCTGATCAGATCTAATTGTGCCTGCTTAAACGAACAGTCCGATTCTCAGCTCATGACTATTCTCCAAACCTACATTCAGAGACGATCGATCCACCAGTTCTCTCAGCACTTTGATTAATTGAAAGCAAATACGCTGTTTATCTGGAGCACTGGACGGGAGTGAACTTTAAAACCTCTTTCTTTCGGCGAGTCATGGGTCTCCAAAAATGAAGTGTACATTGCTTTCGGAGACGTTACAACAGAACACTTTAATATCTACATTTTAAACAGTGAAGACGCTTCGACTTAGATTCGTCTTCCTAAGTGTCTATAAAACGTGTGCATATGCACCCAAAAATGCAAAGCTTCCCTTTATAATACTGAAGGATATGATTCGAGGTCGCAGAATGAAGTGTCTGATAAGTGGCTCTTGAATTCAATATATGACAATGGAATCTTCCAACAAATAAGTTCGGAACAGGGCTGTCAGATTTGTTTTCTTAAAGGCAGGTTTTGCAAGAAAATGTTTTTTTAAGCAATCAATGCAGACTCAGATCAGACGCCAAGTTGTGCTGCGTCTGATCTGGGCCTACAATACTTACATGCCACTAGTTATATATGGGCTAAAGTCCAGTTCGGAAACAAAGGGGTGAAAGGGAAGGAACACCTGTGGAATGGATACACCGAGTATCAAAGCTTGAAATGTCCAGTTCAGCAACTGAGGGGTGAAAGGGAAGGAACACCTGTGGAATCAAGTCCGTCTTCACTGCGCAAATGTTAAGAAATCAATGCGCTGGAAAAGGAAATGAGGCAAGCGCTTAATTTAGACTATTTTATGCAGCGAACGAACAGCGGAAGTGTAGTAACGCGGTCCACTGGCGGAAGTAGAAATGTAATGACATATAAACTTGATACAAGTATCAACTTTCAAAAATTGCCGAGGGTCATAACTCCAGCAAAATTTCATTAAATTGTTTGAAAATTTAATCAGGTTATCTCCCCCTCAGTCCCAATCAGTATACAAAATATCAATGGTGTAGCTCTATTGGTTTTGAGATATCTTGCTAACGAGATTTTTATGTTAATTAATTAAAGGGGAAATAACTCGAAAAAGGGGAGATATATGTTATTCAGACAAGAAAAAAATATGGGTCAACTATTTTTTCATGAGGAAAACATATGTGAAATTTCAAAACACTAGCACACACGATTCTAAAGATATGCTATGCACCAGGAAGCGACACAAATAAATTAGCTAAAAATTGCAAAGTGTCATAACTCCAACAAAATTTTATTAAATTATTTGAAAATCTAATCAGGTCATCTCCCACTCAGTCCCAATCAGTATACAAAACATCAAGGCTGTAGCTTAAATACTTTTTGAAATATCCTGCTAACGAGATTTCTACGTTATTAAATCAAAGGGGAAATAACTCAAAAAGTGGAAATAATTCAGACAAGAAAATATGGGTCAACTATTTTTTCATGAGGAACCCATACATGAAATTTCAAAACACTAGCACACACGGTTCTAAAGATATGCTATGCACCAGGAAGCAACACAGTTAAATGGCTAAACAATTACAAAGGGTCATAACTCACTCAAAATTTCAGTAAATTGTTTGAAAATCTAATCAGGTCATTTCCCCCTCAATCCCAACCAGTATACAAAATATCAAGGCTGTAGCTCAAATACTTTTTGAGATATTTTGCTAACGAGATTCCTATGTTATTTAATTAAAGGGGAAATAATTCGAAAAGGGGAGATAATTCAGACAAGAAAACAAAAATGAGTCAATTATTTTTTCATGAGGAACCCATATATGAAATTTCAAAACACTAGCACACACGGTTTTAAAGATATTCTATGCACCAGGAAGCAACACAATTAAATGGCTAAAAATTGCAAAGGGCCATAACTCCTCCAAAATTTTATTAAATTATTTGAAAATCTAATCAGGTCATCTCCCCATCAGTCCCAATCAGTATACAAAACATCAAGGCTATAGCTCAAATAGTTTTTCAGATATCTTGCTAAGGAGATTTCTACATTATTTAATGAAAGGGGAAATAACTCAAAAAGGGGAGATAATTCAGACAAAAAAAATGGGTCGCTATTTTTTCATGAGGAACCCATATATGAAATTTTAAAACACTAGCACACACAGTTCTAAAGATATGCTATGCAACAGGAAGCAACATAATTAAATGGCTTAAAATTACAAGGGGCCATAACTCCAACACAATTTCATTAAATTGTTTGAAAATCTAATCAGGTCATCTCCCCCTCAATCCCAATCAGTATACAAAATATCAAGGCTGTAGCTCAAATACTTTTGAGATATCTTGCTAACAAGATTTCTAAGTTATTTAATCAAAGGGGAAATAACTCAAAAAGGGGAGATAATTCAGACAAGAAAAAAAATATGGGTCAACTATTTTTTTCATGAGGAACCCATATATGAAATTTCAAAACACTAGCACACACGGTTCTAAAGATATGCTATGCACCAGGAAGCAACATAATTAAATGTCTAAAAATTTCAAAGGGCCATAACTCCTCCAAAATTTAATAAATTATTTGAAAATCTATTCAGGTCATCTCCCCCTCAGTCCCAATCAGTATACTAAATATCAAGGCTGTAGCTCAAATACTTTTTGAGATATCTTGCTAACGAGATTTCTATTTTATTTAATTAAAGGGGAAATAACTCAAAAAGGGGAGATAATTTGGACAAGAAAAAAAACATGGGTCATCTATTTTTTCATGAGGAATCCATATATGAAATTTCAAAACACTAGCATACATGGATCTTGAGTTATGCTATGCACAAGAAAGCGTGACGTACGAACGGACAAGCCAGAAGCAATTTTCAAAGTTGGGGGCATAAAGAGAAATTTACTTATCTTAATTTACAGACTAGCTTATAAATTGTGTTCTATCTTTATTCAAGAATCATATGCAGTTGCTAAAATGACCCATAAATGATACATCACTTCAT
The DNA here is from genome assembly GCA_963580285.1 of Lucinisca nassula. Lineage (NCBI taxonomy): Eukaryota > Metazoa > Mollusca > Bivalvia > Lucinida > Lucinidae > Lucinisca > Lucinisca nassula. The sequence continues at coordinate 28,638,673 of OY757015.1, forward strand.
AGTTTCTTTATTGTCTTCACAATTCTTAATGACAGAACATTGAGGGGGAAAAGGATTGCAGCATCAATCAATATTGTTAAAACAAAACAAGTGATCTGATATTGCATGAAAATAATAATTATAACTATTATTACTTACTTCTAATTAAGTTAACAAAATCCTCAACTACATCTTAAAATTTAGGTTACGGACCCTACATGGTTTTTGTAGTGTCTGTAACCTTCTTTTCTCATTTTACAACCAAATGTATGGAAATAAAATATCTTTAGGATATTTTCTCTGGTATATGCATATCATAAATAAATAATAATTAGATCAAGTGCTTCCACAGACATTTTTAGCTGCTAAATTTCACAAGGTTACGGACTCTACCATTTTTAAGAAAACACATTTCATCCATCCGAAAAAAATTGTAAAAAAATAAGTTCTGCTATATAGACTGTCAATTCTCTTTCATGTTAATGTACTTCATTTATTCACCTAAAAACCAGTTTAAATAGAACTGTATTATTAAGTTTTTTTGGTCCATAACAAACTGCAGAAATTCAATTCTGAATTTGCATAACATACCACCATATTTACAGTTTTGCTCATAACTTCTACAATTTGTGACTGAATTTGATAAACCAAGCATCAAAATAATCTTTATGACCTTCTGTAGTGTATCAACGTGCTCAGTGACCACATTTTCAACATTTTTAAGAAGTGGTATTAGCTTCCAAAAAGAGTATTTTTGAAGCGCAACAGCATATCGCTGAAAGACGCCTATTTTCTGGGTATATTTTATGTCATAACTTCAAAACTGATTGAGCTTGACTGCTGAAATTTTGGCTGAGACTTGTTCAATCACAAAAAAATGATTTGATAAAAAATAACTGATGCAGGACATCAGAAAATATATGATAACTCTGCATAACGATGAGTCATCGCAAAAGCTCCCTATATTGTGTTTTAGCCGTGTAGGAGTTATCCAGAAACGATTTTTTTACCGAAATTTTCAAAGGGGCATAACTCTTAATATTTGGTGGGCGGTAATTCTCAAAACTTTACGCACATCTCCACATCATGGTTTTAGTACCTGCCATTTTTCAGCTTGATTGGATGAAAACTGTAGGGTAAATAATCCAGAAACAAATTTTCAAAGGGACATAACTCTGTTAACATTTGATTGAAGGTAATTCTTGAAACTTTATGCAAATCTACACATCATGGTCTTATTACATACCAAGTTTCAGCTTGATCGGTTTAAAACTGTAGGAGGAGTTATCGGGAAAAGAAAATGTTCACAAAAATTTCCAAGGGGCATGACTCTGTTAATATTTGGCTGACGGTAATTCTCGAAACTTTACGCAAATCTATACATCATGGTCTTACTACCTACCAAGTTTCAGCTTGATCAGATGTAAACTGTAGGAGGAGTTATCTGGAAACGAAAAGTTTACGGACGGACAGACAGATGCCGACCCCATAACATAATACAACCGTTTTTTCAAAACGGGCATATAAAAATATAATAAAAAGGGTATAGGTAATTACCAAAACGAAACTAGAATACCGGAACGGACTATTAAAAATATAGGGAAATAGTCCAATTTTTATTTTTGGCACTAATTTTCAGCTTTATTTAGGTATTTTAGTAAATGAAATGTACATTATTTTTCATATTTCTGCTCAAAAACTTGATTGTACTCTTAATGGTTGTATTATGCCTTATGGGCTTTGTAGCCTTTGGGATTCTGAAATAAATATATCCTATCCTCGATCAAGGTTGGCCGGTAAATACCAGTGGCGGGAATTCCCAACGGTACTTACCGGTAATTACCGTCCTGGGAAACACTCCAATTTTCAGCAAAAATGGGAAATTCTGGGAAATATGATTTTTGTTGTTTTATTTTATTGAAAAACACTTATATTTTAGTGTAATTGTATTGAAATAATGAACATTTAACTGTTTTGCAACATACCATACCCTACATAGGTATAAGTCTTGCAAATTGCCAGATCTTACTAAACCAACCAAATGTAAATTATATGAGGTTTACTTGTAAAATGTATCAGTAACTCATGTTTATTGTATCCTGAAAAACATATTATGGAAATCTCTTAAGGAAAGGAGGAGAAACAGTAGGCTTATACTTATGTACAAAGGTCTAAAGGGTGCTACCAACATTCCAACATATGATCTTATATCCACAATTAGAAATGGCAGAAAGCATTATTCTTTGGCACTTCAAGTTCCCTTGTCAAGAACTGACATCTACAAGGGATCCTTCTTCCTTCAGACAATTACGGATTGGGCTGCCCTTCCAGATTCAGTCATTTTGGCTGCGGAAGGTGCAAAGGATAATGCAGCTAAATTTACTTCTTTGGCCAAAGCTAGGGACCAACTCCCCTTTTCAAGAAAATCATTGAGAGTGTCACCAATAACAATGCAGACTCAGAACAGGGTTGCACCTATTGAAAAATCACTCACATGCAATAGATAATTATCCTAAAACTGGGACAGATAGGCCTGAGCAAACAGTGCAGACCAACTTCAGAATGATCATTCAGGTGGGTCTTCATTGGAACTCTGATTTTCATTCTTTAGTGAAATGATAAAACGAAATTGTTCAATTTGTTTTGAGAGTTGCAACAACTTTTTTGGTTGTCTGAATTTATAGGATACATGTCTACACTAACACTAGGTTTCTTTGCAATTTTGTTAAGTAGTTACTCCTATTTAACAAGAGCTCCGCAAGCGGGGCATTATACGCCCGTGGCCATTTTCATATGGCGAAAGTTAATATTTCCTGATTGCAACCTCGAAATATTATGTACTGCTTAATATCACTGTCTAACTACATGTATATATCAAGTTTCAGCTCAACTTCAGCTTAATCAGACCAAAATTACAGGCGTTAGTAAGAAAGAAAATGTTAACAGAAATTTTCAAAGATGTAGCAGGCGTTATACGGAAACAAATATGTTTACCGAAAGTTTCAAAGGGGCATAATTCTCTAATATTTGGTGGAGGGTAATTCTCAAAACTTTACATATATCTCATCATTTTCATACAAGCTACCTAGTAACGGGCCTTCGTGGCCTAATGGATAAGAGCGCTGACTCTCAGTCATTAGGTCTCTCATTAGCCGTGCGTTCGAGCCTCGCTCGGGCCACGTGTGAGAAGCCAAGTTCTGCAACGGAAGGTCAGGTGGTTTTTCTCCGGGTACTCCGGTTTTCGCCCACCTATGATTAACGATCGGCTCGATATGAGTGAAATAATCTTGAAAGGGCTGTAAAACCCAAACCAAAAAAAAAAAAACAAGCTACCTAGTTTCAGCTTGATTGAATAAAAACTGAAGGAGTTAACCTGAGATGAAATTGTTTTGGCCTTATTTTCAAAGGGACATAACTCTTTTAATATTTGGTGGACAGATATTCTCGCAACTTAATCAGACCAAAATTACAGGTGTTAGAAAGAAAATGTTTAGCACATTTCCACAATATGGGCTTACTATCTTACAAAGGGGCATAACTCTGTTAATATTTGGTGGACGTTAATTCTCGAAACTTTACGCACATCTACACATCATGGTCTTACTACCTACCAAGTTTCAGCTTGATCGGATGAAAACTGTAGGAGTTATCAGGAAACGAAAAAGTTTTCAAAAATTTCAAAGGGGCGTAACTCGTTTAATATTTGGTGGACGTTGATTCTCGAAACTTTACGCACATCTACACATCATGGTCTTACTACCTACCAAGTTTCAGCTTGATCGGATGAAAACTGTAGGAGGAGTTATCCGGAAACGAAAATGTTTACGAAAATTTCAAAGGGGCATACCTCTGTTAATATTTGGCGGATGTTGATTCTCAAAACTTTACGCACATCTACACATCATGGTCTTACAACCTACCAAGTTTCAGCTTGATCGGATGAAAACTGTAGGAGGAGTTATCCGGAAATGAAAATGTTTACAAAATTTCAAAGGGGCATAACTCTGTTAATATTTGGCGAACGTTAATTCTCGAAACTTTACGCACATCTACACATCATGGTCTTACTACCTACCAAGTTTCAGCTTGATCGGACGAAAAGTGTAGGAGGAGTTATCCGGAAACGAAAATGTTTACAAAAAATTTCAAAGGGGCATAACTCTGTTAATATTTGGCGGACGTTAATTCCCGAAACTTTACGCACATCTACACATCATGGTCTTACTACCTACCAAGTTTCAGCTTGATCGGATGAAAACTGTAGGAGGAGTTATCCGGAAACGAAAAGTTTACGGACGGACGGACGGATGCAGACCCCATAACATAATACGTCCCGTTTTTTCAAAACGGGCGTATAAAAAGGTGTGAAAATTAAATTGTTTAAGACAGGTATTAAAAGAACAAAAGACAATGAGCATTCATTTCTTAAATAACCTGCAGGTGCTCTTGGTTTAAACATATTTTATTTCAAATTAAGTCATAAACTTATTTACCGGGTACATAAATACAATAACTTACAAAGGGATTCAGAAAGGTGCTCTTTAAAGTATATTTATTTACAAGTCAAGTCAAATACCAGTAGCTGCAAGTCAAAAACTGATATAATTCAGAATCATGGACATCCTTTTGAAAACAAATTGTATACATACTATATGAAGTTAACACACAACATATCTTTTGAGCAATTCAGTATCACTGAAAATTTCATTTGACCTAGCTGCATGTAGACTGGAAAATGTCATAGGGACTAGACAAAAGTTTTTACTTGTTTTTCAAACTTTTTCTTGTCATGGCAAGCAGACAAGTGAAATATGCAAGCCCTGTATGAGATGATTTTGCTTTCAAATACCTAGGTAGGCAGGGTATAGTTATTAAGTAAATCAGCAAGACCCACCTATGTTAATGTTTATTTCCCAGTATTTCCCGGGAATTCCCAGTATTTCCTGGGAATTCCCTGTATTTCCCGCCGTCCTGGGAAATATGAGTATTTCCCGCTTTTTTGCCAACCTTGTCCTCGATACAACCAGCAAAAATATCACCTGTTAGTGTTTAAACTGCTTCGGACCTTTTTACGAGACATTTATTTATATATTCATTTTTTTTTATTTTAAATATGTTTGTGACAAAAAACATACTATAAGGTTAGCACAACCAGCAATGACTCTGATCAACCTGTGCATACAGTAGCACAACCAGCAATGACTCTGATCAACCTGTGCATACAGTCAGTCCGACCAGTCTTTGGTTTTTGCTCTCTGTGTCACCCGGAGACGTAAGAAAGCTCATGAAGCCTCTGACGTCACAAGGACAGTGGGTACATGTATGTAAAGTAACAAGATACAAAGTTACAAGATACAAGAACATTAATTAATGCATTACGATCCAAAACAGACTATTCCCCTATATTTTAATAGTCCATTCCCATATTTTGGTTTCATTCCGGTATTTTGGTCAGTTTTGGTAATTACCACTCAGGGGTGTGGAAATCCTACGTCCGACTTGTCCAACTGTGGACTTTTTGCCGACAGACAAGCACGTTTTTTCAGTTCACTCGTACGCGGACAAGTTGAAATTTCGGCCGAAACTTTCAGTACTGCTTGAGGTTCCAATTGAAACATCTTTGCTCTGCACCAAACTATAAATACCGTAAATACTGTTTACCCCGTGAAAAACACACAAAAACTGATGTTTGCGATTGTAGCATACTGCGAAAAACGTTATTTATAACTTTGATCTTATCACATGACACTTGAATATAATTGAGTAATCAGACCAGTATTATTTACAGACCGTTCCAAGTCGGTGCTTTTGCTGTGGTTCCTTCCTGTTTTGTGTATGATAATGTGGTTCTAATTCTTTCCCTAATAATACATGTTGTTTTATTAATGATTCCTATTCTTCCCACTTTTTTATTGTTCACTTTAGTTGCATTCGTCTGTCCAAGTTCATGTTTGTCTTGTTGGAGATTCTGATTCTTTCTCCATTATGTTTGTTATTCATTTTTGGTTACGTTTGGTTATTCTGAGTCACCATCTATTTTGGGAGAGAGCTGCTGACTAGGTTTGGCGGTGGTCCGTTTTATTTATTTTTGTCGCTCAATCATCAATGTTTCAACTTCTTTCCCTAGTGATGTTGTGGAGAGGATTTGGGATTTGATTGTATCAGTTCCTGATCATTAGTATTTTTAATTTTATCCGTGCAGCAGTGGATGATCGGTCTTCTTTGATATTGTTAAAAAGCATGAAAAACGGTTAATTACATCATCAGAGTTCAGCAATTTTGCTCAAGGGTGTAACATACATGCCCTGAATGTCATTGTTTTATTACAATGGGAAGTTTTTCTTTCATAAAACATATTTGGTGCCGGTAAAATAATATTTTCTAACTAGCTAAACGGTTGTGTTTTGAGACATCCCCTTATTTTACGTAGGACTTATTTCTAATTAACATACCTATAGATATTACTGTTAATGAGTTAACACAACTAAAAGTATTAGCGTGTTCGCTTTTTGGAGCGAAAATAGTCGGGCAAAACATGTGCTTTATATACCGCAGGCAAGGCTGTAAAATAGTCTGTTTTTTATTATGCATGTATGTGCTTAATACAGATCAAACGAATAAAACTCGTCTTATCATGTAAGAAGCTCGGATATTAAGAAAATGTGAGTAGATGCATATTGCATATCTGAAGTGAACTAAGTGAGCAATTATTTGCTGCTATAATCGAGATACCAATGTTCAAAATCGTTCAGTCAGTGCAACAGCAATGTTGGTACATGTATGTCATTTGCTACGATATTCACACCAGCACACTATATTATTAAATTGCAAGAAAGGGCAATGATATTTACGGAAATTACCACAAAAATCGCTCTGTCATACAGTCAAGCTTCTCCCTCCTTGTCCCTGACTTTGTCCTGTCTGGGCTGGAGGGAGAAGTCATTCCTCCCTACTTCCTGGACATAGGATGACCCCTGATTCGCCAGTATAATTACAGGTTATTTCCAGTGTGTAAGGTGCGTCAATCAAGTCAAAAGAAAAACTAGTTTCTTCCATG
>OY757015.1:29245908-29433408 GCA_963580285.1 Lucinisca nassula
ATAATGGAAACCTAAACAAAGGAAGGCCATAAGGACAGTTACTTTCCCACAAAATGGTCATATGGCCATCCAAAATTAAAAGACACAAGTGATACACACAGTAAGTAACAAACAACAACATAAATAAATCGCCACAGTAGAGCCGCCTTGGAACGGTCAGTGGAAGATTTCCACTGGGGGGCTTAAATCGATTTTACGTGGCCACAATCCTCGCCCTTACTTCCGTCGCGATTTAGACAAATAATTTGTTCAGTCCGCATGAAGGCCTCCTAACTCATCAGTGCAACATCTCCGTGAACACAAAAATCAAAGAACCACAGAGGTGAGACAACGGTGAGGACTCGACAGCAAGAAACCACTGAAATGCTGGAGCAAAAGAAAACCAACAGTTAGACTCCGATGAGCCCGACCAGAGACAGAGCATCAGGCACCAACCAGCATTATCTCTCTAATTCTTAATAAGCCTTTACGTTGGAGCCGTCATAGAATCTGAGGCCTGACCCACCGGCGTGCAATTAAAGAGGGAAGCAAAGTTGCCAACCGTGATTGGGTTAACTACCATGCATGCAGTCTGTCGTATAATATCCATGTTGTACCCAATCTTTTTATATCGAAGAATGATTTTACGAAATTGGGTGCTGAAGTCATTGCGGTTATATATTTTTCTGAATTTATATACTAAGTCACCATAAAATTCGGGTTCCGATAGACCTTGTTGCAGAAGAGATTTAAGTCCAATATTGAATTTTGAAATTAAATCAGAATGGCGTCTATAAAATTTTGAAAAGGCTTTGCGTAGTGTATGGTCCCGATAACCCTGATTAAGGAGTTTAGCCGTTAATAGCAGGAAAAGGCTGTTGACCTCCCTCACCCCCCGTATTCCCCTGACCTTGCCCCGTGTGACTTTTTTTTTGTTCCCGCGGCTGAAAAAATACCTTTCTGGTCGACAATTTGTACAGTGCAAACACCTCGGTTCTGTAATATCCCAGGGCCTTCATAGTTTACCTCGAAAAGACTACCAAAATGCATTCAATGATTGGATCAGAAGGCTGAAAGTTTGTATATCTGTTAAAAGGGAATACTTTGAGGGGCCAAAATAAATTTTTCATCGAAATCTATCACGGAATCATTTTTTGTTGTGCTTAGTTGCATTCATATTTGAACAGTCCTCGTATATTATAATCTACCAATAAATGAAGGTGCTGGAGCGATGAAACAAGTTTTCCAAATCTAGCCATAGTGACTTTGGCCTTGAACCTAGGACCTTGAAATTCAAACTCGCTCGAGATATTGTCATACCCAATATTTGTCTGAAGTTTAATAAAATCCACAGTGACAACATTTAAAAAAAAAGTCACCGCGACCTTGACTCTGAGCCCCAGACCCTAACAACTCGAATTTGCTTGAGATATCATCATTCCTTACATTTGTGTGGAGTTTTATTAAAATCAATCGATAAATGTAGGCGTTAGAGCGATGACTATTTTTTTCTAAAAAGAAATCGCCATAGTCCCATGACCTTGAAAGTCAAACTCGCTCTAGATATTGTCACAAGCAACATTTGTGTGAAGCTATATTGAAATCCAATAATAAATTTAGGAGCTACAGTGATGAAGTGTTCTAAAATTAGCCATCGAACTTGACCTTCAGGCTTTGGCCTTGAAAGGCAAACTCTCTCAAAATATTATCATGGGCAACATTCATGTGAAGTAATATAAATAACCGTCCATAAATGTAGGCACTAGAGCGATGACAAAGTTTTTTCAAAAAATAGCTACAGTGACCTTGACCTTGAGGCCATGAGTTTGAAAGTCAAAGTCGCTTGAGATATTATCATAAGCAACATTTGTATGAATATGTTCTATAAAAGGGTTATCCTTTGGAAGCAAGGAACACAACACAGAATTGAAAAGTATGGAGTGTACATGTTTTCTGGGCCAGACTAGCTAGTTTCAGCCAATTAAGTTATATTAAATTCCGTCAGTGAACGTAGGTGCTAGAGCGAACATAAGTACGCACGTAGACGCCAAAGTAGAAGTAAAACAAAGATCAGGAATCGATACAATTACTCCACCCATCAACTGGGAACTGGGTGTCTAACATGTTACCCGAGCGGGGCTCGAACCCACAGCGGTGAGAGACCTAATGATAAAGAGTCAGCGCTCTGATCCTCTAGGCCATGGATGCCCGTTGATAGATAGATATATAGATTTTTTGTTTTAATTTTACGACCCTTTCAAGATTATATCACTCATCCCGAGCCGATCTTTAATATGAGGTGGGCGAAAACCGGAATACCCGGAGAAAACACCACCTGGCCTTCCGTTACAGAACATGGTGTCTCACATGTGACCCGAGCGAGGCTCGAACCCACAGCGGCGAGAGACCTAATGATTGAGAGTCAGCGCTCTAATCCACCAGGCCACGGAGGCCCTTTGATAGATAGATAGATAGATAGATAGAAAGATAGATATTTTTTGGTTTTGGTTTTAGTTTTACGGCCCTTTCAAGATTATATCACTCATATCGAGCCGACCTTTAATAAGAGGTTGGGCGAAAACCTGAGTACCCCGAGAAAAACCACCTGACCTTCCTTTGCAGACCTTGCCGTCTCACTTGTGACCCGAGCGAGGCTCGAACCAGCAGCGGTGAGAGACCTAATGATTGCTGGAGGTGGCAACATTATTTTGGTGAAGATTGATCATGAAATCTTTTCTATGGTCACTCCCTTCCGCAGATTCAAGAAGCACAGTTGTCAGTTTCTGTCGAAAGAAATGCACTGTACTGGTTAACCGCTTACGTATAAGCCTGCCCAGGAAAAGTGTGAATAGGTCAACTAACCGGCTCAAAAATAAACTAAAATAATGTTGATAGCTTTATTTAATTTTGCATGTTAATGACTATAGAGACTAATACTGCTAATGCACAGAGACCATTTGCAACCCCAGGGGATGACGGACGTTAATAAAATGTCACAGTTTCTTTTAGGGGCGTGGGTTTAAGGAAACATGTATATCTACTATATGGAAATGTAGTAAAATGTTGTTTTTTGTTGTTGTTGTTGTTTGTTTTTTCTACTAGGCTTATCCAAGTCACCGACAGGTGCTCAAAAACTGTTGACATTGCATCCTAAATCATGCAAAACATAAGTAATGACTTGACCCTTTCCCCCTTCTTAACATAATAATCGATTCTCAGACAGTTCACCAACAGGCTGGTCTGGTCATGCATAGGTGTGTTCAGTCGAACACAACACTTGTCAATAATAATTACCTAAAATTGCCTTTGATAAACAGTCATAGTTATCAGTCACAGCTCAATTGTCTGTGAACAAATATGTCGGTGAGTTGTCTTCCAAAAGTGTCATTGAATTGTCTTCAATTGTGTCGGTGAATTGTCTCTGTACACCGTGTCCTTGAGTTTTCTTGTCGGTGAATATTCTTAGGAGCGCTGTGGTGCAGTGGTAAAGTATCGGCCTCGGGATCGAGAGGTACCGGGTTCGAACCCCACGAGCGGCAAGTGTTGTTTCCTTGAGCAAGAGACTTTATCCACATTGCTTATTACTGGTTCTACCCAGGAAAAGAGGGCCACATGGAAGATTAGTACAAGTTTACTAAATGTGTTACCCTCTATAAATAAGGTCGATTATTATTATTATTATTATTCCCAAACGTTCGTACCAACGTCATTTCCGCTTGGAGTACTGTTTTCAGGTCACACGTCCTTTCGATAACGTTTAAAGCACATTTGGAAAAATTGGCGAATCACATGCTGGAGAAATACCCTGATGATGAAGTTTTTAAAAACTGGACATCGCACTGCCAGCAGTCAGGACGTGCAGCTTTGGAGCAACTAGTTAATCCGCCACTAACGGTCAGGAAACGTTAGAGTGCAGAAGAATACACAAATACTCGTAAGAAAGGCAAACGTAAAGTCCAGTTACACAAATCGTTATGTAATGAAAGACTACTGACACAACAATTCATCGCTCAAGCCGTGCGCGGTGTTGTGGTAGATTATTGATTATTCTTTCCTTGATGAACCTAAAGTGGTAGGATAAAATCAACGCGCAGGGCGTGCGCGGTGTTATCACCAACGATAAACTAGGATTTTATCCCTCCACTTAGATGTGTTTATCAAATGTAGGTCATCGCTCACGCCGTGCGCGGTGTTGTGGTAGATCGATTTTTCTTTCCCTGATGAATCTAAGGTAGCAAACCACTATTCCAAGCTGTCGGCGAGACTCGGACGCGAAGCGGACGAAGTTTTTTGAGCCGTAACAAATAGTACACTTTGCAACCCTTATCTTTTGTGTTATCTCTGCATTGTAACTTGCCACAGAATAATTTGAAGCTGGTTTCTGTAGCTTGTACACTGTACAGCCAATGTAGTGGCTATGTAAACAAATCCTACCCCACCCACTTCGGCTGCTTTATTTTACCATTTTCTGCTGTTTTCAAGGGAGCCCTGGCAACACACTGCATTTGCATGGACAATTGTCAGCATTCAGCTCTATTGTACACCTACCAGCCGTTTACTTTTTAGCATTATCCAAATGAAGTCAGACAGTTATTTTAAAACAGAAAGTGTAGCGATAAATTCACATAGCAGAAGTTTCGTATTTTCAGTTACATCTCTTGATATCCAGCGCTAACAATACTTTGCGGAACGGAACGGAAAGACAGCTTCAGGGGCACACAACGGGGTATAATTATAAAATTAATATATTTATTTTAGTAAATGTTTTTGAGAATATTTAGTCTTATTATCGATCACAAGTTTGTTCCCCTCAACATCTAACTGATTTTGAGTTTTTTTTATATAAGAATAGTTTGTGATTTGCCATTACTGAACTTTGTTCCGTTCCGTTCTGCAAAGTATAGTTATCCAGACTGATAATTATATTTAACGGAATGGAACGGAACCAGATTATCCAGAATCAATGTGCAAGCAATGTTCCGGAATCGATTTATTTACCTCACACCACCCATCAGTGACGCCAAAGGGAAAGAAACACGCAGATGAAGTGACTATACCCTGATGCAAAACATCACTAGCGGATAGCCGAAAGGGCAGTTACTTTCCCACAAAATGACCAAACGGTTATCCAAACACAAACCACAACAAGCAATAAACAGCGACAGAAGAACCCTCCCGGATCAATCAGAGATGAAACAACGATGATGACTCGACAGCATGAAATTACTGAAATGCTGAAGCAAAATAAAAACCAACTCCGGTGGTCCCGACCATAGACAGAGCACCAAGCACCAACCAACATTACCTAAAATAAAATCAAATATTTCAAGCAAGCCTTTACGCTACGACCGTAATAGGAACTGAGGCCCGAACCACCGGGACCTGCAAGCAAGTTATCATGAGCCGTAGCAGCATCTCAATTAAATACAAAAGACTCTACTTAAGGATTGTTTTGCAATATAGGAATGAATGGAAGGGATAAAAATACGCCGACCTCCTCTTTTATTTCTTCTTAATGTTTTAAAAAATGTATTGTCAACTAAGGCCTGGGTATAAATATATTTTTTTCGTCAATTGTTTGTGAGAATATTTAGGCTTGTTGATTGGTGCCTGATGCTCTGTCTCTGGTCGGGCCCATCGGAGTCTAACTGTTGGTTTTCTTTTGCTCCAGCATTTCAGTGGTTTCTTTCTGTCGAGTCCTCACCATTGTTTCATCTCTGTGGTTCTTTGATTTTTTGTGTTCACGGAGATGTTGCACTGATGAGTTAGGAGGCCTTCATGCGGACTGAACAAACTATTTGTCTAAATCGCGACGGAAGTAAAGGCGAGGATTGTGGCCACGTAAAATCGATTTAAGCCCCCCAGTGGAAATCTTCCACTGACCGTTCCAAGGCGGTTCTTCTGTGGCGATTTATTTATGTTGTTGTTTGTTACTTTCTGTGTGTATCACTTGTGTCTTTTTATTTTGGATGGCCATATGGCCATTTTGTGGGAAAGTAACTGTCCTTATGGCCTTCCTTTGTTAAGGTTTCCATTATGGTCTGGTCGCTTAATGTTTGTGTTTCTTTCCCTTTGGTTTCTTTGATGGGTGGAGTAAGTTAATTGTATCGATTCCTGATCTTTGTTTTACTTCTACTTATTGAGTAAGAATATTTTGTGATTTGCCATTTCTAATCTTTGTTCCCTTCCGTTCCGCAAAGTATAATTATCCACACTAATAATTATATTTAACGGAACGGAACGGAACGGAACAAGATCATCCAGACCATCTTTCAGCTTCAAGAATTGAATGAAAGAACAGAACCAAGGAGCCCGAACTCGATACAACAAGAGGGATCTTGGCCCTGTATCACTCACCTGTTTCCAGATGATCATAAGCAATGTTTAGAAAACAAGAGTTGGTATTAGATGCTAGACATATTAGTCGGTGGTTCCCTGTGACAATACAGAGCTGACTTGTATGTCACTATTTGGACACCTTGTGGACACTGATGGTCAGGTCCTAGTGAACCAGTAGGAGATGAAGCAGCTCAGTCTTACTTACAATACAATACCTTGGCCGTGGGGCCGCCTTTTTTCAGACAAGAAGATATTTAAAGGTTCTCTCTATGCAGGTCTATGTATAACCGGTGAGCCCCAGCGTGGGGGAATGTTTGGTGCCAGGGCTATAATTTGAACAATCTTGGTTTTGTTTGTTTGTTTGATTTGAGGTTGAATGTCCCCGTCAACACTGTATAGGTCATTTCGGAGACATTGCCTCCAATTTTGTGGGGTTTTTAGAGAAATGACATCTCAAGCCCTGTCGCCCGAGGAAACCAATAGGGTTAATAAACATGGACGGGCCTATTCGCACCGCTTTGCCTCGGCAGGCTTAAATCCTCTATGCGGTTTACCAGTACTCATGTGCGGTCGGTTTCAGCTCTGCGTGGAAGCCTAATGGAGCCCATCTATTTCTTCAAGCCCCAATGGGCGGCGGCGGTGAACAATCTTGGAGGAGGTCCACTAGATACAACTTCATACCAGATATCGGACACCTGGGCCACCTGGTTTCAGACAAGAAGATTTTTAAAGGTTTTTCCTATATAAGTCTATGTAAAACTGGTGGTCCCCGGGGCGGGGGCATTTTTGTGGCCTCAGGGGTATAATTTAAATAATCTTGGTAGAGGTCCACTACATATAGTTTCATACCAAATATCAATCACATGGGGCCATCTGGTTTCAGACAAGAATATGTTCAAAGGTTTTCCCTATATATGTCTATGTAAAACCGATCGGACCCAGGGCGGGGGTATTTTTGGCCCCAGGGCTATTGTTTAAACAATCTTGGTAGAGGTCCAAGAGATGAAGCTCCATACCAAAAATCAAAGACCTGGGCCTTGCTGTTTCAGAGAAGAAGACTTTTAGACAAGAATATTTTCAAAGGTTTTCCCTATATAAGTCTATGTAAAACCGGTGGGCCCCGGCGCGGGGGAGGGGGGGGGGGGGCATTTTTAGCCCCAGTCCTATAATTTGAACAATCTTGGTAGAGGTCCACTAGACACAACTTCATACCAAATATCAAACACCTGGGCCATATGGTTTCAGACTGAAAGATTTTCAAAGCTTTTCCCTATATATGTCTACGTAAAACCGGTGGGACACAGCGCGGGGACAAGTTTGGCCCCAGGGCTATAATTTGAACAATCTTGGTAGAGGTCTAATAGATGAAGCTTCAAACCAAACATCAAAGACCTGGGCCTTGCGGATTCTGAGAAGAAGACTTTAAAGGTTTTCCCTTTATAAGTCTATGTCGAACCTGTGGACCCTGGCCTGAGGGCATTTTTGGCCCCAAGGCAATAACTTGAACAATCTTGATAGAGGTCCACTAGATGAAGCTTCATACCAAATATCAAAGACCTGGGCCTTGCGGTCTCTGAGAAAAACACTTTTAAAGGTTTTCCCCTTTATAAGTCTATGTAAAACCGGTGGGCCCTGGTGTGAGGGCATTTTTTGCCCCAGGGCTATAATTTGAACAATCGTGGTAGAGGTCCACTAGATGAAGCGTCATGCCAAATATCAAAGACCTGGGCCTTGCGGTTTCAGAGAAGAATTTTCATAAAAAATCTTTTTTTAGCCCCTGTGACCTGGATGTGCAATGGACCGGAATAATTTGAACAACTTTAAAAGGGGACCATCTAAAGATCATTCCTATGAAGTTTAGTTAAAATCGGATCAGTGGTTTAGGAGGAGATGTCGTTTGAAGAAATTGATTACGGACGGACGCACGCACGGACGACGGACAAAATGTGATCACAAAAGCTCACCGTGTCACTAAGTGACAGGTGAGCTAAAAAAAAGAAAAAAGAGGATATAAAACTTTGTTCCGTTCCGTTCCCTTCCGTTCCGCAAAGTATTATTATCCACACCGATAATTATATTTAATGGAACGGAACGAAACGGAATATCTAGAACTGCTTTTAGCTTCCAGTAAGTTAGAGAAATGAACTCTTGCAGCATGCAGATATACTAAATATTAAAAAAAAGAATTACACAGGAAAAAAACAAAATCAAAGACCACAGCCATCCAATGCTACCGAAAAAAGTTTTTTTTTTTTTTTGATATACGGCACAAGCCTAATAAAAATTTGAAGCGGTTTCTTTGGGTGGTCGAGCTTGAAAAGCATTACATTACAAAGTCTTGTAAAAGTCTCACAAAATCGAAAGCAACGTTTTCAAAATGATATAAATGGTGTTGACGGAGACGTTGAACCTCAACACAAAGCATATCGTTTGTTTATTCTAAGTAAAACAAAAGTTTTACTTCACTTCTCCAAAACTTTGTTCCGTTCCGTTCCGCAGAGTATGATCATCCACGTCAACATATATACCAGTCGATTCTGGGTATGCAGCTATCTGAATAAGCATTAACAGGCCGTGTCAGTCCGGCACACAAGGTTCAGAAAGCTCCAGAAATCATTTGACCTCATCATCAGTCAGTGGTGTTATTATAACTGTGCATTTATAGTTTCAATTTCTTGTGTGTAGTCACTGTTTGCATGGAAAAAAAAAATCTGCAAATTCTGCTGCATATAGTCTGGGCCTGCATTGTTTACCAATGTCCCTTTTGGAATGCTAGGCATAATCAGGTTAATACACCTTGTTACTCTTTAAAGGTTCAGCTTGGCGGGTTAGTGTTAAATGCAACTGGATTACCCAAATTTATTTGATAAAATTAATACTATAATGTTATTAATCAAGTAATTTCGTATTGGCCCAGGTACAGGTCCGAGGTCTGCTGTATTGGCACGAGGCCAAAGGCCGAGGCCAATACAGCTGACCGAGGACCTGTAACTGGGCCAATACGCAATTACTTAATTAATGACAATTTTATTAATTGACGCAATTAAAAACATGATTTATGATTTTTGAATATTGGTTGACCTTGTGTAATATAGGATAATGAATTAATAAATATCAGTATGGGAAGTTTTAGCCCACCTGTCACGTAATGACGAGGTGAGCTTTTTGGATAACTTTTTGTCCGTCGTCCGTCGTGCGTGCGTCCGTCCGTAAACAATTTCAAATAAGTATATCTCTAACACCCCATGGCCAATCGTGATCAAATTTCATGTGGCGCATCATTAGGTAGGGGGAAAGGCTGCATAAGGTTTTTGGGCTGATCAGATTGGAATTCTGGTTGCCTTGGCAACATATAGCTCCCATGGACTTATAATGGGAAAATTTTTAAAAATCTTCTTCTCTGAAACCACAGTGCCCAGAGCTTAGATATTTAGCTTGTAACAATGTTAAGTGGTCACCTACACAAATCCAGCCAATCATGCCCCTGGGTCCAAATTGGCCACGCCCCGGGGCCCCTTAGCTCCTATAGACTCATAATGGAAAAAAGCTTCAAAAATCTTCTTCTCTGAAACCACAGGGCACAGAGCTTAGATATTTAGCATGTAGCAACGGCAAGTGGTCACCTACATAATTCCTGCCAATCATGCCCCTGTGTTCCAAATTGGCCACGCCCCGGGGCCCCTTCACCCCCATAGACTCATAATGGAAAAAAAAACTTCAAAAATCTTCTTCTCTGAAACCACATGGCCCAGAGCTTAGATATTTAGCATGTAGCAAGGGCAAGTGGTCACCTACATAATTCCTGCCAATCATGCCCCTGGGGTCCAAATTGGCCACGCCCCGGCGGCCCTTAGCTCCTATAGACTCATAATGGAAAAACGCTTCAAATATCTTCTTCTCTTAAACCACAGGGCCCAGGGCTTAGATATTTAGCATGTAGCAATAGCAAGTGGTCACCTACATAATTCCTGCCAATCATGCCCCTGGGTTCCAAATGGGCCGCGCCCCGGGCCACTTCGCTCCCATAGACTCATAATGGAAAAAAGCGTCCAAAATCTTTTTCCCCGAAACCACAGGGCCCAGAGCTTATATATTTAGCATGTAGTAACGGCATGTGGTTACCTACATAATTCCTGCCAATCATGCCCCTGGGGTCCAAACTGGCCAACCCCTGGGGCCCCTTAGCTCCTATAGACTCATACTGGAAAAAAAGCGTCAAAAATCTTCTTCTCTGAAACCACAGGACCCAGAGCTTAGATATTTAGCATGTAGCAAGGGCAAGTGGTCACGTGCATAATTCCTGCCAATCATGCCCCTGGGTTCCAAATGGGCTACGCCCCGGGGCCCCTTCGCTCCCATGGACTCTTAATGGAAAAAAGCTTCAAAAATGTTCTTCTCTGAAACCACAGGGCCCAGGGCGTAGATATTACGCATGTAGCAAGGGCAAGTGGTCACCTACATAATTCCTGCCAATCATGCCCCTGGGTTTCAAATGGGTCATGCCCCGGCCCCTTCGCTCCCATAGATTCATAATAAAAAAAAGCTTCAAAAATCTTCTTCTCTGAAACCACAGGGCCCAGAGCTTTGGTATTTAGCATGTATCAACGGCAAGAGGTCACCTACATAATTCCTGCCAAGCATGCCCCTGCGTTGCAACCGGTCCACGCCCCGGGGCCCCTTAGCTCCTATAGACTCTTAATGGAAAAAAGCTTCGAAAGCATTTTCTCTGAAACCACAGGGCCCAGAGCTGAGATATTTAGCATGTTGCAAGGGCAGGTGGTCATCTACATAAATAATGCCAATCATGCCCCTGGGATCCAAATGGGCCACGCCACGGGGCCCCTTTGCTCCCATAGACTCATAATGGAAAAAAGCTTCACAAATCTTCTTCTCTGAAACGACAGGACTCAGAGCTTAGATATTTAGCATGTAGCAACGGCAAGTGGTCACCTACATAATTCCTGCCAATCATGCCCCTTGGTTTCAAATTGGCCACACCCCGGGACCCCTAAGCTCCTATAGACTCATAATGGAATAAAAAGGTTCAAAAATCTTCTTCTCTGAAACCACAGGGCCCAGAGCTTAGATATTTAGCATGTAGCAACGGCAAGTGGTCACCTACATAATTCCTGCAAATCATGCCCCTGGGTTCCAAATGGGCCACGCCCTGGGGCCCCTTAACTCCTATAGACTCATAATGGAAAACAGCTTCAAAAAGCTTCTCCTCCGAAACCACAGGGCCCAGAGCTGACGTATTTGGCATGTAGCAACGGCAAGTGGTCACCTACATAAATCCTGACATTCATGCCCCTGGGTTCCAAATGGGTCACGCCCCGTGACCTCTTTGCTCCCATAGACTCATAATGGAAAAAATATTCAAAATCTTCTTCTCTGAAACCACAGGGACCAGAGCTTAGATAATTAGCATGTAGCAACGGCAAGTGGTCCCCTACATAAGTCCTGCCAGTCATGCCCCTGGGGTCCAAAAGGGCAACGACCCGGGGCCCCTTAGTTCCTATAGACTCCTAATGGAAAAAAGCCTAAAAAATCTTCTTCTCTGAAACCACAGGAACCAGAGCTTAGATATTTAGCATGTAGCAATGGCAAGTGGTCACATATATATATATATATATATATATATAGTTTTCTTAGACATGGTGTATGGGTCATTTAGTCTGATATACACCCGCACTGTGGGCATCCGGGACGGTTTATGGGACATTTGTATATGTCCCACAAACCATGTCCAAAAAATGCCTGGAAACCAGTCGTAAATCATGAGAAAATACTTATTTGAGAAAATGTCCCATAGTGTGGAACAGCCCAATATCCCACAGTGTCGTTGCTATTTTTAGAATAACCAACTTGACACCGTTAATTTTTTCTCTTCTGCCTGTTCTACAAATGACCCACAAAGCGTTAGGTTTCTACATGGATGATGCATTATGGGCAAGTAAAATGGCGGAACTTACGGGAGCAAGACAATTCATCGACAAGACAATTCATCGACACGGTTTTTGGAGACAATTCATCGACACAAATGAAGACAACTCATCGACACTTTTTGAAGACAATTCATCGACACATTATTATGTTGAAATTATACACAAGTTGATAAAATGAAGACACTGTTTTGAAAATAAAATGATCATTTATCACGTTTATGATCAAAATAACGAATTTAGAAACATTTAATTCAATATTTTGGCTTATTGACCCTTTAAACTGAGGTAATGGCCAAGTATGACCGACTCAGTATATGAAGATAGATAAACGGCATAAAAGAAAATGTATACGGAACTTGGTCAAATATTATTCAAAACTTTCATAATCAAAATAAAAAAAGATGGCAAGTGAAAAGTAGAAGTAAAA
Organism: Lucinisca nassula; assembly: GCA_963580285.1. NCBI lineage: Eukaryota > Metazoa > Mollusca > Bivalvia > Lucinida > Lucinidae > Lucinisca > Lucinisca nassula. Next base: position 29,258,599 of record OY757015.1, read on the forward strand.
CAAAGATCAGGAATTGATACAATTAACTTACTCCATCCATAAAAGACACCAAAGGGAAAGAAATACAAACATTAAGCGACCAGACCATAATGGAAACCTAAACAAAGGAAGGCCATATGGACAGTTACTTTCCCACAAAATGGCCATATGGCCATCCAAAATTAAAAGACACAAGTGATACATACAGTAAGTAACAAACAACAACATAAATAAATCGCCACAGAAGAGCCGCCTTGGAACGGTCAGTGGAAGATTTCCACTGGGGGGCTTAAATCGATTTTACGTGGCCACAATCCTCGCCCTTACTTCCGTCGCGATTTAGACAAATAATTTGATTGTGAGTTACATGTATGTTTGCATTTTTTCCCTAAATTTTCAGCATTAAATAAGATTCTGCTCAAATCAAAACGATTCTAACGATAACGCCTGATGTTTATAGGCAGAAATATGAAACGTAAACATAATCCCATTTAACCCATTTAGTACCATATACCCCAAAACGGGTACCCTGGCAAACAGTGTAGGCTCAGCCCAGACGCCGCAGAACACGGCGTCTGATCAGGGCCTACACTGTTTGCAAAAAGTTCAGCTATTTTCCAAAACAAATTTAGTTGAAAACACAACCTGACAACCCTACATTTTAAAATGGACTCATGCTATATATAAGGAGGAGGATTCCATTTGGTACAATGGTTAAACTGAACTGTTACCCCTAAAGTGGAATGGGTCAGGCCTCAGATTCTATGACGGCCCCAACGTAAAGGCTTATTGAAAATTAGAGAGATAATGTCGGTTGGTGCCTGATGCTCTGTCTCTGGTCGGGCTCATCGGAGTCTAACTGTTGGTTTTCTTTTGCTCCAGCATTTCAGTGGTTTCTTGCTGTCGAGTCCTCACCGTTGTCTCACCTCTGTGGTTCTTTGATTTTTGTGTTCACGGAGATGTTGCACTGGTGAGTTAGGAGGCCTTCATGCGGACTGAACAAATTGTTTGTCTGAGTCGCGACGGAGGTGGGGGCGGGGGTTGTGGCCACGTGCAATCGATTTAAGCCCCCCCCCCCCCCCCCCCCCCAGTGGAAATCTTCCACTGACCGTTCCAAGGCGGCTCTTCTGTGGCGATTTATTTATGTTGTTGTTTGTTACTTACTGTGTGTATCACTTGTGTCTTTTGGTTTTGGATGGCCATATGGCCATTTTGTGGGAAAGTAACTGTCCTTATGGCCTTCCTTTGTTTAGGTTTCCATTATGGTCTGGTCGCTTAATGTTTGTATTTCTTTCCCTTTGGTGTCTTTTATGGGTGGAGTAAGTTAATTGTATCAATTCCTGATCTTTGTTTTACTTCTACTTTTTTAATCAAGGTCCATCGCATGGGCTTATTATCTAGATGATAATTCACCAACACGGTTTATATCTCATGTTCAGAATTAGGTATCTAAATGCGAATTGTACAAATCTCGAGGCTAAATTATCCTTCAACTCCAGTGGTCGTACTATCAATACTGCCACTACATAGCAATCAGCATCCTAAAAGCTACATGCTATCCTCAATTTCTTTGAGACAGCTCCCCGACAGTCACTGTTTTGCGACATCAAATCAGACGAGGCAAACTATTGCGGTTAAAATGGTCAATAAGCCAAAATATTGAATTAAATTTTTCTAAATTCGTAATTTTGATCATAAACGTGATAATAGATAATTTTATTTTCAAAACATTGTCTTCATTTTATCAGCTTGTGTATAATTTCAACATAATAACGTGTCGATGAATTGTCTTCAAAAAGTGTCGATGAGTTGTCTTCAATTGTGTCGATGAATTGTCTCTAAAAACCGTGTCGATGAATTGTCTTGTCGATGAATTGTCTCGATTCCGAACTTACGGCCGAACTTACCCGCAGGGGAAACGCAGTAAGTTTCTTTTTTATTGAAAAGCACAACAACAAAATTACAACCTCATAGACATAGAAAATGCATTTGCAGAGTGTTTTTTATGCCTGTGTGATATGAACAGCCGTGTCACGTCTTTGTTTTCAATCTTACTCTGTACATTGAGTGCGGCGAACAGGTCTGAGAGTGAGAAAGTAATGGATTTGCAGACAGTCTTTAACCAAGTGTCATACTGCAATAGATTACTCGTAGGTGTACATTACATACACTCCATATTTTGCGTGATGAAAGCATACAGTAGGCCTAATAATGAATTTTTATTTCCGACTATTAAAACTGGAAACGGGTCAACTCGGCCTGTAACCAACTCGGCACCAGTTGACCCAGGCCGACTTGACTCAGGTACAATGGCCAAATACTGAGGTAGTGGCCAAATGTAGCCGACTCAGTATAGGTAGATGAATCCAGTCGTTTCGGCCTAAATTTGGACCTGGGTTGTTTCGGCCCGTTTCGGTGTGTACCTGGGTTGTTTCGGCCCTGGGTTGTGTCGACCCAATTTTATTAGATAGCATTTTTTCTGTATAAAATATTATTAGTTAAATTTGGAATATTATTTAAAGGCCCTGTCACATTAGCCATGGTTATGATAGCCCAAATAAAGTGTTTTAATTATTTTAATTTATTCAGCAGGATAACGGTTTAAGGACTAAAACTATATACTTTTCTTTCAACAATGATTGAATTTGATAACCACTAGAATCAACAGGCAAAATCACAAACAAACATGCATTTATCGCCCCCCCCCCCGCCCATCTGGGCTTGAAGAAATAGATGGGCTGCATGATGCTTTCATGCAGAGCTGAAACAGACCACACACGAATACTAGTAAACAGCTTAGAGGATCTAAGCCTGCCCAGGCAGAGCGTTGCGAGTTGGCCAGCCCATGTTTATAAATCCTATTGGTTTCAATGGGCGACAGGGCTTGAGATGTCATTTCATCTCAATTGCGGGTAAAAGTCTGGCAAAATTGGAAGCAATGTCTCCAAAATGACCTATATACAGTTTTGACGGGGACGGTAAACCTCAAATCAAACAAACAAATCACCCTCGCCCATCAGGGCCTGGAGAATAGATTGGGCTGCATGATGCTTCCATGCAGGGTTGAAACCGATCGCACATGAGTACACATAAATAAAGAATCCAAAAAATGAATAAATAAAAATTATATTAAATAATGATTAAAATACCTGTTCCACAAAAGCAATGCTGCCACCGGTCACATACGTCACACGTAACGGCCTGGCGTCGGCTATTTACTTCCTTGTCACAATTCAGTCATTTTGAAATTTACTTCAACAATCGTTAAAAGCGATTTCAAAGATAAGTCATTAAGTGATGAGGTGGTGTCTTGGAGCACCTTATATACATTGGTTGCCGACATTTAATCAAATTTTAAAGCATATCAGTCTTAACATATTTGTTTTTTTATTATTTTTTTTTCTTATTTATTTATTTTGTTTGTAAATTTACAGAACCGCTATTTCCCGACAAACTCAAAAGGCTACTAATTAAGGAAGCTCGCATTTAACATGTGTTTTCAAACTGTTATGTTAACGCCACATAGTTGATCACTTATAAATTAAAATAAGGGGATTAGCTAACTCCATCAAAAGTGATTCACGGGTGATTGATTAACGGGCCATTTAAAGCATCGCATAAAAAAACTAATTGCAATTGAGTGCTTTAAAAACCTCCAACGTCTCCAGCGGAATGACAGGGCATTATGATCAGACAGATCTGCAATGTCAATTTAAGCCACAGGACACTGTCACCATCAGGTCCAGTGAGTTACTTGAGTGTCTTGGCATTGAGGACCTGGACCTCATCCTGAAAAAGAGAAGGCTCCACTGGTATGGACATGTGGAATGCTCCAACGGTGCAGTCAAGACTGCCTGTGACATACAGGTAGGTGGAAAGCGGCAGCCTGGAAGGCCCAAGATGACCTGGAAGCAGCTGACAGAAAGAGATTGAAGAGAATGGAAGCTCCCTGCTATCGATCCTTATTATAGACAGGCCTGGAGATCTGGTGTAAGATCTGCCAGCGTGTAAAGCCAGCTACCTGGAAGGGGGCCACTTATGTGGACGTTGCCCCTGTACCTGCACGTTAATCAAAAATCTGTTGATGATGATGAAAAATCCTAAAAACAATACGGATCTTGATGACTTGCAGTTGTACTCCTAAGATTTTAACAAATTTGTTAAATTGCAATCCAGCAATGAGTCCAAAAGGTGCAGATGGAATAGCAAACAGTGTAGGCCCTGTGTCAGAAGCAGTCTGATCTTGGACTGCATTGTTTGCTGAAGCCTATCTCTCCCAATACATAGGATCATTACGGTAACTGCTCGTCTCATCATGTTTCGGATACATTGAAAGAGTCATTTCCTATATGTGTGCCCTGCTAACAAGATAATTTCTCCCAATTAATATTTCTTTGTATCTGTTGAACTGATTGGTTAAATAAATATGCTTGACAACAAATTTAATTTAAACATGTTGAATGATCTATCACTATTTAATAACAAGGTCAACATCGCACATACATTTTCAGATTTTAATAATGAAAATTATGATATACAGATAGAAATAATAACATTGACAATTAAAGAATAAAATAATAATTAATAGGAAGTGTCTGCTGACAGCCGGCTGGCACCAGACTTTTAGGTCTAGTGACAGCCGGCTGTCACCAGACCTAAAAGTCTGCTGACAGCCGGCTATAATATTTACTCAATAATAAGCATATTCTTTTTAACTATATAACTTATCCTGTTTCATGAGCTACCATACCGCTTACAGAACTTTGTTGAACAGTGAAGGATGCAATAATTTCTAATGGGGACTTGTATTTTTGTTCAAACTTTGTGTAACAATGCTGGTATTATTGCAGCTTAGTTCTAAATCATAAATTTATCATAAGGTTATTTCTAGGCATACCATCAGCAGAACTTACATGTACAAACTTGAGAAGAGTGGTGGGCACACGCTTCATCTGGGTTAGAACAGCACGGACAGAACTAGAAATGTGTCAATACGACACAGATGCCCCCATCTAGGGGCTCACCTTACTCCAAAAAAGTCATGTAACAACAGTTGTCATCAGACAGCATATCTCGCCTGGAATAGTGTCTGTGAGGTTATTGGCATAGGTGTTTGTGTGGTGGTGGGGTGTATAGCTGATTAAACTTTATAAAAATAACTATGATCGTTCCAAATATGGACCTGTACCCGCCCATCGGGGCTTGGAGAAATAAATTGGGCTGCATAGTGCTTCCACGCAGAGCTGAAACTGACCACACATGAGTACTGGTAAACCGCTTCGAAGGACTAAGCCTGCCAAGGTAAAGTGGAATGAGTCAGACTGTCCAATGCATATAAGCCTTTTGGTTTCATTGGGCGGCAGGGCTTGAGATGTCATTTCATCTCAATGTCAGGTAAAAGTCCCACAAAATTGGAAGCAACGTCTCCAAAATGACCTAAATAAGTGTTGACATGGATGTTAAACCTCAATTCAAACAAACACATTCCAAATATGGACCCAATCCATCAAATGGTTTGGAAAATATGAGTGCTTAAAAACTAGAGAGTCACGCATACCCCCAGTCAGCGCCACCCTTTGATATATCTTTCAAGCTTTATGTTTTATGAATAAAGAAGTCAAGAAGCTGTACATGTAAGAATCTACAAATGTGCTTGTAAAAGCTAAACCAAACATAAAATTTCTAAATGGACCAATGGAGTGAGGGCATCAAAGTTACTGAAGGGTGGGGGGCATCCATGTTACTGAAGCAGCAGGGTGGGGTATACATCAATGAAATCTTTGGACTGGTATGCAACATCGATGCAAGTATCAATTGAATTTGTCTTAGAGTTTAGAAAATACAGGCATCTACATGTATAAACTTTGTCATATAACTTTAACCAAATGTAAAATTTCTGTTACCTTGAGGTCAAGGTCACTGTGGGTGGGGGGAGGGACATACACCACAAAATCTTTGGAGTGGTATGCAACATTGATGCAAGTATCAACTGAGTTTGTCTTAGCGTTTAGCACATACACACATCTATAAACTTTGTCTTAAAACTTTAACCAAATGTAAAATTTCTGAGTCTGTGACCTTGACCTCAAGGTCACTGTGGGGGCGGGACATGCATCAAAGAAATTTTGAGACCAGTATGTAACTGCAATGTAAGTTAAAGTATCAACTATATCTATCAAAGGGTTCAGAAGATAAAATCTCTTAGAAACTTTGACGCAAAACTTTAACCAAGCACCCCCCCACCACCCCCCATCAGGGCCTGGAGAAATAGATTGGGCTGCACGGTGCTTCGCCGCAAAGCTGAAACTGATCGAACTTGAATACTGGTAAACAGCTTAGGTCTATATAAGTCTGCCCAGGAAGTGATGCGAGTCGGACGGCTCCTTAAACCTTAACGGATTTTATGGGTGGTAGGGCTTGAGATATCATTTCATCTCTGAATGTCGGGTAAAAGTCCCACAAAATTGGAAGCAATGTCTCCAAAATTACCTTAATACTGTTGATCAGGGATTTTCCTACCCTTCAGAATCAGGGTCCAGGGGCCACTGGGTTTGGGAAAAACAGCTCGCTAATATTTATAGTTGGGAATTTAATTCAGCTGTAACTTTGTCAATTTTGGTTCAATTTTTCATGAATTATTTTATCAAAATGTAGCACAACATCAGAAATTGGGAAAGTTGTCATAAAATTTGGGAATATCTGTCTCTAAATTGGGAAAAATAGGGGCCGATTACCGGCCCCAAAGTTGCACTAGGAAAATCCCTGTTGATGGGGATGTAAAATCGCAACTCAAACAAAACAAAAACTTTAACCAAAATGTTACCCGATGGACGGACAGATTGACACATGGACGGATGGACAGACAAATGGTCGAATGACAGGCTAAAACTATATACCCCATAGCATACTTCATATGCCAGGGGTATAATTAGTCTAGCTTCTAAGACATCCCAGAATATAATGTCAGTGTAGGTAGAACCAATGCTTTGTTATGACTATCAAGTATGAGCATAATTATGTCCCCCAACAAATAGACTTCATGGCCTAGTGGTTAAAAGCACCAACTGTTAATCATTAGGAGGTTCTGCAAGGGACGGTAATGTGGTTTTTATCCGGGAACTCTGGTTTTTGCCCACCTCTGATTAGCAACCAGCTCAAAATAAGTGAAAATCTTGAAAGGGCCATAAACCAAAACAAAAACAAGAGGTCCATAGGCCACTTTGCTCACCAGATCTCAGGTGGTCACTGTCCACTGGCAGCAATATATTTTAACATATGATTTTAATATACCGATTTTAAAGTCTCCCAAACATACCCCCACAATCCGGAGCACCCATGTCGACACTGTATCTGAAATATTTGTTATTTTATGAAGTGGCGGGGATGGGGCATGGACCCAATGAAGCCATGGTTGGTATCCCATATCAAAAGGAACAAGAATATATATGGATTAAGGGTGGGGATCTGTAAGATTCTTGAGATACAAGGCCTTTTCGGCATCGGAGGGGTAGGGGCATGGCCCCGCTGGACACCAGAAAAGCTCTAGATTGTGTTGTCTCTGAATGTGTTTTATCATAAGGACCAAGAATATATATGGTTTAAGGGTGGGGATTTGTACAGTTTTTGAGATATAAGGCCCTTTTGTGAAATGGAGGGGAGAGGACCCCACAAGTTGGTGTGATTTAATATGTCTAATTATAAGGAATCAGGGATTTTGTTTGGGGCCGGACATCGGCCATAGTCCTTCAAAAATTATGATTGTCCAAAAGATTTCAGGCCAGTCTGGACAAAATGTCCTGAAATAATTTTGGACTCTTCTTTACATCAATATTGTTGTCAGGATCAATATTGTTAAATAAGTGGTAACATTGACTATTTCATTGTAAGAAAATTTCATCTTTTCAAATTTGTCCAAATGAAATTCAATATGTCCGATAAATTATGGAGTTGTCCGGACAATTTGTCTGAACTACATTTTGAGCCAGCAGAATCCCTGAGGAATAAGAATGCATATGATTATGGGTCTGGGATCTGACTGTCTTCTATGATATATGGCATTTAATGAAGTGGAGGGGCAGGGCATGCCCCCAGCACATTGCTGCAGCACAAAGAGACCCTCAGGTTGGTGTGACTGAATGAGTCTTACCATAAGGAATAAGAAAATATACGGTTTAGGGGCGGGGATCTTGGTGGTTTCTGAAATATATGGCTTTTTATGAAGTGGAGGGGTGGGCCGGCGGACCCAGAACACCCCCTGGGCCCACATGTTGGTATCACTGAATGCGTCTTATCATAAGGAAAAAATTTAATGTGGTTTAGGGATGGGGTAATCTGAACAGTTTCTCAGATATTTCGCCTTTTTTGAAGTGGAGGGTCGGGACATGGCACTCAGGCACACCCTGGGAGACCCCTAGGTTGGTATCACTGAATGTGTCTTATAAGGAACTAGAATATATATGGTTTAGGGGTGCAGATTTGAACGGTTTCTGAGATATTGGATTAACTAAGTGGAGGGGTGGGGCATGGCCCCAGCACAACCAGGGATCCCCAGGTTGGTGTCACTGAGTGTGTCTTATCACAAAGAACAAGAATATATATGATTTGGGGTTGGGATCTGAATGGTTTCCAAGATACATGGCCTTTTATGTAATGGAGGGGCTGGGACATGGTCTCGGCACACCCTGGGGGACCCCAAGGTTGGCATAAAAGTATATGGCTGAAAGAAATTTACTGAAGGAACATTGCTATAAATTTTTTGTCAAAGGCTTGGCAGTAAATGCCATTTTTCTATTTTCCCCATAGAAACTCCAAGTTGCCACAGCAACCAAACTAATGAGCCCATTTTCATAAAAAAAAATACTATCTTTCGATCCCCAGCCCGGGGATGCTACAGATTAAGTTTGGGCTGAATGGGCCCAGTGGCTTCAGAGGAGTTGTCATTTAAAAGTGTTGACATAAGACGATGACAGACAACTGCCTATCCCATAAGCTTCGGCTCTGGTGAGCTAAAAAAAATAACAGGGGAGAAGGATATGTTGTTTTAGGTGCAGATCCTGTTTGCATCAGCGACAGCGGCTTGGCATATCCTGATTTAGGCACTGAACCTATGGATGGATTGTGGATTTGGGACCAATCTTACATGGTTCACTAGGAGGGGTAAATCAGTCATATTTTGGTTTTAAAAGGCACAGGCCCCTAAAAACTGTCAACTTTGGACAAAAAATGGTTTGACTGCACCCTATCTCATGAACAAATCAATGGATTGTGGTCCAACTTTTCAATATACCAGCAACAAAAAATTTAATTAGACTGGTGACCTTGTCCTAACTTTTAAGGTCATATGCTCCAGAAAACTTGATTTTCAGCCAAAAATTGGTTTTCTGCACCCAAGCTCATGCCCAATTGATGAATTTTAATCAAACTTTATACATTTCTAGTTCTATAATTGGATCCAGATTCCAGACATATGGTGAAGATAAGAATATGAAAATGTAGTTAGTATTGAAGAAATATTATTGCTGGCTGTCAGCAGACTTTTAGGTCTGGTGACAGCCGGCTGGCACTAGACCTAAAAGTCTGGTGCCAGCCGACTGTCAGCAGACCTCGCCATAATAATAATTTCAACTGTGACACCGTGCCTGGACAAAGCTTTTGTACAACAAACTACTGCATCAGGGTCAATTATAGTTATGTCCTTGACAGAAATTAAGTGAAAAAAAAATGTCGACAAACTGGTAGGTGATAAGAATAGAGTTAGAGTAAATTAGAAAATATTTTCATTACATCATAAAGGGGTAATATAATTTGGAATGCAATTTCACTGCATACCCTATGGAATATGAGAGACATAAATTCACTACCGGACGGCGAGCCATTCCTACATGGGTTGGCTAGCCCTCTGGTACCGGAAGAGCAGGCTCCTTGACTGGTCGTCCAGTCTTCGACGGGCAGACTCATTCTAAGACTGGTCGTCCAGTACCGGACGGCTAGCCACTGCCATCTATCTGTCTATGTTTGTTTTGTTTGAATAAATGTTAAGCTTTCCCATTGACACTATTTCGGTTATTTTGGAGATGTTACTTCCAATTTTGTGAGACTTTTACCCGACACTGAGATGAAATTACATCTCTAGCCCAGTGGCATCATGAAACCAAGAAGGAATTACCCATTGGAGGGTCTGACTCGCACCACTTTGCCTGGGCAGGCTTAGTCCTAAACGAATGGGTTTTTTTTGGTACTCACGTGTTATTATTTTTTTTGTTTGGTTTTACAGTCCTTTCAAGATTGTTTCACTCATATCAAGCTGATCATTAATCAGAGTTTTCACTGAGTTGTTTGGTAAATATTGCAATATCTGCTGACGATACGCATATCGTGAAGCAGTTTGACGATAGTACGATTACAATACAGCAAACATAGTAATTTGATGGAGATGAGGTGAAAACTTTTGCTGGTTTTGCTTAAATTTGTGACTTAAAAATAAGTTTCTATTTTCACTTTTATCAGCTCACCTGTCACATAGTGACGGGGTGAACTTTTGGGATCACTTTTCGTCCGTCGTGCGTCCGTCCGTGTGTCCGTCCCTGCGTGCGTGCGTATACTTCTTCTTCAAGTGACATCTCTTCCTAAACCATTGATCAGATTTTGACCAAATTTCACAAGAATGATCCTTAGGTTGTCCCCTTTCAAAGTTGTTCAAATGGTTCCTGTCCATTGTACATCTACATTAGGTCACAGGAGCCAAAAATAGATTTTTTTCACCGGAAACTTAAAAAATTTTCTTCTCTGAAACCACAAGGCCCAGGTCTTTGATATTTGGTATGGAGCTTCATCTAGTGGACCCCTACCAAGATTGTTCAAATTATAGTGCTGCGGCCAAAAATGCCCCTGCCCCAGGGCCCTTTGTTTTTTACATGGGCTTATATAGGGAAAATCTTTAAAAATCTTCTTCTCTGAAACCGCAAGGCCCAGGTCTTTGATATTTGGTATGAAGCTGCATCTGGTGGACCCCTACCAAGATTGTTCAAATTATAGTGCTGGGGCCACAAATGCCCCAGCCCCCGGGCCCTTTGGTTTTACAAAGGATAATATAGGGACAACCTTTAAAAATCTTCTTCTCTGAAACTGCAAGGCCCAGGTCTTTGATATTTGGTATGAAGCTTCATCTAGTGGACCCCTACCAAGATTGTTCAAATTATAGTCCTGGGCCAAAAATGCCCCAGCCCCGGGACCCTTTTGCTTTACATCGGCTTATATAGGGAAAATCTTTAAAAAATCTTCTTCTGAAACCACAAGGCGTCTTTGATATTTGGTATGAAGCTTCATCTAGTGGACCCCTACCAAGATTGTTCAAATTGTAGTGCTGGGGCAAAAATGCCCCCGCTCAAGGGCCCTTTAGTTTTACATAGACTTATAAAGGGAAATCTTTAAAAATCATCTTCTCTGAAACCACAAGGCCTAGGTCTTTGATATTTGGTGTGAAGCTACATCTAGTGGACCTTTACCAAGATTGTTCAAATTATAGCCTGAGAACAAATATGCCTCGCCTCAGGCCCTTTGGTTTTACATAGACTTATATTGGGAAAATATTTAAAAATCTTCTTCTCTGAAACCGCAAGGCCCAGGTCTTTGAAATTTGGTATGACTCTTCATCTAGTGGATCCCTACCAAGATTGTCCAAATTATAGTGCTGGTGCCAAAAATGCCCCCTCTCAGGGGCCCTTTGCTTTTACATAGACTTATAAAGGGAAATCTTTAAAAATCATCTTCTCTGAAACCACAAGGCCTAGGTCTTTGATATTTGGTGTGAAGCTACATCTAGTCGACCTTTACCAAGATTGTTCAAATTATAGCCCTGCGACCAAATATGTCCCCGCCTCTGGCCCCCTGGTTTTAAATAGACTTTATATAGTGAAAATCTTAAAAAAAATCTTCTTCTGTAAAACCACAAGGCGTAGGTCTTTGATATTTGGTATGACTCTTCATCTAGTGGATCTCTATCAAGATTGTTCAAATTATAGCCCTGGGGCCACAAATGCCCCACCCCGAGACCCTTAGGTTTTACATAGACTTATAAAGGGAAATCTTTAAAAATCATCTTCTCTGAAACCACAAGGCCTACTAGGTCTTTGATATTTGGTGTGAAGCTACATCTAGTTGACCTTTACCAAGATTGTTCAAATTAAAACCCTGAGACCAAATATGCCCCCACCTCGGGGCCCTTTGGTTTTACATAGACTTATATAGGGGAAATCTTTAAAAATCTTCTTCTCTGAGACTGCAAGGCCCATGTCTTTGATATTTGGTATGGAGCTTTATCTAGTGGACCTTTACCAAGATTGTTCAAATTATAGCCCTTGGGCCACAAATGCCCCCACCCGAGGGCCCTTTGGTTTTACATAGACTTTTATAATCTTTGAAAATCTTTTTCTCAGAAGATTGTCCAAGTTATAGCCCTGAGGCCTAAAATGGCCCAGCCCGGGGGCCATTTGGTTTTACATAGGCTTATGTAGGGAATATCTTTAATAACATCATCTTCTCTAATACCGCAAGGCCCAGGGCTTTGATATTTGGTGTATGAAGGCCTAAAATGGCCCAGCCCGGGGGCCATTTGGTTTTACATAGGCTTATGTAGGGAATATCTTTAAAAACATCATCTTCTCTAATACCGCAAGGCCCAGGGCTTTGATATTTGGTGTATAGCTTCATCTAAAGGGCCTTTGCCAAGATTATAGTCTTTGTTGATATTTGGTATGAAGCTTCTCCTTTTTAGACCTCCCTCAACATTATGCACATTATAGCCCTGGGGTCAATAATGACCCTGCCCTGGGGCCCATTTGTTATTCTATGGATCAGGTGAGCGATCCAGGGCCATCATGGCCCTCTTGTTTCCATTGTTCATGTATATTACAGTTAATTTCTACAAAAGAATTAAATTTATAAGTATTGCTTAAAGCTGATTTTAAGGAATTTCTTTGCTTAAAGTTTCTTTTTCATGCCGGAAAGTGTATCGTAATATGTATCGTATCGTGACACAAATATCGCAATATGTTTTGTATCGTGAGGTAACTATATCGTTGCAGCCCTATCAGAATTGGGTGAAAACTTGAGTATCTGGAGAAAAACCCTCTGACCTTCCATTGCAGAACTTAGCATCTCACATGTGACCTGAGCAAGGCTCAAACCACTGCAAAGAGGGGGAGCTATTGTGATTGGTCACTGCCCATCGTTGTGATCGTCCATCCAAGTGTCCGTCCATTCACAATTTCTTTAAACAACATGATCGCCTCCTAAACTAGATTTTGATAAAACTCTGCAGAAATAATCCTTGGGTGATCCTCTCAAATTTGTTCAAAGTATTCAATATTCCATGCAGAATTCTGGTTGCCATGACCACAAATAGGGGAAAATCAGAGAAAACTTTAAAAGATCTTCTTATGAAACCAGAAGGCCCAGGATGAGGTATTTCATATTTGGCACGAAGCTTCTTCTAGTGGACCTCTACCCAGATTGTTCGAATTGTAGCACTGGGGCCAAAAATGGCCCGAGGCAGGGCCAACTGCGTTAACATAGAAGTATTTAGGGAAAACCTTTAAATATCTTCTTGTTTGAAACAATAAGGCCCTGGAGGTCTTTGATATTTGGTGTGAAGCTTAAATATATGTCTAGTGGACCGCTAGTGGGGCCCAATGGGTTTACATAGCCTAATATAGACAAAATGTTTATAAATCTAAAAGATCTTCTTGACTGAAACCAGATGGCCCAGTGGTATTCGATATTTGAGTTACATAGGGAAAACCTTTAAAAATCATCTTGTCTGAAACAAGAGGGCCCAGGTCTTTGATATTTGTCATGAAGCTAGTACAGGGATTCTGCTGGCCCAAAATGCAGTTCAGACAAATTGTCCAGACAGCTCAAAATTTATCGGACATACTGAATTTCATTTGGACAAGTTTGAAAAGATGAAATTTTCTTACACTAAAATAGTCAATGTTACCACTTTTTAGCTCACCGTCACATAGTGACGAGGTGAGCTTTTGGGATCACTTTTTTGTCCGTCGTGCGTGCGTCCGTGCGTGCGTCCGTGCGTAAACAATTTCTTTAAACGACATCTCCTTCTAAACCACTGATCGGATTTTTACCAAACTTCACAGGAATGATCCTTAGGTGGTCCCCTTTCAAAGTTGTTCAAATGGTTCCGGTCCGTTGCACATCTAGGTCACAGGAGCCAAAAAAAGATTTTTTTCACCAAAAACTTAAAAAATCTTCTTCTCTGAAACCACAAGGCACAGGTCTTTGATATTTGGTATGAAGCTTCATCTAGTGGACCCCTACCAAGATTGTTCAAATTATAGTGCTGGGTCGAAAAATGCCCCCGCCCCAGGACCCTTTGGTTTTACATAGGCTTATATAGGGAAGAATCTTTAAAAATCTTCGTCTCTGAAACCACAAGGCCCAGGACTTTGATATTTGGTATGAAGCTTCATCTAGTGGACCCCTACCAAGATTGTTCAAATTATAGTGCTGGGACAAAAAATGCCCCCGCCTTGGGGCCCTTTGGTTTTACATTGGCTTATATAGGGAAAATCTTTAAAAATCTTCTTCTCTGAAACCACAAGGCCCAGGTCTTTGATATTTGGTATGAAGCTTCATCTAGTGGACCCCTACCAAGATTGTTCAAATTATAGTGCTGGGGCGAAAAATGCCCCCGCCCCGGGGCCCTTTGGTTTTACACAGGCTTATATAGGGAAAATCTTTAAAAATCTTCTTCTCTGAAACCACAAGGCCCAGGACTTTGATATTTGGTATGAAGCTTCATCTAGTGGACCCCTACCAAGATTTTTCAAATTATAGTGCTGGGACAAAAAATGCCCCCGCCACTGGGCCCTTTGGTTTTACATTGGCTTATATAGGGAAAATCTTTAAAAATCTTCTTCTCTGAAACCACAAGGCCCAGGACTTTGATATTTGGTATGAAGTTTCATCTAGTGGACCCCTACCAAGATTGTTCAAATTATAGTGCTGGGACAAAAAATGCCCCCGCCACGTGGCCCTTTGGTTTTACATTGGCTTATATAGGGAAAATCTTTAAAAATCTTCTTCTCTGAAACCACAAGGCCCAGGTCTTTGATATTTGGTATGACGCTTCATCTAGTGGACCCCTACCAAGATTGTTCAAATTATAGTGCTGGGGCGAAAAAATGCTCCCGCCCCGGTGCCCTTTGGTTTTACATAGGCTTATATAAGCAGAATCTTTAAAAATCTTCTTCTCTGAAACCGCAAGGCCCAGGACTTATATATTAAGAATGATCCTCATCTAATGGACCTCTACCAAGATTGTTCAAATTATAGCCCTTGGGCCAAAAATGTCCCCGCCCCGGGGCCCTTTGGTTTTACATAGACTTATATAGGGAAAATCTTTAAAAATCTTCTTCTCTGAAACCACAAGGCCTAGGTCTTTTATATTTGGTATGAAGCTTCATCTAAAGGACCTCTAACAATATTATTCAAATTATAGTGCTGAGGCCAAATATGTCCCCGCCCCGGGGCCCTTTGGTTTTACATAGGCTTATATAGGGAAAATCTTTAAAAATCTTCTTTTCTGAAACCGCAAGGCCCAGGACTTTGATATTTGGTATGAAGCTTCATCTAGTGGACCCCTACCAAGATTGTTCAAATTATCAAATTATAGCCCTTGGGCCAAAAATGCCCCTGCTCCAGGCCTTTTGGTTTTACATAGACTTATATAGCGAAAATCTTTAAAAATCTTCTTCTCTGAAACCACAAGTCCTAGGTCTTTTATATTTGGTATGAAGCTTCTTCTAAAGGACCCCTACCAAGATGATTCAAATTATAGTGCTGGGGCCAAAAGTGGCCCTTTGGTTTTACATAGGCTTATATGGGGATAATCTTTAAAAATCTTCTTCTCTGAAACCACAAGGGTAAGGACTTTGAAATTTGGTATGAAGCTTCATCTAATGGACCTCTACCAAGATTGTTCAAATTATAGCCCTTGGGCCACAAATGCCCCCACCCCGGGGCCCTTTGGTTTTACATAGATTTATATAGCCCCGGGGCCATTTGGTTTTGCATAGGCTTATGTTGGGAATATCTTTAAAAAAAATCTTCTTCTCTCAAACCGCAAGGCCCAGGTCTTAGATATTTGATGTGTAGCTTCATCTAGTGGACCTTTGCCCAGATTGTTCAAATTATAGCCTTTGTTGATGTTTGGTATGAAGCTTCACCTTTCAGACCTCCTTCAACATTATGCACATTAAAGCCCTGGGGCCAATAATGGCCCTCTCTGGGGCCAACTTGTTACACTATGGATCAGGTGAGCGATCCAGGGCCATCATGGCCCTCTTGTGTTTTATATTAGGATCACTTTTTGTCTGTCATCCGTGCGTAAACAATTTCTTCAAACGACATCTCCTCCTAAACACCTGATTGGATTTGGACCAAACTTCACAGGAATGATAGAAGCCTCCGTGGTGTAGTGGTTACGCTACTCGCCTTGTAAACCAGGGATCGCAGGATCGATCCCGGGCTTCTCCAGACTTTCGGATGAGTCTTTAAACCGAGGTCCCGTCTCCGTATGACCTTAGCTGTTGGTGGGACGTAAAACTCAAATACTCACTCACTCACAGGAATGATCCTTAGGTGGTCCCCTTTCAAATTTGTTCAAATGGTTCCGGTCCATTGCACATATAGGTCACAGGAGCCAAAAATAGATTTTTTTACCGAAAACATAAAAAATCTTCTTCTCTGAAACAACAAGGCCCAGGTCTTTGATATTTGGTATGAAGCGTCATCTAGTGGACCCCTACCAAGATTGTTCAAATTATAGTGCTGGGGCCAAAAATCCCCCCGCCCCGGGGCCCTTTGATTTTACATGGGCTTATATAGGGAATATCTTTAAAAATCTTCTTCTCTGAAACTGCAAGGTCCAGGTCTTTGCCATTTTGTATGAAGCATCATCTAGTGGACCTCTACCAAGATTGTTCAAATTATAGCCCTAGGGCCAAAAATGTCCCCGCTCCGGGGCCCTGTGGTTTTGCATAGACTTATATAGGGAAAATCTTGAAAAATCTTCTCCTCTGAAACCACAAGGCTTAGGTCTTTGAAATTTGGTATGAAGCTTCAGCTAGTGGTTCTCTACCAAGATTGTTCCAATTATAGCCCTGAGACCAAAAATGCCCCCGCCTCGTGGCCCTTTGGTTTTACATAGACTTATATAGGGAAAATCTTCCAAAATCTTCTTCTATGAAACCACAAGGCTTAGGTCTTTGATATTTGGTGTTCAAATTATAGCTCATGGTCCAAAAATGCCCCCGCCCGAGACCCTTTGGTTTTACATAGACTATATAGGGAAATCTTTAAAAATCTTCTTCTCTGAAACTGCAAGGCCCATGTCTTTGATATTTGGTATGGAGCTTCATCTAGCGGGCCCCAAGCAAGATTGTTTAAATGATAGCCCTGAGGCCACAAATGCCATCCCCCCACACCCCCGGGCCCTTTGGTTTTACATTTTACATAGGTTTATATAGAGATTATCTTTGAAAATCTTCTTCTCTGAAACTGCAAGGCCCGGTTCTTTAATGTTTGGTGTGTAGCTTCATCTAGTGGACCTTTGCCAAGATTGTTCAAATTATAGCCTTTGTTGATATTTGGTATCAATCTTCACCTTTTTAGACCTCCCTCAACATTATGCACATTATTACCCTGGGGTCAATAATGGCCCTCCCCAGGGCCCACTTGTTACTCTATGGATCAGGTGAGCGATCCAGGGCCATCATGGCCCTCTTGTTTAACAATATTGATTCTTACAAACAATATTGATATAAAGAAGAGTCCAAAATCATTTCAGGACATTTTGTCCAGACTGGCCTGAAATCTTTTTGACAATCATAATTTTTTTAAGGACTATGACCGATGTCCGGCCCCAAACAAAATCCCTGTAGTAGTCTTCTACCAAGATTGTTCAAACTATAGCCCTAGTGCCAAAAATGGCCCAGTGGCCGGAGCTCACTGTGTTTACATATAGGTATACAGTCGACGCTCGATATCTCGAACCTTACGGGACCGGATAAAAAGTCCGAGCTATCCATAGTACGAGATAACCAAAGTGTGAAGTCACATGTATATCAGAGCCCATTATTTGCCGTGACAAGCTTGGTATTCTTGTATCTAGTTTAATAGCACTTACATGCACAGCTTATGAGTTTTTAAAAATTGATTATGAAAGTAATGGTCTAGCGATCTTAAAAGATTTCTGCATACATACATATTTGGGCATCCAAATAAGCTAAAAATAGATATGTACTTAAATGGACTGGTTCCCTGCTTGTGCATGCAATGCTTATATCACTTTGGTGAGCAGTACATGCCATACGTCATGCGGTAGTCCCTCGTATTGATAAAAGCAGTTTAGGCCCTGCCGAGAAAGCTGGTCATGAGCCTCGGACAAGGGACAGTACTCAGTTTTGACACTAATGTCAGAGGAGTACGTAAAATATATATTCTTGTTCCTTATGATAAGACACATTTAGTGACACCAAGCTGGGGTTCCCCTGGGATGCACTGTGGCTATGGCTGGCTAATCGGAGCTGAAAAGACAATTGATTATCAGTCCTTACATTGTGATCGATAATCGATTAGTTTTCACTGAAGATTTGATCATAATTTTACCTGTCTGGCTTTGTCTGAGCACGACTCTCAGCATATGTTGTATTTTACCATAAGAATATATTTGAACAGACAGGCCTGGACAAACAGTGTAGACCCAGATGAGACGCCGCAAAATGCGGCGTCTCATCAGGGCCTGCACTGTTTGCCACTGATCCAGCGATTTTAGGCACAGCTTTGAGTAGTAAATTGTACTTATCAAATAATAGATTACAAACAAATCAGTACTGATAATCATTCTTGTGGAATTTATTGATCAATTAATAAATTATCTGCTTAATCGTGCCAGCCTTAACTGTGGCCCTGCCCCACCCCCTCGACTTCATAAAAGGCCATATATCTCAGAAACCATTCAGATCCCCACCCCTAAACCATATATATTCTTGTTCCTTATGATAAGACGCATTCATTGACAACAACCTGGGGGCCAAGGGATGCGTCTGGGCCTTGCCATACCCCCTTCACTTCATAAAAGTCCTGATATCTCGGAAACCTTATAGGTCCCCACCCCATAACCATATATATATATTCTTGTTAAAATACATGACTACCAGAGGCCAGTGCCTCCCCTGAGCTCTGGTGAGCGTAGTGGCCCATGGGCCTCTTGTTTATTCATGGATTTAAAAAAATGGCACAGTTGTTTTCCTTGAGGAGTATACTGGCAGTGCCATTTGAAACAGTTGAGCGGGTACATGTAGGTTGAAGGTCAAGGTCACAAATGATGAAATGGTCATGAACTGAGGTTTTCAGGTCATAACTTCTAAATTTATGCATGGATTTCAAAATAGTTTGGTGCATTTACTTTCCTTGAGGATTATAATGCCATTTGAAACATCTGTTTTGGTACATGTAGGTTGAATGTCAAGGTCACACTTGAAGGTCAAATGATAAAATAGTCATAAATTGAGCTTGTGTCAGGGCCATAACTGAGCTACATTTATTCATAGATTTATTTCAAAATACATGTAATTGTGCACAGTTGTTCTCCTTGACAAGTATAATTTGTTCAAGTACATATATGTTGATGGTCAAGGTCACACTTGAAATTCAGTTGATCAAATGGTCAGAACTTCTACATTAATTTAATGCATGGATTTCAAAATAATCTGGCAAAATTGTTTATTTTAAACGTTTGTTCAGGTAAGTAGAAGGTCAAGGTCACACATGAAGGTCAGGCAATAAAATGGTCATTTGCTTGTGTAAATTGAAATTTTTGGCTCATAAATATTAAAAAAGTTTGCTGTCTGTAAGCATGATGTTGTTTGCATGGCTTCTGTATAATAGATGGATGGATGACTCGTGATTTTATGTCCTTTTCAACAGTCATATCATGATGATGGGAGATTGATAGTGAAAGGCTGTGTCCAGTGGAACTCCGTTTACAGTTTAGAAGATTTTGCCTGGAGTGTGGATCAAACTCTGGACCATTAGATGAGTAGGCCCGGGCTTAACCCACTGAGTTACCGGGGCTCCTCTTCTGTCTAATAAATGAGTGAATCAGTTCTTCACATGTCTATAGGTTCTATAGCAGACAGCGGGCTTGACAAGTTGTCCCTGGGCAACCAATCTAGTTTTGGAAATAGGGATTGAATGAAATACTATACACATTGTTGATGGTTTCCAGGATGGTTCTTTTTTTTAGATTTTATCTCTTTTGGTCTGCTCCTACATGTAACTGCACCCACCTTCCTCAGACAAAGCCCAGAGGGCAGGACCCAGATCATAACTAAGCTTTAAACAACCCTTGCTTTGCCGGCCTTGTTGGCTCAGTCGGATGCGCGTCTGACTGGTGATCAGGAGGACACGGGTTCGACTCACGCCGGGGTCGGCAACATTCTTTCGTGGAGATTGATCATGAAATCTTTTCTACGGTCATTCTCTCCCTTCCGCTGATTCAAGAAGAGCAGTTGTCAGTTTCTGGCGAAAGAATGTGCACTGTACTGGTTAACAGCTTACGTATAAGCCTGCCCAGGAAAGTGTGGATAGGTAAACTGACCGGCTCAAAAATGACCTAAATAGTGTTGACTGGGCCGTTAAACTCCACTACAAACAAACAAACCCCTTGCTTTCATCCTGTTTCATCAGAGCCTACACTATCAAACACCAAATGTCTAGAGATTTGTATAACAGAATAGCTAAAGTGGAAAGTATTTTGTCCACTTTCAATCTATCGTTCCTCTACTTAACGGAGCTATTTAGGATTCCTGTTAAAACTTTTCCCATGTGATAAGATGGAGAATGGGCGAATATTGCCACAAAAATAAATGGAAAATATACTTAAATAATCTCTTTAGAAATCATATTGCTCTATAAGGCTAAACCTTTTTTTTGGCTTTGGTTTTACAGCCCTCTTAAGATTATTTCACTACTTATATGAAGCCAATCGTTAATCAGAGTTGGGTGAAAACAGGAACCCAGAGAAAATCCACCTGACATTCCATTGCAGAACTTGGCATCTCGTCTGTGACCAGAGCCAGGCTCGGTGAGACTAAACTAATGATTAAGAGTCAGCACTCTTATCCACTAGGCCACAGAGTGGGCAACAACTGGAGGATCCAAAGAAAAACCACCTGACCTGATGCAGAACCTAAATTTGTGTCTCACATATGACTCAAGTGAGGCTAGAACCACAACAGTGAAAGACCTAATGATTAAGAGTCAGAGCTCACTAGGCTAAGACTTTATCCCATTGTTTACTAATGGACTCTTTGATTGCTATATCTGGGACAAGTCTACTTGTCATATACTGGGTGATATGCCTGTTTTTATGCCCCAACATCAGAAGATACCGGGTGCATATATAGTTTTTTATGCTCCCCGCATCGGATGATGTTGGGGGCATATACATCATTACATGTAGTTTTTCGGTTTTCCGTACGTGGGTTCATGGGTACATGCATGCGTGCATCCGAATATACGTCCTTCTGTACGAAAGTGTGTACGTACGTACTCTTGTTAGACTCAGGTTAAGGTTTTTGTACCAGGTAGAGCCTGAATTTTGAAGACATATTTTCCAAACCATGCGATGGACTTGGTTCATATTTAGTATGATGATAGATATAGGTCCAACGTTTTATTCAGCACTACATGTACCTCCAGCCATACACATGACCTCAATGTCAATGTCACAGACTTAGAAATTTTAAATGTTTAAGACACAGGTTAAGGTATTTGTACTAGGTAAAACTTGAGCTCATATTTTCCACACCATGTGATGAATTTGGTTCATATTTGATATGATGATAGATTATAGGTCCAATGTTTTATTCAGCAATAACCCCCACCCAAACCCATGACCTCAAGGTCAAGGTCACAGACTTTGAATTTTTTTTATGTTTAGACTCGGGTAAAGGTATTTGTACCAGGGAGAACCTAAACTTTTATGATGTTTTGTTTGTTTGTATTGGAGTTTAACGGCCCAGTCAAAACTATTTATGTCATTTTTGAGCTGGTCAGTTTACCTATCAACACTTTCCTGAGCAGGCTTATAAGTAAGCGGTTAACCAGTACAGTGCACATTCTTTCGCCAGAAACTGAAAACTGCCTTTCTTGAATCAGCGGAAGGGAGAGAATGACCGTAGAAAAGATTTCATGATCAATCTCCACGAAAGAATAATGCCGACCCCTGCGGGAGTCGAACCCGCGTCCATCTGATCACCAGTAAGACGCGCATCTGACTGAGCCACTGAGGCCGGCAAACTTTTATGATTCAGTCGGTTCATATTTGGTTTGCTAATAGATACAGGTCCGAAATTTTAGTCAGTAATACTCCCACCCATGCCTATGACTTCAAGGTCAAGGTCACAGACTTAGAAATCTTTAACATTATTTTTTTAAGAGTTCATATGATGGATTGGGTTTATACTTGGTATTATAACGAGCATAGCGGCGGCTGCCGAAGGCAGCCGTCGACGTCCGCCGAAGGCGGGCGTCGAGCGAGCTCGTATCTAGGTAACGCGTATCATCACAAGACACAATCTATGCAAGAAAGTTTGCTTGCGCCCAGGAACTGGCCTAAACCGGTTTTCAGGTTCCCATGTATTCCATTCAAAGCATGCATGAAATCGGGAACCAGAGCCTCAAAAAGCTTATGTAACCCGTATCCGTCACCGGATGAATAGTGTGTCGCAAGGCTGATTGGTGATTCGGTTTGTTGTAATAGCTAAAAAATCAACATTGGCATATCAGTCAATTAATATATTTTTCTTATTTTTGTGTTGGCATAAATTTGTACATTTTGTATTTATTTTTGTTGTTATTATTTATGAATAAATTAAAATGACGTCACGAGATCGAGTGACCTTGGGAATTCTCTACGCCGCCATATTTATTTCTGTCGTTATGTACTGGAAGCACTCGAAAAACGATGAATCTGATGATTAAATCGGGCAATCTACACGTAGGTGATTTTCAGGCTCAGGTGTATGATTTTTTTTCTATATATTGACTTGGCGAACTCGGCCCATGCAACAACTTGGGAAGTTCAAGCTCATTGTAGGACATCTCGACCCCTTTTCCTTGACAAACAACAAGAACACCAATAATCCTTGGTAATTTCGTCCCGCCCATCAGTGAGCGCGGTGCTCCCATTAGGCGGAACTCAGAATCAGAATTGTTACTGGTGACACGTCAAATAACATTCATACACCAGAACTGAAACCGAGTGAACTTGAATACTCAGGAGCGTGATAGCTCAGTGGTTAGTGCACTTGCCTCTGATGCTAGAGGTCCCGGGTTCGATCCCCGGCAGCGGGGTGAAAATTTCGGTGTCCGAACACGCTCCATTGGCATCATTTGCAGGGATGAATGTCATAAAGTGCACCGTCCTTCGGATCGGGACGTTAACTGGAGGCCCCCTGTGCAGGGAGAACCATACCCTGTGCAGGTTAAAGAACCCTACCGTAATTACATGATTACTGTGTAGGCTTTCATCCTGCAAAACTGGAGTGTATGTAATACACCGTCTGTGTCCCCTCCGGGGGTTAAGGCGAAACCGGAAGTGTATGTAATATACACCTGCGGTAATGGTCAAATGTGACCGACGCAGTATCAGAAGATAGATAGATAGATAGAAGAAGAAGAAGAAGAATACTGCCATAACTGGAGACCACTCCCAGGAAAAATGATTGGTAGGGCTTGAGATGTCACTTGATCTTAAGTTAATGTCTATCTATCTTTTTATACTGCAGCAACCCCGTTAAGAGGACTATCGTGCAGGTAAATTTTGTTTGTTTAATTTGAGGTTTAACATACCGGTCAACACTGTAAAGGTCATTTTGGAGACGTTGCTTCCAATTTTGTGGGACTTTTACCCGACATTGCGATGAAATGACATCTCAAATGTCGCCCAATGAAACTGATAGGGTTTTTTAGCATGGACGGTCCCCCTCACACCTCGGTTCCTGGACAGGCTTAGATCCTCTATGGGTCGCCCCCGCCCATAGGGGCTTGAATAAATATATGGGCTGCATGATGCTTCCACGCAGAACTAAATCCAGCCCCCACACTAGTACTGGTAAACCGCTTAGAGGATCTAAGCCTGTCCAGGAACCGCGGTGCGAGGCAGCTGTCCATGCTTAATAAACCCTATTGGTTTCATTGGGCGACAGGGCTTGAGATGTCATTTTCATCTCAATGTTGGGTAAAAGTCACACAAAATTGGAAGTAACGTTTCCAAATTGACCTTTACAGTGTTGACAGGGACTTTAAACCTCAAATCAACCAACCAAGATCCTCTAAGGGGTTTACCAGTACTAGTGTGTGGGCCGGATTCAGCATCATGCAGCCCATATATTTCTTCAAGCTCCTTTTGTTTGCAATGGAGTTTAACCGCCAAGTCAACACATTTTGTACCGAATGGAATCTTCCTCCTTATATATAGCACGAATCTATTTCAAGGTTTAGGGGTATCAGGTGTTTTCTTAATAATCTATTTGGAACTGCCTGAATGGTTTGCAAACAATGTAGGCCCTGACAGGTTTTTTTTGTTTGTTTGATTTGAGGTTTAAACACCCCATCAGCACTGTAAAGGTCATTTTGGAGACATTGCTTCCAATTTTGTGGGACTTTTACCCGACATTGAGACGGTTATGATATCTGCAGCCCAATGAAACCAATAGAGTTTATAAGCATGGACTCTCACCACTTTGCCTGGGCAGGCTTAGATCCTCTAAGCGGTTTACCAGTACTTGTGTTCGGGTCGGTTTCAGCTCTGCGTGGAAGCATCATACAGCCCATCTACTTCAAGCCCCGATGGATGGGGCCCTGATGAGACACTGTGTTCTGCGGCATCTGGCCTAGGCCTGACAGGCTAAGCAATGCAACTCTTGTGTTGGGTCGGGGGGGGGGGGGGTTAAATTAAGAAATGCAATTTATTTTTCTGCAGTTCATGGAAGTATGAACGCAGTGGGTCCTGCAAAGTAAATGAACCCCGAAGGGTTTCATGTAAACTTTGCTAGCGACCCACTGTTGTTCATACTTTCATGAAAAGCAGAAAAATAAAGTTTTTTTTTATATTTCCATTATTTTCCCCTCATCACTGAGCGAAAAAATGCTTGTAGGGCAAACGTTTAAAGCTAAAAAACATTTACACGTTGTTTTTCTACAAAGAGCGGAGCAGCGTTGACGTCATCAACGCCTGTAGAGAACAATGGTTTAAAATGACGTCACTAAAAATCATGTGATTCGATGTGTTCATGGAAGTATGAACCCAATTGTTTTTCTATAGGCCTACATGTACACTGGAAATGTAAATATTCTTAAATGAACACCCCAGATCATGGAGTACACCTTCCATTATTTTTTTAACCCGCAAAACCTCGCGTTGATGGGTTGATGATGAAAAAGATAAACATTTGTGACTATCGGCGTGGATACGCACCGAACTTGTGGAAGAAGGGTAATCACACAATTCCTCAGCATTATAAGGTATAAGATTGAATTCTGCGTATGTTAAATAAGATGTACTCAGGGGACACACAGTGTGTACCTTGTGCTGTTGCAATGGCTTACAGTTGGATATAGCACGGGTCTTGCTTGGAAACGTGACCACTAGACAGCCCTTTACCTAGGGATTTAGTGAATTTCGCTGATTTTCACAGGGTTGCGCCTGACAGCAACTTCAACTAGCCATTGTTTCATAATGGATGGTTTGTTTTACACCAAATTCAGTATGAATGTTCATTTGGCAGCGGCGTTTCAAATGCAACTTTTCATGACTCGATCATTGTTTTCATGGTAAAGAGGGGGCATCTATAAGTTGGCAAAAAGTGTGTTTTCACATGAATTTTTGACAACATTTTCATCTTCACACAGCTGTCAAGGCAACAGTTGAGGTGTTTGGCACTGGCCATTTTCACTGTTTGCAGCATGTTTTATCAGCATCAATTTTCAGGCATTTTTGACCCCAGATACCCTCAGATATAAATTTTAGCGGCCAGTTGGGCCATACACCCAAAAAAATTTCGGGATGTGAGGGGGCCTAGCCCCCCTTCAATCCCCCCCAAGAATATTTTTAGTGGGGAGGCGCGCGAAAAAACAGGTCACTTTTTTGCCCCACAAATCCTAAAGCAAAACATAACTATCCAGGGGTAGAAATGCAGATTTTAGGTGCTTCTGGGGCTTAAAATGGGGGGGGGGGGGGTGCAGACACGTAAAAACACATATTTGAGTGGGAAAGGGTTAAATGAACACCCCAGATCATGGAGTAAACCTTCAGTTATTTTTTTAACCCGCACAACCTCGCGTTGATGGGGCGATGATGAAAAAGATAAACATTTGTGACTACCAGCGTGGATACGCACCGAACTTGTGGAAGAAGGGTAATCACACAATTCCTCAGCATTATAAGGTATAAGATTGAATTCCGTGTATGTTAAATAAGATATACTCAGGGGACACACAGTGTGTACCTTGTGCTGTTGCAATGGCTTACAGTTGGATATAGCACGGGTCTTGCTTGGAAACGTGACAAGCCTAAACAACTAGACAGCTGGGTTGTGCAGGTAATAGTTAAAATTACAATTGCAGCTGTATAGTGTACATACCAATCAAGGGGTATCCCAATGTTTCCTTGGAGTTCCAACAGATGTAAAATCATTTGTCCCCGTGTTCTCACAGGTATATTGACATGAATCTGCAGTGTACTTACAACGTTGCATTGAAACTCTGTTGGTTTCATTGGCTGATTGGGCGAGAGGAGCTGTCGTTTCATCTCAATGTCGGGTAAAAGTCCCACAAAATCCAAAATGACCTACATGTATTCAGTGTTGAAGGGGATTTAGAACCTCAAATCAAAGAAACAAAACTTTTTTGCTCTTTCGCTATACATTTACCAAATATTAACATTTTGGTTCAAGGACTGTTGGGGACTATACAAGTTATGGTTTGTTGGGCACATGCACTGTTGCTAAAATTACCATATGACAAGCTCTGAGTTATCCAATGTGGGATTGGGTAGCAGTGCATAGTATGATCACAGCACCACCTCTGTTATGCAGATTAAAACTTTCTTTCAACAATACTTTAGGTGGTTGTCAACATATCCTGCTTAATGAATCGTATCATTTGACATGTCACCAGTAACAATTCTGATTCTGATAGAACTGACCCAACCCCAGAATGCCACCAGAACCTGACAGGATACCCTGGGGATTGTATATCACTCTAGTTATGCGGCATCTGCAGCTGTTCATTACATACACTCCAGATTTGCAGCAATGTGGATGATGCCTATAGAGTGATCATGTAATAGATTACTGTAGAGATCTTTGATATGGGTCGTACACAGGGGATTTCCAACTTAAAAGTGGCATTCATTCCTCAACTGATGCCTGTGAAACATGTTCGGATATTGAAATTAATAGCCCTGCCAAGGATCAAACCCATCACCTATTCACCATTAGGACCTACCATTGTAGTGTCTGTTTATGCACCTTCGGGCTTTTAAATGCATCTTAAAATGCTTATTGTAACATACTGTAGCACTAGGGACTGAGTGGTATATGTATATATGCCCATATAAGCTATTAGCCAGACAACCTTATTACAGAACTGAGAAGGACCTGTGGGTTCAAACCGGCCCTGGTAGCTCAGTTTGTAGAGTGACCGCGCCGGGGAACAGGAGGTCACGGGTTCGATTGCGGGCCGCGACATACCAAAGTCGTTAAAAATGGTACTAGCTACTCCTCGCTTGGTACTCAGATTTACGGAGTAGAGCTAGGACTGGTTGACCCAGTGTTAGGATAATGTGAGTGGGTGTGGTATCATGTAATGTGTCTGGGATATGAAACTTCAGTGAGGCAGCACTATAAAAGTGAGCATTGAGCTCCCTGTCGCAAGCAGACACCATCGTGATATGACAAAAATTGTTGAAAGCGACACACACACACACACACCTGGGGTTCAAGTTAGAAACAAAGTTATTGTGTTTGTTACTCATATGATTTATATACAACAATGTAGAACTCATTGAAAACACTATCATGAGATAGGAGTTTGTGATTCCCCCCCCCCCCCCACACACACACATTATTTCATTTATTTATATTTATAAAATTTGCAGCCATTGCTCTTACTACATGTACATTATGTAAGTATCACAGTGTGCCATACAGTCATCGCCACTAATACATGAACATGTACATATTAAAGATAACTCAAGGAAGAAAGCCTGTGTAATTAACTGCCTATCACTGCATTTACTATCCTATCACCTGCGAAGGAGTTACGGCCGTTTATTTTCTAAAAAATGTGCTATTAACCTTGGGATGCAAACTACTTCAACTTTTCTTCACTGATTCAGTTGAAACTTTGCACATGCTTTCCTTGTGAGGTGAAGGGGTGCCTAACACAATTTTCACGTTGATCCTATCATCTGTGACGGAGTTACGGCCCTTGATTTTCTAAAAAACCCGTTTGAAAACCTTGTGACGCAAACTACCCGTACTTCCACATTTCTTCACCGTTTAAGCTGAAACTTTGCACATGCATTCCTTGTGAGGTAAAGGGATGCTTAACACAATTTTCATGTTGATCCTATCATCTTCGGAGGAGTAACAGCCCTTAATTTTCTGAAAACCGCGTTCTTAAGCCTTGTGGTTCAAACTACTTCCACATTTGACTATTTTGTTAGATTTTTGCATATGCATTTGCAATGATATATAGATGTCCCTAACACAAAATTCATTCTGCTCGGATGAAACGTTTTGGAGTTATGGCCCTTGATTTTCTAAAAAATGCACTAAAAATATTGTGACACAAGCTACCTCGACATTTCTTCACCGATTGAGCTGAAACTTTGCACATACTTACCTTGTGAGGTGAAGTGGTGCCTAACGCAATTTTCAAGTTGTTCCTTTCACATGCAACGAAGTTATGGCCCTTGATTTTCTGAAAAAATGCGTTCGAAAAAACTTGTGATGCGAACAACTTCCACATTCCTTCACCGATTGAGCTGAAACATTGCACATGTATTCCTTGTGAGGTAAAGGGGTACCTAACACAATTTTCACGTCGATTCTATCATCAGCTAAGGAGTTACGGCCCTTTATTTTCTGAAAAACGCATTATTAAACCTTGTGTCGCGAACTACTTCCACATTTCTTCGTCAATTTTGTTAAATTGTTGCATATGCATTTGCAATGATATGTAGATGTGCCTAACAGAATATTCATTCTGCACGGATGAAGCATTTTAGAGTTATGTCCCTTGTTTTCCCCTCAAATTGACTCCCAAGGGGGCATTGCTCACTTATAGTGACGGCTTTTGTTGGTTATAAAATTCTCATTCTATCATAGCAGCCTATACATGTATGAGTATTGTGATCAACGAACATCACGAAAACATGTCTATATAATTCTGTACACGCATGATAGCATCCAGTAAGCTTTCATAGCAATCAAATGATCATCAGTGCTGTCATTGTGATTGATAATCAATTAGTAATCACTGAACATACTAGAGCTTTGGTCATATTTTTACCTCTTGCCATAACATCTTTCTTATCATGTGTTATACATTACCGTGTGAATTAGGACAGACAGCCCTGATCAAACAGTGTAGACCCAGAATGCATTGTCTCTTCAGGGTCTGCACTATTTGCCACTTATCCAGCCATTTTAGATATAAATTGGGTTGTTAATTATACTTATCGAACAATCGATTACTACTAAATATGATAATCAGTTTAGGGGAATCTATTGATCGATTAATCGATTATTGGTGTCAGCCTTAGTAAAACTGGGGTTTACAGGGATATACATAAATTTTCTTATTGCTGTCTGCACAGACCATCTAGTTATCCTTTGTTTGTTTGATTTAAGGTTAAACATCCTCGCAAACACTATTAAGGTCATTTTGGAGTCGTTGCTTCCAGTTTTGGTGGGAATTTTACCCGACATTGAGATGAGATGACACCTCAAACCCTGCTGCCCAATTAAACTAAAAGGGTTTATATGCATGGATGGTCTGACTAGCACCACTTTGCCTGAGCAGACTTATTGAACCCTCTAAGCAGTTTACAAGTACTCCTGTGCGGTCGGTTTCAGGTGGATGTTGGGGTGGGGGGATGGGGGGTCTAGTTATCCTTTATAAATGGAACTGAGGACTTCAGCAAATGCAAACAAATTTGATTTTTCTAGTCGATAAACCCCAGACAGTTTTTTGTGGTGCAGCTGCAATGATAATGTTTTGCTTTGATATGTACATGTACTCTGGCAAGTGATGTGCTTTTCCAAACATGTATCCTCAATATGTGGAGTGAACACCAAGAATTGGCAGCAACTACCACCAACGGTGACAAGGTGAGCTTTTGGGATCACTTTTTGTCCGTCGTCCATGAGTAAACTTTTGCTTCAAACGACATCTCCTCCTAAACCACTGATCAGATTTTGACCAAACCTCACAGGAATGATTGTTAGGTAGTCCGGTTTCAAAGTTGTTCAAATGGTTCCAGCCACAAGAGCTAAATATATATTTTTTTTACTGAAAACTTAAAACTTAAACCCAGGTCTTCGATATTTGGTATGAAGCTTCATCTAGTGAACCTCTACCAAGATTGTTCAAATTATAGCCCTGGGACCAAAAATGCCCCCGCCCCGGGAGCCTTTGGTTTTACATAGGCTTTACCCCCCCCCCCTCTTTGTCTCTGAAACCGCTAGGTGCAGGTCTTTCATATTTGCTGTGAAGCTGCATCTAGTGGATCTCTATCAAGATTGTTAATGATTGCCCTAGGACCAACAATGCCCCCACTCTGGGGCCCTTTGGTTTATCATCGGGTTATATAGGGAAAAATATTTAAATTAAAAATCTTCTCTGAAACCACAAGGCCCAGGTATTTGATATTTGGTATAAAGCTTCATCTAGAGAACCTCTACCAAGATTGTTCAAGTTATAGCCCTGAGGCTAAAATTGTCCTCGCCCTGAGGCCCAAATTGCCATCGCCCTGAGGCCCTATGGTTTTATGCAACAGTCATTTGTAACCACTGCCCCCATCCCACCTACAGGGATAGCGGGAAACAATAACTTTTCACTTTTCACAGCCCTACATGGTGGGTGGGGGGGGGACCTGTAGAAGGTTACAGTACATGTAGTTCATTCCACTGGGGGTATATTTGCATAATATCAAAACCCCCTCACTAACCCGGCACTGCAGGGGAACATGGGGGGTAACTATTCCGCACATGAGCCCCCCTTTCCCCCGCCTATCACAGTAGGTGGTGGTGGGGGTGGGGGGTGGTTACAAATGACTAGACTAGTGCATTATAAAGACTTACATTTGTATATAAGGCAAATCTCCTGTCTGGAGATCTTTTGCGTAAAAGGAGATCATAGGCAGCGGTAAAATGCCTTATAGTTATGGGCAACTTAAAAAAAATGCAGCAAAAGTGTGACAATGGGGGTCAAATTTCAAACCAGATATATCATGATGGTTTTATCATTTTTTGGACCAGTGAACATTAAATTTTAAGAATTTTATAGTGTTTAAAGGACAAAACCCATGAGTTTTTTTTGTTTTTTTTTTTTATTATTTTCACCATTTTTCATTACATTTTTGCAATTCCTCAGTAAACATTAGACGTGATACTTCACCAAGATTTGAAAGAAAATGTCATTTTTTTCTTCTGTAACTTTTAGTGGGTACACATATCCACCATTCTGGCCAATTTTTTCTCACTTCCTTCCACTTGAATATTTTTTTAGGGATTTTTTGCAATATTAGACCGATATTTTTTCAAAACACACCTAATAAAGCTTTTATTGCGTGAAGCGTGAATATTCTGAGAAATCAGAAATAAATTATTGGTTTAGACTCATATTCTAGACAGGTTTTTAATTGTTTGGACCCCATTTTGATTTATATCAGTCTTTGTATCGACTGCCTATTCGAAATTCGCAAAATTACAGTATGTTTCCTCTGGCTTTCTTTGCCGGATCATTACAGGGTCACTGATGAGGCTTTATTAGCCTAAACTACGTAGTATGGCCCATCTTCTTTCTTACGAATGTTTTCATTGCTCTTAAAGGAACTCATTTTTGATTTTTTTTTTCCCAAGAATAGTAGGCAAGATATTAGAGGCATTTCAAAAACAAATGTAAAATTTCATTTGATTGTGATAAATATTTATGATTTTAGGTGGCTTTCAAAAACATGCATATTTTCTATAAAAATGTTACACTTGTGACAGTTTCAGCACTGCTGTATAATGCCTAAATTTTTCATTTCTGATCAAATAAGTGTTACGTTTTACATATTTTGGTAATGAAAGGAAACAAAGATATGTCTCAGAAAGTACATGTAAGTCTCCAACTTCAACAGTACTTTTGAATAAAAAATTATAGAACAGACTCCCTATGTACAGAAGAAATATTTTTTTCCAGTATTTCACATAAAAAGTATTTGAGTATATTATCTTACGAATATTTATCTATGCTATGACAATTTTGATACAGTTTATTTGAAACTTAAAGTCTTGGGTACAATCTGCAGGCTACATTTAACAGGTACAAAATGTTACACTTGTGACACATTTCATCATTGAAGCTACATGGCTACAATTTTAATCTGAGGAAAAAAGCTGTGACATACATAATAATTTTTGGATTGAACAAAGACTAGAGAACATATGAACAAGTATTTAATGAACTTGTAAACAGAACTTGTAAACAAACAATACTATAAAATTGTTGTCCTCTGCATATTGTATTTTTTTTTCAGATATGTCATTTTGAAACTATTGAAATATTTTGTTTTACCATCATTTATCCTTTATACCATCATTTTATAAACAATTTGTTTTAAGATCAAAGCTTTAGCTACATTCATGAGGCTTAATTCGAAAGTAACTTAAAGCGTTACACTTGTGACAATGTTAGTTTCAAACTTTTAAAGTCTCAAGCTCAATTTCCTGGACAAAACAGTTTGGCACTCATGTATATTTTGGCAAATAAGATGACTAGAATGGATAGTAAAATTAATTCTTCCACTTTAAACTTAGTTTAAAGTAACTTTGGAACAAGAAACAAATATAATAAAACAGTATAATCCAACATAGACTAGATTGTTTTCAGATTTCATTCTATCAGTGTTGAAATACAGTATTGTGTCAATGTAAATCTGTTGTCTTATCATTAAAATAGTTCATTTTGAGTTCAAAATATTAATACAAATCTGGAGTGTAAAACTGAATGTCACTTTAATGTTACACTTGTGACAAATTTAGCTTAAATACTGGTTTCATTTGATCTCCTGATCTTAATGTTTTAAAATATGATTAACATAGTCTCTGAAGTGTACACTGAATTCATTAGACTTAACTAATCATAATTGCTCTTTTGAAGGCCTCTTAACTAATCATAATTGCTCTTTTGAAGGCCTCTTAACTAATCATAATTGCTCTTTTGAAGGCCTCATTATCAAGATTTATTAATCAGTGACCCATATAGGGTTATATGAAGCAAAGGCCAATATAATATATACATCAATAAATCTTGATACTGACACCTTCAATCAAGTTTTGTTAAATCAATCCTTTTGGAATATCTGTCTCAGTATTCTTCATTTTTCTACCGATTATTTCTTGATTGTTGAATCTCACGAGGTATAAATTTGAGCTTGATTCCTCGCACAGGGAGTAGACTCGGCAGTGAAAGCCTCTGTATTATATCGGAATGTGGGTTGGTGGAGACATTATTTTTGCTCGGCATGGTATAGACATTGGTTAAAAACTTCTTTCATAAACCGTAGTGTGACTTCACTGTCAAACTTCAACACATACAATAAAAAGTATCAATAGAGTTTGATAAAGAAATAGTGTCTTATTAAAAAAATGCATCAACAAGTAGGCTGGTATAGGCTATAATTTGATCATTAATAATTGAAGCTGATGTGTGAACGTGAAAATATAGTAGTAAGGGAAATACGTTTTTAATTGAAAGGTATTTTGTGGACTGTTGACCTGGTCTTGCTGGAAAGTCGTACAGCTACAAAGTCCTCCTCCTTATAGCTGAAATGTTGAATAATAAGCTGTAAAAGCAACTGATATAGATTGTTCCTGCATGCATGTAGCCTTTAGCATATAAATGCTTTAACACTACTTATTTTGCATTGCTTGCTTTAGTAACACACACTGTTTACAAACTTTGTCTTTTATAGCACTGCTTGCTTTCTATATATGCACCCTTTGGTTATTAATCACCCTCTGCTTAGTGCTAGCTGGCATTAGTAACTAAAGCTGGCGCGATTAATCGAAAAATCGATTAATTGATCGATATGTTTCTCACAAACGATTATCATTATTGATTTGTTTGTAATCGATTTTTGATAAGTACAATTTCCTACCAAAAGTTATGCCTTAATAGCTGAATGAATGGCAAACAGTGCAGACCCTGATGAGACGCCGCATTATGCGGCGTCTCATCTGGGTCTACACTGTTTGCTCAGGCCTGTCTGTTCAAATATACATATGGTAAAGTGCAACATATGGTAAGAGCCATGCTCAGACAGAAAGCCAGGCAGGTAAAATTATGACAAAAATCTTCGCGATTACAAATCGATTATCGATCGCAGTGACAGGACTGATAATCGATCATCTTTTCAGCTCCGATTAGCCAGCCCTATTAGTAACACAAAGTAAGGTGAGTGGTTTGACTGATGCACTACCATATTAACCATTTAACCAGGCTCTGCAAGCATCATGCAACCTGGGGGTTCCGGCTAGTATAGAAATACTAGTTTGTATTAACTCCTCTATTTAGCGCTAACATTCCATTTACTCGTACCGTTGAGCTAGGCTAACATAGTGGTGAAGGTCAGGTAGGTATCCCAGGTGAAGAAGACCATAATGACCAGGCTCAGAAGGTGCTATCAGAAGATCGGGCTCCTCAGTATGAGTGATGTGTAGCTTCACTTGTAGCATGTTTGCAAGGGATTGTATGCAAACATGATCCGCATAGGTACCGTCTTGGGCTATTTTTTCGACATAGCTGGTGAATGGTTCAGTCAGAAATTGCTCCATTTCTGATTGCTTTGACTGAAAAAATACAATCTACTATCTGACATATGCTTTTAGGCCTACTGCTCATTTGTATTGGTTGCCATGGAAACCAAAATGAGAAGAAAAAAAAATAAAAAAAAAAATAATTAAAAAATCATCTCCTCAGAAACCGTATGCTCTAGAGGCTGAGAGTTTATGAAAATATTCACCATATTTGCCTTTACAGATTTTGTGTTTTTTATGAAATTTGGCTCTTTAGTTTGATTGCTATGGCAACTTAGATTTTCCATATACTTATAATGGGGAAAATTGAAAAATGGCATTAACTACAAAGCCTTTGCAGATATTTTGACAAAACTTTCATAGAAATGGTTCTTTAGTGAACTTCTCTCAGCCATTTGCTTTTGTGTCAACCTGGGGGTCCAGTCGGTTGTGCCGGGGCCATGCCCCGCCCCCAGTACTTAATAAAATGCCTTATATCTCAGAAACCTTACAGATCCCCACCCCTAAACTGTATATATTCTTGTTCCTTATGATAAGGTGCAATAAGTGACACCAACCTGGGGATTCCCCGGATGTGCCCTGGACATGCCCCACCTCCTCCACTTCATAAAATGCCATTTATCTCAGAAACCATTCAGATCCCCACCTGTTTGTTTTGATTTGATGTTTAACGTCCCCGTCAACACTGTAAAGGTCATTTTGGAGACGTTGCTTCCAATTCTGCGGGACTTTTACCCGACATTGAGATGAAATGACATCTCAAGCCCTGTCGCCCAATGAAACCAATAGGGTTTATTAGCATGGACGGTCCGCCTCGCACCGCGGTTCCTGGACAGGCTTAGATCCTCTAAGCGGTTTACCAGTACTAGTGTGCGGGCCGGATTCAGCTCTGCGTGGAAGCATCATGCAGCCCATATATTTCTTCAAGCCCCAATGGGCGGGGGCGCAGATCCCCACCTGTAAACCCCACCTGTAAACCGTATATATTCTTGTCTCTTATGATAGGATGCACTCAGTGACACCAACCTGGGGGTGCCCTAGGATGTGCCTGGGCCATACCCAACCCCTCCATTTCACAACAGACCCAATATTCCAGAAACCTAACAGATCCCAACCCCTAAACGAAATATATTTTTGTTCCTTATGATAAGTTGCATTCAGTGACACCAACCTGGGGGACACCTGGGATGTGCCGGAGACATGCCCAACCCCCTCCACTTCGTAAAAGGTTGGCCCCCGCCCATAGGAGCTTGAAGAAATATATGGGCTGCATGATGCTTCCACACAGAGCTGAATCCGGCCCGCACACTAGTACTAGGATCTAAGCCTGTCCAGGAACCGCAGTGTGAGGCAGACTGTCCATGCTGATAAACCCTATTGTTTTCATTAGGCGGCAGGGCTTGAGATGTCATTTCATCTCAATGTCGGGTAAAAGTCCTACAAAATTGGAAGCAACGTCTCCGAAATTACCTTTACAGTGTTGATGGGGATGTTTAACCTCAAATCAAACAAACAAAACTTCATAAAAGGCCAAATATTCAAAAACCTTACAACTCCCCACCCCTAAACCATATATATTCTTGTTCCTTATGATAAGAAGCATTAAGTGACACCAACCTGGGGGTCCCCCAAGATGTGCCGGGGACATGCCCCACCCCCTCCACTTTATAAAACGCCATTTATATCAGAAACCATTCAGATCTCCACCCCTAAACCATATATATTCTTTTTCCTTGTGATTAGACACATTCAGTGACACCAACATAGGGTTCCCCCACCCGCCTGTGGTGCCACGGGCCATGCCCCACCCCTTTACTTCATTAAAAGCCATATATCTCAGAAACCGGTCAGATCCCCACCCCTTAACCATATATATTCTTGTTCCTTATGATAAGATCCCACTTCATAATAGGCCATATATCTGAGAAACTATTCAAATCCCCACCACATAATCACATAAATTCTTGTTCATTGTTATTAGCCACATTTAGTCACCCCATCTTGTGGGGTCTGCAGGGGCCATTTCTTTCCCATCCACTTCATAAAAGGGCCTCATATCTCAGAAACTGTTCAGCATTAGGTTGCAACAATCTTGGGCTTTTCTGGAATCCACCATGCCCGAATCCCTCTTCTGCTTAAAAGGCCTTACATCTCAGGAGCCATACATATCCCACCGCTAAACCATATATGTCTCTGTTCCTTTTCATAAGACACATTAAGTGACACCAACCAGGGCTCCATTGGTTCATGCCCCACCCTCTCTACTATATAAAACACCTAATATTTCAGATACAGTCCACATGAGTGCTCATTTGGGAATGGGGTTTGTTTGGGAGACTTTATAATTGGTAGATTAAAATCATACCATGTTAAAATACATGTCCGCCATTGGGTTATGAAATTTGGATCCTTTGGTTTGT
The DNA here is from genome assembly GCA_963580285.1 of Lucinisca nassula. Lineage (NCBI taxonomy): Eukaryota > Metazoa > Mollusca > Bivalvia > Lucinida > Lucinidae > Lucinisca > Lucinisca nassula. The sequence continues at coordinate 29,296,178 of OY757015.1, forward strand.
TTGCTATGGCAAGTTAAGAGTTTCCATTGACTTATAATGGGGAAAATTGAAAAATGGCATTTATGCCTTTCAAAATATTTTGTCAAACTTACATAGAAATGTTCCTTTAATAATGTTCTTTTAGGCCTATTGGTTGCCACAGGTGGGAAATTGTCAGTTGTCATCTGTTCTCCTGCAACAACACATTCAAGCAACATCAGACCTCTGAAGCCACTAGGCTGATCGGGTCCAAATTTTATCTGTAGCAGGGCTTCCATGGTTAATTAAAATACTTTGCTGCCAGTCGGCTGTGCCCCCTGAGCTCTGGTGAGCATAGTGGCCCATGGGCCTCTTGTTTAATATGAGTTTGGTCGCATGAACAATATGGCCACCGTGCCCATATACCTGTGAACACAGATCCGTTCAAACTTCGATGGGCTTCATTTCATCTCGACTTGAAAATCATTCAATATATCCCAACATCCTGCCAGTCAACTGCCGGACAGAAATAAGTTCAAAACACAAGGTGGTGTACATATGCACATGTCATTGCTGACTCCTACACTGTCCAATCAAAATACATCTCAAATGTCAACCAGAAAGTGTTTTCCAAAATGAGAACAATCAATTGCTTGATCTAATTTTAGAAATCTTTGTCAAACATACTTGATGCAAAGAGATTCATTGGGAGGTACTTCATACGAACTTGAACAGTTTGTGTCCACAGGCGTATAAGGTAAAAACCCTTCAGAAATCTTCTACGGAACCAATAGGCCCATTATCAGGTCAAATGTCCAAGAGTCTGCCATGGTAAAAAAAACAAAAAACTTTAAAATCTTCTCAGAAATAAAATGGCTCCATAAGCTCTCAGCACTCAGGTGAGCGGCCTAGAACCACTGGTCCCCTGTTTTTTTGTTGTTTGTTTTTTTGTATACCTGACACTGCTCAACAGTTTCCATCAGAGTTTAAAGGTTAGTGATCTGGAGCTTAGGTGAGTTTTTAAACAGTTTTAGATGTACAGGACTTCACACTTGTAAATAGCTATTGTTCAAGTATACTCCAGATACTGGTAGTTGTAGACATAGAAAGGTATACAGCTGGATTCCAAAACATTGCAGCACATTTTAGTCAAGTAGTGCAAGCGGACAAGAAACCAACAAGGGGGAAAAAGAACTATATGTCAACTCACTGTCTGAAATATATTTCAGTGTCTCCTCGGTCATGGAAAAAAATAATTGTTAGTTATGGTCATGGGAAAACAGTTGTCATCGCACTGACTTCAGCTGTGAAATATTTCATGCCCTCCATCTCGACGAAAATTTCCCGTGCGGTTCTTTTTGCCCACGCTCTAAAGCATCTCCAAAGTATGCTGCAAATGGTAAATACCGTTTGCAGCCAGTGGTTCCCGTGGTAAGCGAACAGACCCAGTGATGCACTCTGAGCAACTTTGGTGCTATTGGCACTCAAGATAAAACATTTGGTTATTAGACACGTACTACTTTAAGTTGCATCACTTGTAAAAGACAAGGCAATGTGCAAATAATTTTCAAGTCATAACTAAGTATTCGGCAGTTGACTTGAGGTTGCCAACTTTTGCATATCAATAATATACATGTGTACAGACATTTTGGTTTAGATATCCATCAGCTTCCTTGTGTAGTTTGCTATGCTCGTTTATAGGTAACACCTATTTTTTTCATATTAATAGATACAGGTCCAACATGACATACAGCAATACCCTACCTACAATTTATGCACATGACCTCAAGGTCAAGGTCATAGACATAGAATTTTTTATGCTCGCCGCTTTGTCTGTCTGTCCGACCGCCCGTCCGTCCGTAATACTCTTTATCTCTTAAAGTATTAAAGGTATTTAAGTGAAACTTGATATACTGATAAAGGGCGATGAGGGGAATCAGAGAATACAAGAACCATAACCCGGTCACCAGTATTTATGGTGTTACTTCCCTAATTAAAAGCTTGCCCGGAGCATACAGAAAGGAAGTAAGTGAAACTTTATACAATGAAAGATACTGGCCCCGATAGCTCAGTTGGTAGAGTGTCTGCTCCAGGGAAGGGGAGGTCACGGGTTCGATCCCGGGCCGCGACATACCAAAGTTGTTAAGAATGGTACTAGCTGCTCCTCGCTTGGCACTCAGTTTTACGGGGTAGAGCTAGGACTGGTAGTCTGGTAGACCCAGTGTCAGGATAATGTGACTGGGTGTGGTATCATGTAATGTGTCTAGGACATGATACTTCAGTGAGGCAGCACTATAAAAGTGAGCATTGAGCTCCCTGTCGCAACCAGACACCGTCGTGATATGACTGAAAAATTGTTGAAAGCGACGTTAAACCCGAATTCACACACACACACACACACATCCTACTGCACATCTTCGGGAAGCATCCTTTGGTTTCACTGAATTTCTTGTTAAATTTTAAGTACGTTAAGAGCTCATATTTTCCAAACCATATTAAATGGATTTGCTTCATATTTGGTATGGTGATAGTTACTGGTCCAAAGTTTTATTCAGCCATACGACAGCCCCCTGATATCAAGGTCAAGGTCACAGACTCAAAAATTTTTGATGTTAAAGATTTTTAGAGCTCATTCTTTTCCAACCATATAATGGATTTGCTTCATATTTGGAATGATGGTAGATACAGGTTAAAAGTGTCTTTCAGCCATTACCCTGCCCTTGCCCCATGACTTGAAGGTCAAGGTCACGGACTTAGAAATTTTTTTATGTTAAAGTTTTAATTGCTCATGAATATTTTTCAAAGGCTGAATCGGCAATACCTGCCCACCTATGCCAATGACCTAAAGCACACATTTCCAGATGAGTTATGCTGTCCAATGACAGCTGTTATCGCAACATGATTTTTTCAGGTTGAAGTGGGCCCCTAGGGAGGGGCATCTGTGTCGTATTGACACATTTTCTATTTTTGTCCTTATTCTATTTTCTATGAAAAATTCTGTTAGCTAATATTGAGGCGCTGATCAGATGCCGTGTTCTGCGGCCGTGTTCTGCGGCATCTGATCTGGGCCTGCACTGTTTGCCGAGGTACCCATTTAGGGGTTGCCCCCCCAAAATGGGTTAAAAAAATTGTTCATCGTACAGTTTTTATGCTTCTTACTCACCAGAGCCAAAGGCTTTAGGAAAGCTTATACGAGACTCAGTTGTCCATCATTGTTTGTTGTCTATGAAATATTTCAAATAACACCTCCTTCAAACTTAAATTAAAGCCACTGGCCTAGTTGGGCTCAAATTTGATTTGTAGCAACTAGCATTCATGGTTTGTGAAATTGATAGTTCATGGTTTGTATGAAAATATCAACAAATTGGGTAACTTTAAATCTAACATGCATGAATCACCATGCCAGTCCAAAAAACAAGCGGTGGTAATTTGGAACTGGACTCTGGTGAGCCTGTGTGCAGGGTTTTCCATCAGATTTTTCTTAAGAGGCCATTCACCAGTTTGAGGCGGCAAATTTCTAAAATTTCTTAAGACTTAAATTAAAAAAACAAAACAAAACATTTGACATGACCAGAAAATAAATTGAGGCGGTCATTTTGGCATCCTATCGCCTCTTAATGAAAACCCTGTAGGTGTTGCAATTATTTTCTGCTCTAGAACCATCAGTTTAGTATGTTAGATCATAGCAGATCATAGTTGCTAGAAATGCAAAGTATCGCTATGTGCATAACACTGTATACATGTATTGAATTATTTTAGAACTCTGGACCAGTTATGAGCTACCTAGAGACAGTTAGTGAGACTTCTGACAGAATCTGTGTTGCCAAGTCAGACAAGAAGCATTGCTGACCTCAGATGACAGTTGAACCGTTGCTTGCTGGCCTTTCAACGGAAATAGAAGAGGTACTGTAGCATAACATACCATTGGGACACCTAGAACCCTTAATTTTCAATTTATTCCAAATAAAAAATAATGGATTATAGTGTTCCAGTATTTAAACACAATAGGTAATTCAACTGATGGCTGACTGACAATTGGTACAGACCCTAATACCATGCACAACTCTGATGTGCTTGAACGGTGTTTATGTACCTGTACTTCTGTTCTGAAAAAAAGAAGGATCTTACATGAGTGGGCATTTCATACGAAATTTAAGAGACAAAACCTTTGGAAAGTTTCATAAATTTCAAATGAAGTGACTTCAAGAGAAATATGCAGTTGTCATATATGACTATTTGTAGTAAGATTTTATTGCCATAAAAGTTCACACTTTTGTCGAGCCTGCTTGTGATGAGCAAGACATAGTTTTTACAGTTTGAGTTTGGTGTATGTGCATGTGTGCATTGTGCATGAATTGTGTGTCTGTCTGGATTTTCTACATAATGTATGGATTTCAAAATAATTATAGCCCTGCTTTAAAAAAGTGGGGGCCATATTGGATTTGCCTTGTCCTTCTTTGATTCAGTAATTCCGTTATTCATCATAACTCAAAAACCATTTGAGGTATTTTCATGAAACTTCACACTAATGTAAAGCACTATGAGACGATGTGCAGAGTGCATGAAACATAACTCTGGATTGCCTACTTTTGGAGTTATTGCCCTTTGAACAGTGAAAAATGGCAATTTTAACTATGTCATCAAAAACTGTTCGAGGTATTTTCATGAAACTTCACACAAATGTAAAGCGCTATAAGACGATGTGTAGAGTGTAAAACCATAATATGTTCTATAAAAGGGTTATCCTTTGGATGCATAACTCCGGATTGCCTACTTTTGGAGTTATTGTCCTTTGAACATTGAAAAATGCCAACTGTAATGCTGTTATTCATGATAACTCAAAAACCGTTTGAGGTATTTTCATGAAACTTCACACAAATGTAAAGCACTTTGAGACAACGTGCAGAGCGCATGAACCATAACTTTTGGAGTTATTGCCCTTTGAACATTGAAAAATGGCAATTTTAACCTTGTCATCAAAAACCTTTTGAGGTATTTTCATGAAACTTCACACAAATGTAAAGCACTATGAGATGATTTGCATAGTGCATGAACCATAACTCTGGATTGCCTACTTTAGGAATTATTGCCCTTTGAACATTGAAAAATGGCACTCCAAATAAACCCAGTACAGTAATATTAAAATTTGTGTCCGTTCCATAACTCTGAAAATATTTCAGATATTTTCACGCATCTGTAAAGCAAATGTAAAGAACGATGAGTCGAGGTGCAGAGCAGAAGAACCGTTACTCTGGTTTGCTTACTTTTGGAGTTTTTGAACTTGGAATAAACTCAGTACAGTAATAATTTGTTTCCACTCCATAACTAAGAAACCGTTTCCGATATTTTCACAAACCTTTACACAAATGTAAAGCAAGTTATGAGGCGAGATGTCATAATAATTTGTGTCACTTTATATAGAACTCTTGGCAATATTTGCAATATTTATTAAAGTGTGTATTGTCAATGCAACTCCTTATACAGTTTGCTGCTGTTCCTTCATTATCACTGTTGCTATTTGATGTAAGTATGGTTGATTATTTTTCATATCATATTCTTGATCATAAAAAAGTGCTTCTCGTATATCATATTCTTGATCATAAAAAAGCGCTATAGTCAGTTATAGTTTGGGTTTTGTTCTCCTCGATGAGTAGAAGTGCCATTTGAAACATTTATTTAGGTAGGTTGTAGGTCAAGGTCTTAACTTGAAGGTCAAAGGATAAATGGTCATAAATGGAGCTTGCGGACAATAGCTTCTGCATTCATGAATGGATTTCAAAATAATTTGGAGCAGTTGTTCTCCTTGAGGTGTAACAGTGCCATATGTTTGTTTGTTTGTTTGAATTGAGTTTTAACATCCCCATTAACACTTTTGTCTTTAGGTCATTTTGGAGATGTTGGGACTTTTTTCCAACATTGAGATGAAATGACATCTCGAGCCCTTCTGCTCAATGAAACCAGAAGGCCTATATGCACTAGACAGTCTGACTCACTCAGAGCAGTGCCATTTGAAACATTTGTTCAGGTACGTGTAGGTTGAACCTCAAGGTCACATTTGAAGTTCAAATGATGAAATGGCTGTAAATGGTAAAATAAATAATAATTTGAGCATGTCCAGGCCATAAGTTGTACATTCATGCATGGATTTCCAAATTATTTGTCACAGTTGTTCTCCTTGAGAAGTAGCAGAGCCGTTTGAAACATTTAATCAGCAGGTTGAAGGTTAAGGCCACAGTTGAAGGTCAAATAATAAAATGATTGTTTAATATGAATAATGAAATAATATTTAGAGTTTGTCCCGGCCATAAAATCTACATTTGTGTATGGAATTCAAAATAATTTGGCACAGTTGTTCTCCTTGAGAAGTAGCAGTGCCATTTAAAACATTTAATCAGGTAGGCTGAAGGTCAAGGTCACAGTTATGAGTCAGATTATATAATGGTAATTAGTTGAGCTTGTCTAGGCCATAACTTCTACATTTATGCTTGGATTTAAAAATAATTTGGCACACATGTTCATTTGAAACATTTCTTCAGGGTTGATGAAGGCCAAGGTCACACTGAAGGTCAGCTGATAAAATTTTCATTTAAAATTTAGCTTGACCAGGCCAGAACCTCTACATTTATGCATGGATTTCAAAATAATCTGGCACAGTTGTTTACTTTTTAGAAACATTTGTTCATGTAGGTTATAGGTCAAGGTCACCTGAAGGTCAACTGATAAAATGGTCGTAAATTGAGCTTGTCGAGCCATAACTTCTACATTTATGCATGGATTTAAAAACAATTTGGCATGGTTGTTCATTTGAAACATATGCTCAGGTAAGTTGAAGTCAAGTTCACACTTGAAGGTCAGACAATAAAATGATCATTGACTCAAGAGTAAATATTGTTAATTGAAATTTTTGGTTCATAAATATTACAAAAAAGAAATTGCTGTCTAAGCATGGTTTTGTTTGAGTGGTGTTTGTATAGTAATTGAGTGAATCAGTTCTTCACATGCCTATAGGTCATTTAAGCAAACAGTGGGCTTGACAAGTTGTCCCCAGACAACCATTCTAGATTTAATAGAAATTGATGACATCATAACTTTACTTACTAATAACAAACTTATCCTCATTCGATTTTTGGACATTATGTATGAAGTATTAAGTAACTGAATAACAATAAAAAGTTTTTCTTTGCCAAAGGACAAAGTTAAGAGAAAGTACTGAACATTGTTTTATTTTCATGTTACTTACCAGTTTTCATAAATTTGTTACCTGGAAAATTGCATCAGTACCTTATACACTTAAAATTGAATAATAGACTAGGAAATACACAAGTTTGCAAGAACTCTAGGAGAAAGCAAGAGATTTAATCTGTTTAATATTTTTCTTCAAGGGTAAAGTAACAATGGTTCAAGATGCCAAACTCTTGTAGAAGAATACCAATTTGATGTGGGCAACACAAAGGAGATGCAGTGTTTCAGCCCTAATTGCTCTGCACTAACAAGCTGATAGAGCCGATTCCAGTGGGCATCACAGGAGGTTAGTATGTTAATCAAAGCGCCAAAGGCACTGAAATGACAGATTCTATGACAAAATCAACACACTGTGAAGACTTACAGACAACCTTTCTAAAAGATCTTAAAATTAAGAAAAGTAGTTCTGCAAATTCCATTGTATGATATGTTTGCAGATGTCTATACACCGATGGTATTATGAAATGCCATTCGATGTTTCAAATTTTGGAAAGAAACTATTTACATTTTCAAAACCAAACATTAAAATTCAAGTTTTAACAATGCTACTGTCAATAAGTAACATTTTTGTCTGGTCGGTTGTGGATACCTCCCCCAAAAAGATACTCTATGGGAAAGAGAATGGAGGAGAAGGGCTGGTCAGTCCAGTACATGAATTCCATTGGCTTGAAGACATTTTTGAATAAGAACAGCACTATAATCCCGCCCGCAATCCTGCTGGATTAGATATCCTGGATTTTGAGCTTAAACAAATAAATGGAGCCACGCGAGGCCGACGCATTTGATTGATGTAACGTCTCGCTGTTCAGTTAACGTCTCAGCCATGATCTTAAATGTTCTTAATGTCGCTAGCTACATGCAATAGCTCGACATACAATTTCGCTTATTCCATCCGATATATCATGCTCTATTACGCACGCGTCGCCTTGGCATACCTTACACATATGTCGAAACATCCCGAAACGACAATCGGCGTGATTCACACTGAAGTGCGCTTTGTCACTGAAACGCATATCACGCGAGTCGCTTAGACGCCAATATACATGTACGTATTTCAGGCACCAGCGTAAGTGTTCCGTACTGTGTCGACATATTAATTTTGGTCACGACAGGGACGTCTAGCTCTCAAAAGTGCATCGCATAAGGGCGACGTTCAGTGTCAGTGCTTATTAGTCGGTAGTTGAAACCCTTTGTTTATCTACAGTGTAGCATATGCCGGCGGAAATCTGCTTCGCATATGTGTCTGTCGGATGACGTCGGTCTTCCGCTACGTCGACGTTTAGCGTCTGTTGATAGTAAGATGTCACTCCAACAGGCATTTAGATAACACACATGTGGCGCCCAAAATCAGAGTCAACGCCATCCGCTTTACTTCCAGCATCTAACTGTCCATTAGAAGCCTCCGTGATGTAGTGGTTATGCTACTCGCCTTGTAAACCAGGGATCGCAAGATCGAACCCGAACTTCTCCAGGCTTTCGTATGAGTCTTTAAACCGAGGTATCGTCTCCGTATGACCTTAGCTGTTGGTGGGACGTAAAACACAAACACTCACTCACTCACTCTAACTGTCCAGGGTTTAATGAAAAATGTTGCAATACATTCTCACGTGATGCTTTTTGAGAACAAAATACAATTTCTTTTCTAGGCACGACCTTACATCACACATCAAAAGTTTGATCCTGAACATGTGGTTTCTATCAGCGCTGGTGTGAAGGTGATACACAGGATCGTTGGCCCCCGCTCATCGGGGCTTAAAGAAATAGATGGGCTGCATGATGCTTCCAAGCAGAGCTGAAACCGACCCGCACACGATTACTGGTAATCTGCTTAGACGATCTAAGCCTGCCCAGGCAAAGCGGTGCAAAGCCTCCATGCATATAAACCCTATTGGTTTCATTGGGGGCATGGCTTGAGATGTCATTTCATCTCAGTGTCGGGTAAAAGTCCCTAAAATTTGAAGCAACGTCTCCAAAATGACCTATACAGTGTTGACGGGGACGTTAAACCTCAAATCAAACAAAACAAAACACAGGATCGTGGCCAGGCTGGTAACCATACGTCACGGTTGATTTATTTAACCTTTTTAGCTTAAGGGCATGGCGCATAAGCGTATTGTAATCATGCAATCGTTTGGTTTCAGAATCATAGCACCGAAAGTGTTGGTGGGATTCAGGTTGGGGTAAAAGTCCTGGGCTGAGATTTAAACTGTTTAATTTAACTCTGCAATTCCAAACAAATAGTGAAGATTTTGATAAGAAGCGCATTCTGCAGCGTTTGAACTTGGTCTACACTGTTTGCCAAGCTCACCCTACGATTTCAGGATGACCCTCTTCAGTCTTATGGAATACCCTGATCTCACTGCGGCTGTTTTCTGCAAGAAAAAGGTTATTCCGAGATAGTCAGTAGACGTTAGCTCTGAATCGCTTTTCTTATTAGTAACTTTGGGTCGAATGCCAAACAAACAACCCAAACATAGCCGGGTCGTTTGTCAGTGTTGGGTACACTGCACTTGAATCAAATGTTCGATCTGGCAAACAATGAAGACTAAGATCAAATGCCACAGAACACGGTGCTGATCTTGTTCTACATTTTTGCATCAGTTCCTAACATCTTAAGTTTAAACGGATCAGTCCAAGTCCTCGTTCATGACCAGCCTGCATTTAGAGACAATCGGCATGATTGGTGTCAGTGCTTTGATTTATTCACTGCCTTGAGTTTCTGGAGTGTACTCTTCCATCACTGAAGTTGGGCTCATCCATTCTGCTAAATATGGCACCTATAATTATATCACAGGACCTACACTGTTTGCATAGGTATCTGTACCATATTCCAGGGTTGAAAGGGACAGCCTTTCTCGCAAAGTCTGATATACACCTAGTTGTTACTGACCTAGATTTGACCTCGAATGTCGGAAAATCCATTAATATTCTGGTCTGCAGCTGACCGGCTGACAGCACTGTTAGAAAACAGTGTAAAACCTGAGCAGACGTCCAAGCAGACGCCCCTTTGATCTGGGTATACAGTATCGCATGATGCAGCTGATTCATATGAAATACTGAATCTATTCTCTTGAAGGTAAGATAAAATCGTCAAGTCGTTTGCTTCAAAAGTTTGTATTGCGATTAAAGGATGTACAATTTTGATAACTGCGCCAAACCGGACTACAGTTTGTGCGGACTCATATTTCTTTGGCGGTCAAAGCCGGAAGAAAGTCGTTAGAAAGCCGGAACTACTTTACAACACGCAGGATAGCTAGAAATGACAGATTGAATCTGCCATTAAAAATGGATTTGATCAGGGAATAAAGTAAGAATTTACTCATCTTCGCAAGCCAAGATTATATATTATGTTAACTTTGTCTCTCTGTACTTTCGGCGCGCAGAAAAAAAGTCACAGAAATAGTCACAGAAAAAGGTCACAGGAAAAAAATCACAATAAGAAAATAAAGAACTATTCCAATAAAAAGATGTTGCTAATAAATTAAAATAATGACATCACCTACTCTTCCGACTTTTACCTATGTAAAGTGGGGTTTAAAAGGGTGTTCATTCTACAGATCACTGCCTTTGCTTCTGATTTGTTATTGTGATGCATTAATGCATTCATGTACTTGATATTTAATGTATTCATTCAAACTGTCAAACAGAATCACACACAGTGTAGATCCTTAGCAGGTGGCTTCTATCTGGATCCACACTGTTTAGAAAGGCGGAGTATATCCTGGTTCAGCAAGACATGGGTTAAACACAAAAATATGGCATAAATGGTAGGTTAAACAATGAACTAATATACATGCTTGCATAGAAGTTAACATATATGATGTCAAAGGCTGCCATCTCATTGAGTTCCAGCGGAACATACAGATAAACCTGCTGTGAGTTAAAATATTGGACTGATTTTAGCTGATATACTTTCACTGGGAGGTTTTAATTGCTAACCAGATTCTTTAAACAAATAGTGTGGTCCTGAGCAGCCGGCTGAGCGGAAACCGCATTCCCTGACACCTGATCTGTGTATTCAGTGTTTGGCAAACCCAACCAGATTCCATAGATAGCTCTCTAACACAACTCTCTGACATAACAGGTTTTTTGTTTGTTTGATATAAGGTTTAACGTCCCGGTAAACAATGTAAAGGTCATTTTGGAGACGTTGCTTCCAATTTTGTGGGACTTTACCCGACATTGAGATGAAATGACATCTCAAGCCCTGCTGCTCAATGAAACCAATAGGGTTTATAAGCATGGACGGGCCGACTCGCACCACTTTGCCTGGGCAGGCTTAGATCCTCTAAGCGCTTTACCAGTACTTGTGTGCGGGTCGGTTTAAGCTCTGCGTGGAAGCATCGTGCAGCCTATCTATATCTTCAACCTGATGGGCGGGGCCCGACATAACAGGTACCATCGATAAAAGTAGTCTGACTACTTTCTATTTATAACCATTAGTTACATGAACAACAGCATTAATACAGATTTGTCCTTTAGTAACTTAAGGTCAATTGTTAGAGTTGTGTTCAGTATTTAATCACTCAGTGTTTTTTTTAGCTCACCAGAGCCGAAGGCTCCGGGGGAGCTTATAGGATAGGCAGTTGTCCGTCGTCGTCGTCGTCGTCTGTCCTATGACGTCAACATTTTCAAAGGACATCTCCTCTGAAGCCACTGGGCCGATTGGGCTCAAATTTTATCTCTAGCATCCTTGGGATGGGGGATTGAAAGTTTGTGTTTTTTATCAAAATCGTCTCATTAGTTTGGTTGCTATGGCAACTTGTAGTTTCCATAGACTTATAATGGGAAAAATTGAAAAATGGCATTTACTGCCAAGCCTCTGCAGATATTTTGACAAAACTTACATAAAAATGTTCCTTAGGCAATCTACTATCTGCCGTATGATTTTAGGCCTACTGCTCATTTGTATTGGTTGCCATGGAAACCAAAATAAAAAAAATAGAAAAAAAGTACTTCAAAAATCATCTCCTCAGAAACCGAATGCTCTATAAGGCTGAGAGTTTTTGGAAATATTCACCATATTTGCGTTTACAGATTTTGTATTTTTTTTTATAAAATTTGACTCTTCAGTTTGGTTGCTATGGCAGCTTAGATTTTCCATAGACTTATAATGGGGAAAACTGAAAAATGGCATTTACTGGCATTTACTGCCAAGTCATTGCAGATATTTTGACAAAACTTTTATAGAAATGTTCCTTTTGTAAATGTCTCTCAGCCATATGCTTTAATGCCAACATGGGGGTCCTCCAGGTTAAGCCGGGACCATGCCCTACCCCCTCCACTTCATAAAAGGCCATATAACTCAGAAACCATCCAGATTCCCACCCCAAAACCATACATATTCTTGTTCCTTATGATAAGATGCATTCAGTGACACCAACCTGGGGGTCCGCCGGTATGTGCTGGGGTCATGCCCCACCCTCTCCATTCCATAAAAGGCCCAATATCTTGGAAACCTTACAGATCCCCACCCCTAAACCATATATATTCTTGTTCCTAATGATAAGATGCATTCAGTGACCCCAACCTGGGAGTCCCCCGGTACTTACCGGGGTCATGCCCCACCCCCTCCATTCCATAAAAGGCTCAATATCTTGGAAACCTTACAGATCCCCACCCCTAAACCATATATATTCTTGTTCCTTATGAAACTATACATTCACTGACACCAACTTGGGGGTCTCCCGTGGTGTGCCTGGGCCTTGAACCACCACTTCTTCTTCACAAAAGGCCATATATCTCAGAAACCATTTAGATCCCCACCCCAAAACCATATATATTCTTGTTCCTTATGATAAGACGCTTTCAGTGACACCAACCTGGGGGTCCCCGGGTTCTGCGGGGGTCATGCCTCACCCCCTCCATTTCATTAAAGGCCCAATATTTTGGAAACCTTACAGATCACCTAAACCCTATATATTCTTGTTCCTTATGAAGAGACTCATTCATTGACACCAATTTGGAGGTCTTCCTGGTTGCACCGGGGCCTTGCCCCACCCCTCCACTTCACGAAAGGCCATCTATATCAGAAACCATTCAGATCCCCGCCCCAAAACCTTATATATTTTTGTTTCTTATGATATGACGCATTCATTGACACTAACCTGGGGGTCCCCCAGGATGTGCCGGAGTCGTGCCCCACCCCTTCATTTCATTAAAGACCCAATATCTTGGAAACACCTCCACCGCTTAAGAAGCCTTATAACTCCGGTATACAGATCCCCACTGCTACACCATATATATTCTTATTCCTTATGATAATACGCGTTTAATGATTCCAGCCAGAGCTCCATTGGGTCCCTGCCCTACACCCTCTACTTAATAAAAGACCTAATGTTTTAGATACTGAGTCCAGATGGATGCTCATTTGGATATAGGGGTTCATTTGGGAGACTTTATAATTGGTAGATTAAAATCACATCATGTTAAAATACATGGCTATCATTGGGCAGTGCCCACCTGAGCTCTGGTGAGCATAGTGGCCCATGGGCCTCTTGTTTTTTTTTTACATTTAAGTTGTGGGACAACCTTACATAGCAATGTATCTTCTGATTGGCAAACAAATGACAAGCACTAAGGAAAACAATTTGCTGCTGCAAATAGATGGCATTGCAGGAAATCTGATTTGTGAATAGGCCATCAGCTACCTAAGAGTATGTATTGTTAAGCCCTTCACTGCCATAGGGGACTCTCGTCAACAGCCTGGCTGACGGCCATAGGTGCCTTTTGTCGGCAATGTATGATACCAGCTTTTACCTTGTTAAGTAAGTTTCACAAGCTGTTAAATCTTATGGAACACGGCATTCTATTTTTAGACTTGCTCTTTGTTGTTTACCGGGTGATTTCCATAGACTTATAATGGGGAATAATAAAAAATGGCAGGGTCCCCCAATTTGTGCCCGGGCCATGCCCCACCCACTCCACTTCATAAAGGGCCCTATATCTCAGAAACCATTCAGATCCACATTCATAAAACATATATATTCTTATTCCATGTGATAAGACACATTTAGGGACCCAAACAATTTTATCTGGTAGATAGACTCTTTATTATTACTCACCCGCATAGGATGATGCCTGGAGGATATAGTTTTCTGTGCATTCGAACCTCCATCTGTACTAGTATGTGTACATACTTACACACAAATCATGTTTGTTTGTTTGTTTGATTTGAAGTTTAACATCGCAGTCAACACTGTAAAGGTCATTTTGGAGACGTTGCTTCCAATTTTGTGGGACTTTGACCAGACTTTAAGATGAAATGGCATCTCAAGCCCTACTGCCCAATGAAACGAATAGGGTTTATAACCTTGGAAGGTCTGACCTGGACAGGCTTAGATCCTCTAAGATAACACGATAGAGTGTCTTTAGAAGGCGAAACCAGGTCTGGTTGCCCGTCAGATGCCACCGATGAAGAAACGGAGCCTGGTGTACTCTGATAGGCGAATTAAGGTGGAAAAAATAACGATTGCATTACACATTTCACACGGTAGCCGCCCAATGAAACCAACAGGATTAATAAGCATGGATGGGCCGACTCGCATGGCTTTGCCTGGGCAGGCTTAGTTCCTCTATGCGGTTTACCAGTACTCGTGTGCGGGCCAGTTTTAGCTCTGCGTGGAAGCATCATGCAGCCCATCTATTTCTTCAAGCCCCGATATGTGTGGGCTGACAAGTCATGTTAAACTCAGGTTAAGGCCAGATAGAACATGAACTCATATTTTCCAACCCATGAGTTGGATTTGGTTCATATTTGGTATGACGACAGATATAGGTCCAAAGTTTTATTCAGCAGTACTCCCACCCATGCCCATGACCTCAAGGTCAAGGTCAGTGACTTAGAATTTGTTTATGTTAAAGACTCTGGTAAAGGTATGTGTACCAGATAGAACCTTATTATTTACCTTACTATTCAAATAACATCTCCTTAACTATAAGTCAGAAGTTGGATTGAACTTAATGATAGGCATCAGGGTGACATGGAAATCTACAATTGCTAAAATTGTTTTGTTGTGATATGCAGGATGGCCTGCAAGGAGGCCATTTTGAAAACCTTCAAACCAAATCTACTGCCAAAAGCAGCTGCAAACGATAGCTCTGCCCTTACAAACTATACATCCCCACTCTGCACCAACATCATCTCTTCATAAATCCTAAATCAGACTTAGCTGTTCAGAAACTTAATTAGAAGTTGTTGTTGGTTTGGAGTTTCACAGCCCAGTCAACACTGTTTTAGGTCATTTTTGAGCCGGTCAGTTTACCTATCCACACTTTCCTGGATAGGCTTATATGTAAGCGGTTAACCAGTACAGTGCACATTCTTTTGCCAGAAACTGACAACTGCCCTTCTTGAATCAGCGGAAGGGGGAAAATGGCCTTATAAAAGATTTCATGATCAATCTCCACGAAAGAATATTGCCGACCCCGGCAGGAATCGAACCTGCATCCTCCTGATCACCAGTCAGACGCGCATCAAACTGAGCTACCGAGGCTGGCAACTTAATAAGAAGCATCAAGGCAGCATGCAGATTCAGAACTGATAAATTTTAAATTAAAGCAATGTGATCTGATAAGACAAGATGGCAACCAAGGTACAATGTAATATATATGATCATCCTCATCCAGATGAGTGATTCTGGCCCACTTGGGCCTCTAGTCATTACAGTTCAACTGTACTCTTATACTACTGGTATCTCAAATGGACCAGAAAATGTACTTGTGAAATCAGTAGTTTGAGCTGTACTTTGTTTTTGAGACATCCATAATTGACTGTATAAACTATAATGAACCCACATATGAAGACAAAGTGTGCTTGACTCTGAATCTGAATCATGCTCCTTTACTAGTTGAGACTATTTCTCTAGAAGCATTCTATTAAAGTGAATTCTGAAGGAAAAGTTAAATACGTTTTATAAAAGGGTTATGCTTTGGAAGCAAGGAATACACCACAGAACTAGAGAATATGAAGTGTGCATGTTTTCTGGGCTAGACTAGCTAGTTTCGGCCAATCATCAGTGACCCTCAAGTATTTTCAAATTTCCACAATGAAATCAATGATCATAAAGTATAAGAAAATACAAATTACACTATAATGTAGGGCAGGGAGACTTTTTTACAGCCACCACACATTCTTAGACATCAGCTGCAGTGATGTTAAATATGTTCTATAATAGGGTTATCCTTTGGAAGCAGGGAATACACCGCAGAACTGAAAAATATGAAGTTTGCATGTTTTCTGGGCCAGACTAGCTAGTTTCAGCCAATTAGGCCTCATCATTGTCCCTAAAGTATTATCAAACTTCCACAATGGCATCAATGATCCCAAAGGACAAGAAAATACAAATTACACTATGATGTAGGACAGGAAGACTATTTACTGTGACCACACATTCCCAGACATCAACTGAAGTGAAGTTAAATATGTTCTATAAAAGGGTTATCCTTTGGAAGCAAGGGGTACACCACAGAACTGGAAAATATGAAGTGTGCATGTTTTCTGGGCCAGACAAGCTAGTTTCGGCCAATTAGGCCTCATCAGTGACCCTCAAGTATTTTCAAACTTCCACAATGGAAGTTGAAGTAATGGATTAAAGCTTCCCAGTGTCGAGGCAGAACCATGGTAGCTCAGTGGGTTAAGTGCTGGCCTACTGATCTAGCAGTCCTGAGTTCACCCCACTTGATGCAAAATCTTCTTAAACGTCAACTGGATTCCATTGCACACAACATTTCATTATCAGCCTATGATCGTCTTGGTATGACGAAAATACTGTTGAAAAGAATGTAAAATAACAAGTCATCCATACATCCCAATAATGAGGGCAATTAACGTATTCAGTCTTTCATTTGAACATAACCCATAATATGATATCAATATTTCAGTGCCCGACAGTCCAGTGGCTCAAAATTCGACCTACCACATAAGTGAGGAAGTGCACCATGAAGGAACACTGATCTGCACCTTGAATGCACATCTGTCTGTGATCAACTCTTTTAGTAAGTCTTTAAATAGTCAAGAACAAATACAGAAAGTTCTATTTTGTTTGTTTGATTTGCGGTTTAACTTCCCTGTCAACACTAAAGGTCATTTTGGAGACGTTGCTTCCAATTTTATAGGACTTTGACATGACATTGAGATGAAATGACATCTCAAGCCCTGCCACCCAATGAAACCAATAGGCATGGACGGTCCGACTTTAAGCTGTTTACCAGTACTCATGTGTGGGGCGGTTTCAGCTCTGCGTGGAGGCATCATGCAGCCCATCTACTTCTTCAAGCCCCGATAGGCGGGGGCTGAGAAAGTTCTATACTTTCTTAAAAATTCTTAAGACTTGGACACATACAATAATAACTATTAATTATGATTATTGTCTTGGAAATGGAAGAGTGTGGTTTTATAATCCAGGTATTTGCCAAAAGATGGGGATCAAATGACAGATAGTGTAACCTCTGATAAGACTGTTCTAAGGATCTGGGACTGCACTGTTTGCTCATTTATGTCTGTCTCAGTATATATTCACTATTAGGCTACAAGTAGAAAGAATTCCTACAGGGGTGAGAGAGTTGTTTTCCATGAACTTTGTGATAGTGAGTTAGATATTGTCAAAAAGAATTTCCCTTATTTTCAGTGAGAACTAGTTTAGTACTGTATTTAAAAAACAACTTGGTTAAACTCAGGATTTCTAAATGCATGCATGTATGCATGCATGCAAAGAACATGGATATAAATGAGAGTACTTTCAGGGATGATTAATGTTATCAAGAATTTGCCTCCCATTACATTGGCATTTGTTCTAAAAGACCATGTTCCCTTGAGGCCTCTTAAGTCTTTAAGGGAGCAAGTTTTTTTTATTTAATTAAGTGTTGCCACAATTTGGAAGCATTTCTTTGTTAGGATGGCAAACAGGAAATCTCAAAACTTGTGTCGCATTTACATTTAGAAGCAAAATAACATGAAGGTATATGTGTGTGTGTGAATTCGTGTTTAACGTTCTTTCAAAAAATTTTCAGTCATATCACGACGGTGTCTGGTTGCGACAGGGAGCTCAATGCTCACTTTTATAGTGCTGCTTCACTGAAGTATCATGTCCCAGACACATTACATGATACCACACCCAGTCACATTATCCTGACACTGGGTCGACCAGGCCTAGCTCTACCCCGTAAATCTGAGTGCCAAGCGAGGAGCAGCTAGTACCATTTCTAACAGCTTTGGTATATCGCGGCCCGGGATCGAACCCGTGACCTCCTGTTCCCGGGAGCGGACACTCTACCAACTAAGCTATCGGGGCCGGTACATAAAGGTATATCCATACTCATTAATAATACATTTAACATTTTTTATAGGTTTTCATGGAGAACTATGACACTGGCAGCTGTTGGCTGGTAACCAGAGAATCCAACTCCAAGACAGACAGAGAAAGGGGCTGACAACTACCATACCTGTCTTAGAAACGAAACCTTGACATACTCTTGAGAGTTCAACCCTTCAAGCACAAAAAGTTGATAACAAAATCTGCTTCTGCAACATTAAAACAACGTTTCATCAAAGCAATATCCTATTGAAAATTCAAAGACTAGAGGGCAAACAGTTTAGATCTAGATGGGGCAACTCATTATGAACCGCCATTTCAGGCTCTATGTTGTTTTCAAATTCAGCTATTTTCATCTGTATTAATTTTTCTATAAAAATTTGTCATTGTTGAAGTTTGCTCCTGTAGCAAACCTTTTTTTATTCCCCCGCCATTCATAAAATGGTGGAAGGACATATAGTGTTGCCCCTGTCCGTTTTTGTCTGTCCATTCCTTTGTCCGTCCAAAACTTAAACAGGGTCAATAACTTGCTTATTTCTGGATCGATTTTGAAATTACCAGGACAGTACATCCAAGGTCAAGGTCGTGTAAAAGGTTAAAGGTCAAAATGTTGATCCCATCACGAAAACCTGCCAATACAAATACAGTGTAAATTTTACCACAGAAAAAAGAAAATTTTAAGATGAAAAATTGTGCTAGTTTTAGCTTGCCAGTATGAAGTACATGGAGAGCTATTGTTGTCACCTCAGCATGCACGTTTGTGTGTGCGTTCCCATCACACTGCGTTAAAAGTTTTTCAAATGCTTATATCTCAACAGTCACTCATCACAGTCCACTCATATTTGGAACTAAAGTACCTGGGAGTGTCTTCTGATGTTCAAAGAGAACAGACCCCTGGGTTCATGCCCCGCGGTGGGGCTAGGGGTCAAAATCTAGAACACTTCTGTAAAACTGTTAAAAGTTTTTGAAATGCTTATATCTCAACAGCCACTCCTCACAAAGCATTAATATTTACAACTTGGGTACCTGGGAGTGTCTTCTGAGATTCCAAGACAACACACCCTTGGGTTCATGCCTGGGAGTGGGGATGGGGTGCAGCTAGGGGTCAAAATCTTTGACATCTTTGTAATTTGTTGCTAACAAGCTATGCTGTCATGAGACAGCTCTTGTTCTTATTTCTGCTCAAAACATAGATTGTGGGTACTCATTAGAACCACCTCTTCAAGGTGATTCTAACGAGTACCCACAATGTATGTTTTGGGCACTCATTAGAACTGCCTCTAGAGGCGGTTCTAATGAGTACCCTCAATATATGTTTTAGAGCAGAAATAAGAAAATTGATTACCCCTGTAAACCCCAGTTTTACTATATAAAAGAGGGGTTCAAGGGGGTAAAAATTATATAGGTGTGTTTTTGGTTATGCAAAACTTAAACATGGCCAATAACTTCCTTATTACCAGATGGCTTTGGAAATTGCTTGGTCAATATGTTAAAATCATGAGACAATGTATTGCCTCCAAAATCCAGGTATGTACCTCCAAGGTCAAGGTTGTATTTAGAGGTCAAAGGTAAAATTTGGGTCCGAAACTTAAACATGATCAATAACTTTCTTATTTCTGGATGGATTTTGAAATTGCTTGGCAGAAATGTTAACCAGCATGAGACTATCTATCTCGCACAAAACCCAGGTCCACACCTCCATGTCAAGGTTTTATTAGAGGTCAAAGGTTAATAAAAGGGTCAGAAACTTAAACACGGTCAATTACTTCCTTATTTCTGGATGGATTTTTGAAATTACTCGGCAGAATGGTTAACCTTCATGAGAGGATATGTCATGTACAATATCCAGGTTGGTACCTTTATGGTCAAGGTCATACTTAGCAGTCAAAAGTAAAGAAAATGTCTTTTTCTTGTGTCTGGTTATTCTGAATAGATTCGGAAATTACTTGGTAGAAATATTAATCATCCTGAGTTGATGTATCATGCGCAAGACCCAGGTTGGTGCCTCCAAAATCAAGGTCATACTTAGAGGTCAAAGGTAAAGAAATGTGTCTGTTGTGTCTGCTCAATACCTTTGTTGTTCCTGGATGGACTTGGAAATTACTTGGCAGGAATGTTAACCATCTTGAGACAATTTGTTGCACGCGAGACCCAGGTCGGTACCTGTAAGGTCAAGGTCAGACATCAGTCAAAGGTCAACTACTAACATCAACATATTTTCAGGCGGGGACATAGAAGCCCCCTTGGTGCAGTGGTTCTACTACTCGCATTGTAAATCAGGGGTCACAGGATCGATCCCGGGCTTCTTCAGACTTTTGGATGAGTCTTTAAACCGGGGTCCCGTCTACATATGACCTTAGCTGTTAGTGAGATGTAAAACTCAAACACCCACTCACTCAGGCGGGGACATCTGTGTCCTGTAGTCACATTTCAAGTTATATGAACCTGTTTTTGCATATAAGCTTGTCTATAAAAATATAGGGAGCTATTTTTGTCACCATGGCAAGGGTGTCACTTTAAAGTTTTATCCCCAAGTTTTTATATGCTGCCTCTCATTAGTGGCAGGGTATTATGTTTTCATTTTGGCAGTTTGTGTTTCTACTTGCTCATTCATCTTTCTGTCCATCTGTAGTACGTACTTCCTGAATTTTGTTTCGGTTCGATAGTGACAAGGTGAGCTTTTGTGCTCAAATTTCGTCCGTCGTGCGTGCGTCCGTGCGTCAGCAAACAATTTCAAGTAGGTATATCTCTAATACCCCATAGCCAATATTGATGAAATTTCATACGAAGCATCATCAGGTATGGGGAAAGGCTGCATGAGGTTTTTGGGCTGATCCGATTGGAATTCTTGTTGCCATGGCAACATAAAGCTCCCACAGACTTACAATGGGAAATATTAAAATCCTCTTCTCTGAAACCACAGGACCCAGAGGTTGGATATTTAGCTTGCAACAATGTCAAGTGGTCACCTACAAAAATCCGGCCAATCATGCCCCTGGGGTCCAAATAAGCCACACCCCGGGGCCCCTTAGACAAAGTTTGTCGGCCCGAACCCCATAGGGGCTAGAAGAAATATATGGGCTGCATGATGCTTCCACGCAGAGCCAAATCCAGCCCACACACTAGTACTGGTAAACTGCTTAGAGGATCTAAGCCTTCCAGGAACCACGGTGCGAGGCGGACCGTCCATGCTAATAAACCCTATTGGTTTCATTGGGCTACAGGGCTTGAGATGTCATTTCATCTCAATGTCGGGTAAAAGTCCCACAAAATTGGAAGCAACGTCTCAAAAATGACCTTTACAGTGTTGACTGGGACGTTAAACCTCAAATCAAACAAACAAAACATAACGTTTGTGTTTTGTATAAACATGAACAATGATTGAATGTTTTGAGTATATAAGGGTAGGGGTTAAAGGTCCATAACTCATTGAGTTATATCCCTTGATAGGTTCTCAAAGTTTGCCATTCTTGAATTTTTTTCTAATAAGATATCTCAGGAAATATGAATGCTGAAAGTTTGTATAAACAGACATTAACTAGCTGTTTCCTTTGTACCTTAATAGGGACCAAGGGCCTGCGACACTTGGAGTTATATCCCTCAATAGGTTCCAGAAAAATAAAATACATTTTGTTTGATACCTTTTTATCTTTGTGGTCCTGCCTCAATGAAACTTTTACCACACTTGGTCTCTTAAATAAGAAAGTTGTAATGGCAGAACAGTTGCCAAGGGCCCATGACCCATGGAGTTACCTATTTATGTAATTTCTCAAATTTTGCTATTCTTGAAAATTTTCTTGACAGGAACTATGAAAGCTGGAATAAGAATCAATGGTCCATCACTCCTGGAGTTTTGTCCCTTAGTAGGTTTTCAACTATTTGAAGTACATTTTGCTTAACTTTTTACGTTTGTTGTCCTTTTTGATGAAGCTTTTACCTATTCTCAAGAACTGTAAGGGTTACACAAAGTTGAAACCTGGTACACATATGAACAGCGTTTGATGAATTGTGTATACCGTAATTAGGTCTAATGGCCCAGAAATTATGGAGTAAAAGCCCTTGAAAAGTTTTTATGTTGCCATGTACCATGCTCGAGCTCTTTAGTGATGTTTTCTGGTATAAAGCTGGAATTGAAAATATTTCAACACTGCCTAATTGTGCTGCAGTGGGGCTATAATAAGATCCTCTGACAGCTTTAGGTTGTTTTCACTATCAATATTTAAGGTGTGTGATGCATCTCATTTTTCACCATTTGTCAAAGCAAAACAGCTCTTGCAAAAGGGCCTACTCTGACTCATAATGAAAAATGTTCTCCTATGGGAGCCAATTGTTAGCTCATATAAGCACTAAGTGCTCAAGGTGTGTTACTATGATCGCCTTTTTTCTGTCTTCTGTCCGTCCCTGTCGAAATGTCCGGCCCTCCGTCTGTTTATCAACAATTACTTCAAATGGCATCTCCAAAACCACAATGCCAATTTTAAAATAGTTTCACAGGAATATCCTTGGGTGACCCTCCACCCAAACTGCTAAAATGGTTCTGCTCTGCTGAACAAAATGTAGAAAATAGAAGTGGAGGCAATGAGCAGGAATCGATACAATCAACCCACAGCTCCCGTCAGAGACACCAAGGGAAAGAAACACAAACATGAAACATCAGACCCTAATAGAAACATCAACAGAGCAGAAAGCCAAAAGGACAGTCACTATCCCACAAAATGGCCAACTGGCTATCCAAAATAAATAACATAAGCCACACAAACACCCAAGATACTCAGACAAACTATAACAAAATTAAACCGCGACAGAAGAACCGCCTTGGAACGGTCAGTGAAACGAAACACAATCAGCTTTGTTTGTTTGATCTGAGGTTTAATGTCCCTATCAACACTGTATACATCATTTGTATATGTTGATTTCAATTTTTGTTGGACTTCTACCTAACATTGAGATGAAATGACATCTCAAGCCCTGTCGCCCAATAGGGTCAATAAGGTTTAATAAGCATGGATGGTCAGACTCCAACCGCTTTGCCTGGGCAGCCTTAGATCCTCTAAGTGGTTTACCAGTACTCTTGTGCGTCGGTTTCAGCTCTGCATGGAAGCATCATGCAGCCCATCTGTTTCTTCAAGCCCCGATGTTGGGGGAGTGGAAGGGAGGGGGGTGTTTTTAGGAAATTTACATTATGTGCAATTTAAATGATGAAAATAAAAACAAACTTTATTAGTAAATGGTTGTTTATTGTTTTGAAGACCTGACTGACTGAACTGGTTTTTACGGTAACCGGACGCTATAAGCACATAGGGGCTGCCCCTTGAAGACCTTACTCAGATTCAAGCTAAGGCAATTGCACTTCTGTACATGCAGGTTTGATGATTTTTATAAGGTCTTGCATCCGTTCCAACATGATAATGAAGGGTCTAGTGCAATGAAGACATGTTTAGATATGAACGAAAACTCATGTCAAGCGGAACTCTTGCCTGTAACCCAGTGAGCAATCCGGTTTGCGGGCCGGATTCAGCTCTGCGTTGAAGCATCATGCAGCCCATATATTTCTTCAAGCCCCTATGGGCGGGGGCCTATAATTAATTGGTTATAAGACTGCTAAACTCGCCCAAAATTACTGCAGATATATGTCAGTCTTGTGTAATTCTGTTATAAAGCGGATTATTCTCTTCCAAAACAATCCTTAAGATCTATATCCTTCTAATAAGATGGATCTAGATCTTTGGGACTGTTGTGGAAGGAAAATTCTCTGTCTTGCAACCATAGAAATACATACAGGACTTTCAGTGGAATCCTTACCTCTGTAGAGTAATCACTTATACCAGCCAGAGTGATTCTCTTCTAGAAGCTAATTTCCATAGGACATACATATTCCTCCATTTAATCTTGTCTATCCCATGAACTTGTTAGGTCATTAGAGCACCACACGCCATGATACAACAATCCCTTTCAAGTTGAGTCTAACCCTAATGTCAAGGTCACTGACTGAACTATTAATGTTTATTGATTTTACTTTTATTATACCCCCGCAAACGAAGTTTGAAGGGGGTATATAGGAGTCAGCTTGTCGTCTGTCGTCGTCGGTCCGTTACAAAAAACTTTAACATTGCTCATAACTTCCTTATTCTTTGACCGATTTCTTTAATATTCACACACCACACACCTTGCCACTAGTACTTAAGATTGATATACACAAACCTGACCTTGACCTTTACGTTGACCTTCCTCAAGGTCAAATACTTGTAAAAATTTGTCGTCGTCATCGGTCCGTTACAAAAAACTTTAACATTGCACATAACTTCCTCATTCTTTGACCGATTTCTTTAATATTCACACACTTCACACACTTTGCTACTAGTACTTAAGATTGATATTGGAGTTACTATCTGACAACGCATGCGGGGGTATAATTGGCGCCCGTTAGGCGGCAGCTCTAGTTTTAAAGTTTTACATTGAAATTTTCACCCGACCATATTATGGATTTGGTTTATTTTTTCTATGATGTCAGATTTGGGTCCAAATTTATATTTAACCAAACCCCCATCCATGCCAATGAACTTAAGGTCGAGGTCATGGACTTGTACCTTGAGTGTTAAAGTTTTGCCTTAAATTTTCAAACAGCTCACATATTCCAAACTGTTTGATGGATTTGGTTTATAATTGGTATGATCAGCAATACCCTACCTCAAATGCAAGGTCATGGACTTAGAAATTTTATATCAACATTTTAGTTGAATCTATCCCTAATTTCAAGGTCACTGACTGAACTATTGATGTTTATTGATGTTACTGTTATTTGAAAGTTTTACATTGAAATTTTCACCCGACCATATTATGGATTTGGTTTATTTTTTCTATGATGACAGATTTGGGTCCAAATTTATATTTAACCAA
Source organism: Lucinisca nassula (assembly GCA_963580285.1). NCBI lineage: Eukaryota > Metazoa > Mollusca > Bivalvia > Lucinida > Lucinidae > Lucinisca > Lucinisca nassula. Next base: position 29,321,587 of record OY757015.1, read on the forward strand.
ACCCCCATCCATGCCAATGAACTTAAGGTCGAGGTCATGGACTTATACCTTAAGTGTTAAAGTTTTGCCTTAAATTTTCAAACAGCTCACATATTCCAAAATGTTTGATGGATTTGGTTTATAATTGGTATGATCAGCAATTACCTACCTCAAATGCATGGTCATGGATTTAGAAATTTTATATCAACATTTGTATTATAAGTTTTAATATCTCATATGATGGATCTGGAATGATGCTAGTGATAGGACAAATTTTCGTTCAGCAATAACCCCACTCTTGCCTGTGACCTTAAGGTCAAGGTTATGGACTTGGACCTGTTATGTTAAATTTTTTATGGTAGTGATTTGTAGTTAATACAAAAATCTGAATAAAACTATAAAAGTAACATATCTCCCTGAAAATAGCATACTTTTCTTAGGTGTATTCCTTACTTCCAAAGGATAACTCTTTTATAGAACATACTTTAAGTCACAACAGCTGATGTGAAGGGAATGTTTCATGGCAGTTAAAAGTCTCCCTGCCCTTCATCATAGAATAGTTTATATTTTCTTGTCCTTTGTGATCATTGATTCCATTGTGGAATTTTGAAAATATTTGAGGGTCACTAATGAGGCCTAATTGGCCGAAACTAGCTAGTCTGACCCAGAAAACATGTGCACTCCATACTTTTCAGTTCTGTGGTGTATTCCTTGCTTCGAAAGGATAACCCTTTTAAAGAAAGTCACGACAGCTGATGTTAAGGGAATGTGTGGTGGCCGTAAAATGTCTTCCTGCCCTTCATCATAGTGCAGTTTATATTTTCTTGTCTTTCTGGATCATTTATTCCATTGTGGAGTTTTGAAAATACTTGAGGGTCACTGATGAGGCCTAATTGGCCAAAACTAGCCAGTCAGGCACAGAAAACATGTAGACTCCATGCTTTTCAGTTCTGTGGTGTATTGGATAACCCTTTATTTATATTTTGGTTGTTCTCTACAGTTTGGAATATAAAAAAGATAGACATGCTGTTTAAAAAGTGTTTTTAGCTCACTTGAGCACAAAGTGCACAAGGAGAGCTATTGTGATCATCCTAAGTGAGCTGTGCGTCAGTCGTGCGTCGTAAGTCGTCAACATTTACTTTGTGCAACCTCTAGAGGTCACAGTTTTAATCTTGTCTTTATAAAACTTTACCAATTTGTTTGTCTTGATGATATCTCAGTCAAGTACGAATATAGGTCATGTTGGATCAAAAACTAGGTCAAAGTTTGTTAAAACCTGTGCACCCTAGAAACCGCAGTTTTGTTTCAATCTTCATGAAACTTCACCTGAATGTTTGTCTTGAGATTTCTCAGTCAAGTTCGAATATGGGTCATGTCGGATCAAAAATGAGATTGCTGGGTCAAATTTCGTTAAAGAATTGTGTGTACCTTAGAAACTGCAGTTTTTCTTCAATCTTGAAACTTCACGAGAGTGTTTGACTTGATATCTGGATCAATTTTGAATATTGGTCTTATGAGGTGAAAATCTAGGTCACTAGGTCATATTAAAACCTTGTGTGCACCGTAGAGGCCACAGTTTGGCTTCAATCTTCATGAAACTTAAGCTGAACGTTTGTTTGATTTGTGGTTTGACGTCTCCTCAACACTGTGTAGGTTATTTTGGAGGTGTTGCTTCCAGTTTGGCGGGTCTTTTACCCGAGACTGAGATGAAATGACATCTCAAGCCCTGCCACCCAATGAAACCAATATGGCTTATAAAGATGGGCGGCCGACTAGCACTGCTTTGCCTGGGCAGGCTTAGATCCTGTAAGTGGTTTACCCAAGTACTGGTAAACCACTTACAGGATCTAAGCCTGCCCAGGCAAAACTTTGGTAAACCACTTACAGGATCTAAACCTGCCCAGGCAAAGCAGTGCTAGTCGGGCCGCCCATGTCTATAAGCCCTGTTGGTTTCATTGGGTGGCAGGGCTTGAGATGTCATTTCATCTCAGTGTCGGGTAAAAGTCCCTCCAAATTGGAAGCAACACCTCCAAAATGACCTACACAGTGTTGAGGAGACGTTAAACCACAAATCAAACAAACAAAACAAACGTTCAGCTTATGTAACGGCCCAGTCAACACTATTTAAGTAATTTTTGAGCCGGTCAGTTTTTTTATCCACAATTTTTCTTGTCAGGCATATACGTAAGCGGTTAACCAGTAGAGTGCACATTCTTTTGCTTCAGTCTTACTGAATCTCCACCTGAATATTGGATTAAGATGTCTTAAATCTTAATCAGAGTGTTTGTCCTGAAAAGATAGAATTTAAGTTAGAATATTGGTTAAGTTGGAATTATGGGTTAAATCGGGTTAAAGACTAAGTCATCAGGTCGTATTGCTTTAAATGACTCGGGTGAACGATTAAAAGGCCATCGTGGAAAGATCAAAAGGTAATTTTCTGTGCAGAAAAAAAAATAACATGGTCATTGAAAATAAACCGAACTCTGAAGGTCATTTTATTCACTAAAAATGACATCCTAGCAGTTAATTTGTTCACTTTTCCCTCAAATTGTAAGATAGTCAAGATGAAAACAGTAGCTGTTTCTCACGTGGTCAATCATGTACGTTTTTGTCTAAAATGTTCAACCTTGTATAAGGAACATGTATACTGGATGCATTAATTAAATTTAGGACTGGCAGGTACACCAATATCAACACATAGAGTATAAATGCTGCATTACTGTGACCAAAACGGGCGTGTAAATGGAATTCTTCAACCTTGTAACATACACCCAATTGTGTTTTATGGACTACAGTTTGGGCACAGCCGGCCTCGGTAGCTTAGTCAGATGCACGTCTGCCTGGTGATCAGGTGGACTCGGGTTCGATACCTGTCGCGGTCGGCAATATTATTTCATGGAGATTGATCATGAAATCTTTTCTTCGACGATTCTCTCCCTTTCACTGTTTCAAGAAGGGCAGTTGTCAGTTTCTGGTGAAATATTGTGCACTGTACTGGTAAACAGATTTCGTATAAGCCGTCCCAGCACAAGTATGGATAGGAAAACTGACTTGCTCAACAATGACCTAAATAGTGTTGACTGGACAGTTAAACTCTTAATACAAACAAACAAAACAATATGGACACAGTTTTACTTCTGGTTTTATCTGCTTAGCCAGATAATGTGTGAAAGATTGTAAAAAAATAATTGCTAGGAAGCTCTGCTATATTATGTTGAAATGCCCCACAGCGACGGGATCCCATTGTGCTTTTAAACATTTTTTGGTGGAAGGTTATGGGAATTTATATGACAACAGCTGACAATGACGGTATCTACAATGTTTATGGGATGTTACATGAAACAGTATCCCAGAGTGCTTATATATAATTTTTGTTAATGGAAGATTTATGGGATATTATATGAAATGTCCCACAGTGACGGTATCCCACAGTGCTTATATATAGATTTTGTTTTTGGAAAGTTAATGGGATATTATATATGAAATGTCCCATAGTGACGGTATCCCACAGTGCTATATACAGTTTTTCTATGTTTAAAGGTTAAGCAATAAAATCTTTTTATATTTACAATCTGTGCATCAAACTACTCCCGAATACAAAATTTCATTTTGTTAGGCCTATTAGAAAGGCGATGTCCCATATACCACCTCACGGACAGAGTACCCATATACCACCTCATAGCTGTATATATATATATATATATATATATATATATATATATATATATATATATATATATATATATATATATATATATATATATATATATATGTATATATATATATAATCCTAATATCTGTCTTTGGGCGACCAGCTTATTTTTTCTGCATTAGGTGGACTTTTTGTATATATCTTATTTTCTGCTTTTTCACCATTCCAACAACATATTTTTATGCTTTAAATGCATTAAAACCGTGTTCTGTATCTATTTTTATTCTAAACTCTGCAGGAAAAAATATACAAAAATATTGGACCCCTTAATATTTTACTAGTACTTAATCTGGCTTAAGGGGAACTGTGTATATAAATGACATTAGGGGGAACGGTATATAAATGACATTAGGGGGAACGGTATATAAATGACATTAGGGGGAACAAAAGAAGATATATTCTATCTTGTCATAGTGGGGGTATAAATATAAGGGTATTATTAGGGGGATTAAAGTATATGTGATAATAAATAGATGGATGGGTGGATATTGTGTATGTGACGTTATGGATGTGGGGATACGGAGCCACCAAGAGCGAGCCCTAGTGGTATCTTCTGAAGGGCTGTCACAATGTGCAAATCTCAGAGTAGGGCTTCTAATAGGCATGGAGTTTCAGTGAAAACCCATGAGAAAATCTTAAAATATATCTCTTCGAATACCAGTCTATAGGCTACCAGATTATTTATTCTGCATTAGGTGGACTTTATTGTATTTTTTTTTTTGCTATGCAACATACTAAGAATGTATTTTTATGTTTTAAATGCATTAAATCCGTGTATTGTATCTGTTTTCTTCTAAATGTTGTAGGATAAAATATACAAAAATGTTGGGCCCCTTATGTTTGCAAGTATATACACTCCGAATACCAGTCTTAAGGCGACCAGCTTATTTCTTCTGCATTAGGTGGACTTTTTGTATATATTTTATTTTCTACTATGCATCATATCTATAATGTATTTTTATGACTTAAATGCATTAAATCTGTGTATTGTATCTGTTTTCTTCTAAATGTTGTAGGATAAAATATACAAAAATGTTGGGCCCCTTATGTTTGCAAGTATATACACTCCGAATACCAGTCTTAAGGCGACCAGCTTATTTCTTCTGCATTAGGTGGACTTTTTGTATATATTTTATTTTCTACTATGCATCATATCTATAATGTATTTTTATGACTTAAATGCATTAAATCTGTGTATTGTATCTGTTTTCTTCTAAATGTTGTAGGATAAAATATACAAAAATGTTGGGCCCCTTATGTTTGCAAGTATATATACTCCGAATACCAGTCTTAAGGCGACCAGCTTATTTCTTCTGCATTAGGTGGACTTTGTGTATATATTTTATTTTCTACTATGCATCATATCTATAATGTATTTTTATGACTTAAATGCATTAAATCCGTGTTCTGTATCTATTTTCTTCTAAATGTTGTAGTATAAAATCTACAAAAATGTTGGGCCCCTTATTTTTGCAAGTATATATATTCCGAATACCAGTCTTAAGGCGACAAGCTTATTTCTTCTGCATTAGGTGGACTTTTGGTATATATTTTATTTTCTACTATGCATCATATCTATAATGTATTTTTATGACTTAAATGCATTAAAATCCGTGTTCTGTATCTATTTTCTTCTAAATGCTGTAGGATAAAATCTACAAAAATGTTGGGCCCCTTATTTTTGCAAGTATATATACTCCGAATACCAGTCTTAAGGCGACCAGCTTATTTCTTCTGCATTAGGTGGACTTTGTGTATATATTTTATTTTCTACTATGCATCATATCTATAATGTATTTTTATGACTTAAATGCATTAAATCCGTGTTCTGTATCTATTTTCTTCTAAATGTTGTAGTATAAAATATACAAAAATGTTGGGCCCCTTATGTTTGCAAGTATACATACTCCGAATACCAGTCTTAAGGCGACCAGTTTATTTCTTCTGCATTAGGTGGACTTTGTGTATATATTTTATTTTCTACTATGCATCACATAATGTATTTTTATGACTTAAATGCATTAAATCCGTGTTCTGTATCTATTTTCTTCTAAATGTTGTAGGATAAAATATACAAAAATGTTGGGCCCCTTATTTTTGCAAGTACATATACTCCGCATACCAGTCTTAAGGCGACCAGCTTATTTCTTCTGCATTAAGTGGACTTTTTGTAATTATATTATTTTCTAAGTAACTATGCATCATATCTATAATGCATTTTATGACTTAAATGCATTAAATCCGTGTTCTGTATCTATTTTCTTCTAAATGATGTGGGATAAAATATACAAGAATGAAAGACCCCTTAAAATGTTACAAGTATATATATTCCGATAGTCTTAAGGAGACCACCTAACGGGCCTCCGTGGCCTAGTGGATAATAGCGCTGACTCTTAGTCATTAGGTCTCTCACCGCCGTAGGTTCGAGCCTCGCTCGGGTCACATGTGAGACGCTACATTCTGTACGGAAGGTCAGGTGGTTTTTGTCTGGGTACTCCAGTTTTCGCCCACTTCTGATTAACGGTCAGCTCGATATGAGTGAAACAATAAAAGGGCCGTAAAACTCAACAAACTAGAAAAGGTGTCAATAGGACACGGATGCCCCCGCAAAAATGCCATTGAGAAACAAGAGTCGTCAAAAGACTTCACCGGGATTTGAACTCACAACCTTTTGAGTCAGAGTCCAAAGCCTTTGTGCTGGGGGATATTGTGTTTTTAAAAAGAAAAAAAAAAGAATAGAAAGAAAGAAAAAATGATGTTTAAAATTTCTGCCAAGTAATTTCTAAACTGATCCAGAGACAAGAAAGTTCTTGACAACGTTTAAGTTTTGGATCCCTTTTTTGACCTTTGACCTCTTAGTATGACCTTGACCTTGTAGGTGGGGGCCTGGGTTTGTGGACGCAACACATCGTCTCATGGTGGTTAATATTTCTACCAAGTTATTTCTAAATTGATCCAGAAATAAGAAAGTTATTGACAGCGTTTAAGTTTCAGAGACGAACGGACGCACTGACGGACAGGGGTAACACTATATGCCCTTTCCACCATTCTTCGAATGGCGGGGGCATAAAAACAAGAGGCCCATGGGCCACTACGCTCACCAGAGGTCAAGTGTGAGAAACTGGCCCGTCCCTGGATGCCATCTGCACCTACCAAGTCTCAGATCAAAGTCTACAATAGTTTCGAAAATACTTGGTTTTGACCGTTTATCACACAAAAAAGTCTATGTGACCTAATTTGACCTTGGTATAAAGTGAGTCAAGGTCATCCGAGGGTCTACATCTGAACAAAATATGCTGGACCCAAGTTTCTTATTCTACATACCAAGTTTCATTGACAATCGGCTTTTTGGTATAGAAGGAGAAGATTTTTAAGGGTTTCTACCTTCTATGGGCATAACAGCCATCATGGTCACATGACCAAACTCAAATTAATTATGTTTTATTTCCTTGTTCCTAAAAGTTTTCTTATAAAATTTGGTTGCAAATGGCAGGTGGTTTCAAAGAAAAACATTTTTTTAATTTTCATATCTGAATGACCTTGGACCAAGGTCAGAGAAGGACCTTGAAAACTAATGTAGTTTCACTTGCACATTTTGCCCACTGCATATACTAATTTTCAGGTCACAGGCTGCAATAATTAAAAAAAATTATGCAGTTTTGACTTTTTCCCATACAGAAGTCCATGTGACCAAATTTGACCTTGGCATAAAATGGGTCAAGGTCATCCGAGGGTCATCATTTAAGCAAATTATAATGGGCCACGAGTCACCAATGCTACATACCAAGTTTCATCACAATTGGCCCTCTGGTTCCAGAAGAAGATTTTTTAAGGGTTTTACCTTATATGGACATAGCTGCCATCCTGGTCATGTGACCAAACTCAAATTAATTAAATTGCATTTCCTTGTTCCGAAAAGCTTTCATACAAAATTTGATTGCAAATGGCCTAGTGAGTTCAGTGAAAAACATTTTTTTTTAATTTTCATATCTGTATAACCTTGGGCCAAGGTCAGGGAATATCCTTGACCTTGAATACTAATGTAGTTTCATTAGCACATTTTGCCCACTGCATCTACTTAATTTCAGGTCACAGGCTGCAATAATTAAAAAAAAAATGCTGTTTTGACTTTTTTCATACAAAAGTCTATGTGACCAAATTTGACCTTGGCATAAAATGGGTCAAGGTCATGAAAGGGTCATTATTTTAGCAAACTATGATGGTCCAGAGTCCCATATACTACATACCAAGATTCATCACAATCTGCCCACTGGTTCAGGAGGAGAAGACTTTTGAAGGGTTTTTACCTTATATGGGCATGGAAGGCCAGCTTGGTCATGTGACCTGGACCCTACGAGCAAACCTTTGTTCCCCCATCCCATGGATGCTCCACATGAAATTTGCCTTCAATCGGCCCTGCAGTTTTAGAGGAGAAGTCGTTTGAAAATGTTGACACGGACAACAGATGGCGGGTCACTGCCTATACTATAAGCTGCCCCGGAGCCTTCGGCTCTGGTGAGCTAAAAATAAGGAGACCACCGTAATTATTCAGCGTTAGGTGGACATTTTGTATAGTTTTTATTTTCTGCTATGCATTATATTAATAATGAAGCTTTACGCTGTACATTCATTAAACCCGTGTTCTGTATCTTTTTTTCTAAATGCTGTAGGATAAAATATACAACAAGAGTACCCAGAGGGCTGTTTGTTAACTAAGTTTCTCAAACTTCGAAGTTGAAGAGGTGCTATCAGCGCCCGGATAGCTCAGTCGGTAGAGCACTTGCCTTGTAAGCAAGGGGTCACCAGTTCGAATCCGGTTCTGGTCGCACTTTTTCAACTTCATTTCTTTATGAACTATCTATTAGTATAATTTCACACCCGATTGAATACATGTACATATATTTATTTTCACCATTTTCTGAAAAGGTGGAAATTGTTATTTTTTGAGCCGGAGCATGACAAAACCTACAATAAGGCCAGGGCAACAAGCAGAGACTCAAATCAATCTGCACACCCATCCACTGTGACAAGACCTTTTACTTATATTTCTTGGCATAAATCATAGCCTATAGTAAGTACATGCGATCAGCGAAGACTGATCAGACTGCTCGAATGCGCAGGCTGATCTGAGTCTTTGCTGGTCGCTCAAGCCATCTTGTAGTTCTTGTCATGTACTGGCTTATTTAATACATGGGTCGCGATTCCAAGCTGCCGAAAAATCACGAGTTTTCACAACCCAACATATTAGGCTGAAGCATTTGCTTATTTATTCTTTGCATAAAGGTCAGTCTCATGTCAAATTGTTTGCACTATAATTGTAATTTCACCAATTACATTTTTATAGCCAGGTAATTGTAATTGAATAAGAATGCAGTCTGAGGGACAGCCATAATCCCCTGCCGCCCTTCAGTAACAAAGCTCAACCTTATGACATTAAACTGTGACCTTCGCCGTGATCTTGAATTAGCAATCTTATGATGATTAACATTTTAGCCAAGTAATTTTAAAATCCATCTAGGAGTAAGAAAGTTATTGAAAAACACCAAAAAGACCCACCTCTATGCATGACCTTGACATTTCAGGAACCAACCTGGATTTTGCGTACAACACATCGCCTCATGACGAATACATTTTTTACCTTTAACCTCTAAGTATGACCTTTGAGGTACGGACCTTTGGCTTGTGGCGACACTTTGTCTCATTGAGAATAATATTTGACCTAAGTTTAGTGAACTTCTATCGAAGGGTTCAGCAGATAACTGTTACGAACGGACATTCCACCTTTCACCTCTAAGTATGACCTTTGAAGTTCCGACCTGGGTTTTGCGTGCGACACACTGTCATTTCTGACAAGTAATATTTAAATTCATTCAGGAATAAAAAAGTTATTGATAGGACATGATAAAAAGATGCTTTTTTGACATTTTATCTCTAAGTATGACCTTGACCTTCGAGGTACGGAGCTGGGTCTTGCGCGCGACACACTGTCACATTATGGTTAACATTTCTGCCAAATAATATTTAAATCCATCCAGGAATAAGGAAGTTATTGATTGGACATGACAAAAAGGCCCTTTTTATCTTTGACCTCTGAGTATGTCCTTGACCTTTGAGGTACGAACCTGGACCTTGCACGCAACACATCTTCATACTAAAGAGAAAAACTGACCAAAGTTTAATGAAATTCTATCAAATGGAGTAGACAAGAAAGTGTTATGGATGGAGGGACAGACGAAGGCATATTCCTATAACCCTGCATCGGGGGATTGATCAATTACTTTCAAATGTAATTGGTCCCAAGCCTGGACCCTACCAGGTATTTAACTTCCAAATACGAGTACTTAGTGATGCGAGACTGTTTGAATATAAGCATTTGAAAAACTTTAACACTGTGTGACAGGAACGCAAACTCACACACAAACGCTCATGTGGACCAACAGAGGTGACAACAATAGCTCTCCTTGTACTTTGTACAGGCCAGCTAAAAAGGTCGTTCCTTTGAAAATGTCAACAGTTAATTACCTTCTTTTAAGTGGGATGGGACCAAATGCTGTTCTATGAATCGCAGTTCAACTGAGCTGCATCAAGACAATAAGTGTCTTCAGACATTCTGTTGTGTGAAAGTTTGAATGCCCGCCATTTAGATGAGACATACCATGGGTTTGGGTGTGTAACTAATTTTGACTGAGATTTATTGAAACAGAAACACAAAGATAAACTATCTGGAAGCTTTAATAACTGTAATATTTAATTTTATGTTTAGTTTAGTTCATAATTAATAACTATCTTGACTTGCATATACTTGAATCGTGGATATGTGCAACACGAAATATAGAAGAGGGTCATAATGGCCCTGGATCGCCATGATGTTAACAAGCTGTGAAACGAACACCCCTCTAAGCTCCAATTCATAAAGAGATAACTGAGGTTTACAGGGGTGTTCATTCAAGACATAGATCATCGTAAATGAAGCCATTTTGTGGATATCATAATGCTCACCTGATCCTCATTGTACAAATGAAATGGTACAAGGAGCCAAACATGATTGCTCTATTTCAACGGATCAAAATTATGACAAAGTAGGCTATAGGTCAAGATCACAGGTCAAAATAATTTGTCGAGTGGGAAGACCTTGTAACAAGAAACCTACATGCCAAATATGAAGGTTCTATCTCTAGTGGTTTAAAAGTAGGTCACAGGTCAAGGTCACATCGCAAAATGTCTTGTACCAAAGAATGCCCTTGTCAATAGTAATCTACATGCCGAATTTGAAGCTCTAGTGGGAAGCCCTTGTCACAAAAAGCTACAAACCAAATATGAAGCTGGTCTCAGCAGCTCAGTCGGATGCACATCTGACTGTTGATCTGGAGGATGCGGGTTTGATACATGCCAAGGACGGCAACATTCCTTCGTGGAGATTGATCATGAAATCTTTTCCAGATTTAGGGACATCTCAGCCCCTAACAAACTAGGCCCCTGACAAACTCGGCCCCTAGCAATCTCGGCCCCAAACACTCCACTTATAGCTATAAATAGGTCATAATAGACAGTTTTTGTCTCCACAATTACATTTGGAAGGTCTATAGTTTTATAAGGCAGTTTGAGCTTAACATATTTTTGAGGAATTATAGAATCCTTACCGGTAAAACACATCGCTAAAATTGTGAATTGTGCTGTGTGTTTGGGGGGGGGGGGGGGGGGAGTTGAAAATGGAAGTATCTTTTATCTTAACCTTATAGTTATAAACTTAAGAGATGACAAGAGCCGTCACATAACAGCATAGCTCGCCTGTTTCGTGCTTTCAAAATATAAGGTAAAATCTGTGAAATATAGGTCACAATAACCTTAATACATTTTGAGGTCAATCACCCAGTCACATGGAAGTAATAATCCAGGTATACTGTTTCTCCATCAAATAATAATCAAGATAATAGGCAAAATCACTGAACCATGAAATATAGGTCACACTGACCTAGACTTATTATGAGGTCAATTATCGGGTCACATGGAACTAATAATGCATAGATGCTGTTTCTCCACTAAATAGTATTCAAGATACAAGGCAAAGTCACTGAACCATGAAATATAGGTCACACTGACCTAGGTCTATTTTGAGGTCAATCATCAGGTCACATGGAAGTAATAATCCAGGTATAATAATTCTCCATCAAAAGTATTCAAGATAATAGGCAAAATCACTGAACCATGAAATATAGGTCACACTCACCTAAATATATTTTGAGGTCAATCATCAAGTAAAATGGAACTAATAATCTAGGTATAAAAATAGTCCATCAAATAATATTCAAGATATAAGACAAAGTCAATGAACCATGAAATATAGGTCACTATGACCTAGATATATTTTGAGATCAATCATGTGGTCACACGGAACTTATATCCCAGGTATGACATTTCTCCATTAAATAGTATTCAAGATATAAGGCAAAATCACTGGACCGTGAAATATAGGTCACAATGACCTAGATATATTTTGAGGCCAATCATGTTATCATATGGAACTAATACCACAGGTATGACATTTCTCCATCAAATAGTATTCAAGATATAAGGCAAAATCACTGGACCGTGAAAAATAGGTCACAATGACCTAGATATATTTTGAGGTCAATCGTGTGGTCATATGTAACTAATATCCCAGGTATGACATTTCTCCATCAAATAGTATTCAAGATATAAGGCAAAATCACTGGACCGTGAACAATAGGTCACAATGACCTAGATATATTTTGAGGTCAATCCACTGGTCATATGGAACTAATATCCCAGGTATGACATTCCTCCATCAAATAGTATTCAAGATATAAAGCAAAATCACTGGACCATGAAATATAGGTCACTGTGACCTTGACCCTTTTACACTTGAACCAATGTCTCATAGTTGGCTGATGTATAAGCAATTAAGTTTGAAACTTGTTACTATAATGGAAATGTATATAACAAATTACAAAGGTGTCCTAGATTTTGACCCCTAGCCTCATCCCCCCAGGCATGATCCCAGGGGTGTTCTTTTGGAAACTCAGAAGATATTCCCTGGTATTCTCAGAAGACACTCCCAGGTATCCAAGTTGTAACTATGAATGTTTTGTGATGGGTGACTGTTGAGATATAAGCATTTCAAAAACTTAAACACAGTTTTACAGAGGTGTTCTAGATTTTGACCCCTAGCCCCACTCCGGGCTACCCAGGGGTCTGATCTCTTGGAACGTTATAAGACCCTCCCAGGTACTTAAGTTCCAAATATGAGTGCTCTGTGATGCATGACTGTTGAGATATAAGCATTTGAAAAACTATACCGCAGAGTGTGACGGAAACGGGAACGCAAACGCTTACGCTAACGCGCACATCCGGGGTGACAACAATAGCTCTCCATGTACTTCGTATAGGCGAGCTAAAAATAATTCTTTTGTACTATGCATTTATTGTTTGAATATGAAAACATGCATGCCTAAACAAATATACTGTTATTTTTCCTTAAACGCCCCCGACCCAAAAATTGATAATTTAAGATGAAAATTTTTGATATTTTTGCTATTTCTGCTCAAAAATATATAGATTGTGGGTACACGTTAGAACATGCCAAGCTTTGCTAGCACAATACACCATCACGAAAACTTATCTTTTTGACCCAATTAACACCACTTTTATCCAGTCAAACCGTTAAGATTTGCTGGGGGTATACATATCCCTTTTTATCTTAATTCTGCTCAAAAACATACATATGTAGTTTGTGGGCACTAGTTGGCACCGTGTCGCTCAATGACCGGAAAGACCCTGATCAGATGACTAAATTGGAGGTTTTATATATATAATATAATTTTGGGTGCCGAGTTTGTAGGGGCCTACTTTGCTAGGGGCAGAGTTTGTTAGGGATGACCCGTTACCCTTTTCTACAGTCATTTTCTCCCATCAGCTGATTCAAGAAGGGCATTTGTCAGTTTCTGGCGAAAGAATGTGCACTGTACAAGTCAGCTGCTTACGAATGAGCTTGCCAAGGCCAAGGCCAAGTGTTGACGTAAGGGTGAGGATTAAGGCCGTGTGAAATCGATTTAAGCCTCCCAGTGGAATTCTTTCCACTGACCGTTCCAAGGTGGTTCTTCTGTGGCGGTTTATTTATGTTATCGCTTGTTAAGTATTGTATGTATTACTCGTGTCTTTTTATTTTGGATGGTCATTAGGCCAATTTGTGGGAAAGCAACTGTCCTTTTGGCCTTCCTCTGTTGAAGTTTCTATTATTGTCTGGTTGCGTCGTGTTTGTGTTTGTTTCCCTTACTTTAAACCCAAATACAAACAAACAAAACAAAAATTGAAGGTTCTATTTCATATTGTTCAAGCCAAGGTCAAATTCACAGGTCAATTTATTTGTTCAGAGATAAGACCCAGGGCGTCAAGTGATATTAGGAGTCAAAAATATAGGTTCGGTCCAGAAATATAGGTATCTAGCGGCCAGAAATATAGGATATTATAGGTTGCCTACACTGAAGAAAACAAGCCAGATTTGGGTTTTTACGGCGTAGCCGTTCTGTTTTTGCTTTTGTCCTACATTTTTCGTTATTCCATTGGCCAATAAAACCACATGTCCAAGGAGATGACCATTTCATTGGTCAATGATTTGCATAAATAAATCTACTAAAAAACACGACAGTTTACCGAAGTTTTAAACTAGGAAATGTTTCATTTTTTTATGTGAGACATGAATGAAAAATATATACAGTTTCGGCTTGCTCACCGTCTTGTCCTTTGATGACCATACGTCATATGTATAATTGTGTTTCTAGTGAATTCTGAAACTGCTGCGGTGAATAGCTATTTTGACCTAATTTCACGTGGTTGGTCTATATAGCGAAAGGAACCATTTCGCGAAAGGAAGGTTCATTTCGCGAAAGGAAGAATTTTCTGCGAAAGGAATTGTTTGTTTGATTTGAGGTTTAACGTTCCCATCAACACTGTGTAGGTAATTTTGGAGACGTTGCTTCCAAGTTTGTGAAACTTTTACCCGACAGTGAGATAAAATGACACCTCAAGCCCTGTTGCCCAATGAAACCAATAAAGAGATATAGCATGACAAAAACATGTAATAATCGCATTACAAATTGACAGATGTTTAATTTACAATATATGCCCAATAAAAGTTGCAGTGTATCATTTGTCTTCAGCATACTTTATGTCCTCCATTTTAACACAAAATGGACATTTTCGAATATCATTAATGTTATATCAATTCTGAAAAGGAATAAGTGTAATTTGAGTTTTAGTTAAGTGCACATAAGATCAAGTTTCCGTCCGTTTGTCTGCTCGTCCGTTTGTTCGTCCGTCTATGCGTTTACGTTCACCATGGCGACAACCCTAAATGTTAACCCTAGAATTTGTGTTCAAAAACAGTAAATGATAAAGTTTTCTTATTTGTTGTGCATATACTTGAGATCATAAATGAAATGAGGTCATGTTTTTAACCTTGACCTTTTTCATTGACCTTAGCTCAAACAGGCGGGACACCGCCCTCTGCAAAGCTATTTTACCTCGCGTGACATCTGAATTGTTTGAATACAGTAAACCAGTTCATAGCTAGACAACTGTTGCTGTCACTATTGTAGCTCATATTTCTAAACAACCTTCCAATAAAATCTACGCCGCATATCTTTTTTAAAGATAGTTCTTGTTTCCACCACCACCACCTACCAGCTCTCTCTTTTATTAACAATACGACATATAGAAATAGCTGGTAATAATTAAGGAAAAAATCTTTAATATATCTCTATAAAAATCAGTCCTTAGTAGATGGTTCTAATGAATGCCCTCTATGTATGTTTAGTGATCTACTCAGAGATAACAAAACCCAACTGTGTCTATCTGACATTTTGGGCAGAATCAAAACATGGGAAATTCTTCCCTTTAAACAAAAGGGCCTTGATGGCCCTGGATCACTCACGTCATCCACAGTGTAACAAGTAAGCCCCGTGGAGGGCCCATTTTTTGGCTCCAGGGCTATAATTTGCACAATCTTGGTCAAGGTCCACTATACAAAGCAACATACCAAATGGGCTTCTCCAGACTGTCGGATGAGTCTTTAAAACCAAGGTCCCGTCTCCGTATGACCTTAGCTCTTGGTGGGACATAAAACACTCACTCACTCAACATACCAAATATCACAGACCTGAGCCTTCTGGTTTCAGACAAGAAGATTTTTTAAGGTTTTCCCTATATAAGCCTATGTAAAATAGAAGTGAAGGCAATGATCAGGATCGATACAATTAACCCACAGCTCCCATCAGAGACACCAAAGGGAAATTAACACAAACATGACATAAAAGACCCTAATGGAAACATCAATAGCGGAAAGCCAAAAGGACAGTTACTTTCTCACAAAATGGCCAAATGGCTATCCAAAACAAAATATTTAAGCGATACAAACACTCAAAGACAAACCATAACAAAAATAAACTGAGACAGACGAACAACCTTGTAAAACCAGTTGCCAGTTTTGGCCCTCAATAAGGGCTATAATTTGAACAATCTTGGTAGAGACCCACTAGATGAAGCTTCATACCAAATATCAAAGACCTGGGCCTTCTAGTTTCAGACAAGACGATTTTTTAAAGTTTTTTTTTTTCTTGTTTTCTCCAATTTGTTTGCTGTGGCAACCAGAATTCAGCATGGACTGAAATTCTTTCAACAACTTTGAGAGAGGACCACCAAAGATGATTTCTGTCAAGTTTGGTCAAAATCTATTCAGGGGTTTAGTATATGTCATTTAAAGGAATTTCGGACAGACAGACGGATGGATGTAGGGCGACGGCAGATGGTGACTGATCACAATAGATCCCCTGCTAAAAAAACAGCAAAACTTGTTTAATATTCATAGAGAAACAATAGTAAAAACAAAATTGAAATGGAGTGAGTGAGTGTTTCAGTTTTACGTCCCACCAACAGCTAAGGTCATACGGAGACGGGACCTCGGTTTAAAGACTCATCTGAAAGTCTGGAGAAGCCCGGGATCGAACAAATTGAAATGGAAAATTTCAAATTTAAACTAGAAATGCATCCATAGGACACGGATGCCCCGCCTCAAAATATGTCTATGTTCGTATTCATCCATAGACAGTTATTGACCATGTTTAAGTTTTGGACCCTTTTTTCACATTTGACCTCTAAGTATGACCTTGACCTTGGAGGTAAGGACCTTGGTTTTGTGTGAGGCAGATTGTCTCATAATGGCCAACATTTCTGCCAAGTAATTTCAAAATCCATCCGAACATAAGAAAGTTATTGACTGTGTTTAAGTTTTGGACCATTTTTTTTTACCTTTGACCTCTAAGTATGACCTTGATCTTGGAGGCACGGATCTGGGTTTCCACGGGACACATCATCTCATGATGGTCAACATTTCTTCAAAGTAATTTCAAAATCCATCCAGAAATAAGTAAGTTATTGACTGCGTTTAAGTTTCGGATCCGTTTTTGACCTTTGACCTCTAAGTATGACCTTGACCTTTGAGGTTAGGACCTGGATTTTGCATGTGACACATTGTCTCATGTCAGTTGACAATTATACAAAGTTATTTCAAAATCCATCTAGAAATAAGAAAGTTATTGACTGCGTTAAAGTTTCGAACCCTTTTTTTGACCTCTAAGTATGACCTTGACCTTGGAGGTACGGACCTGGGTTTTGCACGTGACAGGTCGTCTCATGATGGTTAACATTTCTGCAGAGTAATTTTAAAATCCATCAAGAAATAAGTAAGTTATTGACTGCATTTAAGTTTCGGATGCACGGACGGACGAACGGACAGGGTCAACGCCATATGCCCTTTCCACCATTCTTCGACTGGCAGGGGTAATAAAAATAGCAGAACTTCCACTAGCTAAAGCTTTCCAAAAGTTGGGCTGGACTGGGTCACTACACCTGAAAGGAATACAAATTCCTAAAAGGAAACAGCTTAGTAAGCTCAAATATAGAAAACATCTACTTTCATTGATTTTTTTACAAACTTTGTATTCCTTGCTTACCCAAAATTCCAAATTATAGGTATTTATAGGTATTTTGGTAAAATATAGGATTTTATAGGTTAATATAGGTAATGGCCTGAAATATAGGATAATATAGGTAAATATAGGTAACTTGACGCCCTGTAAGACCGTATTACATGGAACGTTCATTCCAAATATGAAGGCTGTAAAAAGCTATGACCAATATATTTTTATTTAAGTAGGTCTCAGGTCAAGGTCATTTTTTCCATGATCCATATTCTACCTTGACAGAGATGTTGTCAAGGTGATCATTTTGAGCAAGTTTGATAAACATTGGACCAAAGGTTTTTAAACTGACATGATCCATATTTGACCTTGACATATATTTTCAAAGTGATCATTCTGAGCATGTCTGATAAACATTTGCCCAAATTTATCTGCTCCAGAGTTTTCACAGGGGTTTTCTAGGCTACGACCCACTGACTTACTTTTTGACCCGAAATGATCCATATTTGAACTTGACCAAGATATTGCTGAGACAACTTTGATGACGATTCGACCAAACTGTGACCTGTATAGTATTTAAAAGGTTTTTTCTATGATTTTTTCATACTGATCTGCTTTATAGCCCTAAATGACCCTTATTCAAAGTGTACTGAGATGGTAATTCTGCACATGTTTGGGGATGATTGGACAAAAACTGTGGCCTCTAAAGTATTAATAAGGTTTTTTTATGGTATTAACTACTGTTCCACTTTTTGACTCAAAATGCCCCATATTCCAACTTGACAGAGATATTGTCAGTATGATCTAACCAATCTGATCATAATTAGACCAAAACTGTGGCCCAAGGGTGTTAACAAGAAAATTTACACATGGCATCAGCCGCCGCTGGACATCTCATTGTCACAAAAGCTCACCATGACCATTGGTTAGGTGAGCTAAAAACAAATGTAAAATAAGTTTTGCTTCTCACATACGACCCAAAAGCATGTGATGTACAAATGCCTACAGTAACAAAGGGCCATAACTCATCAAGTAGTATTCAGAATTTCTTCAAAAGTTAATAAGGTCATCTACAGATTTCTAGCAATGCACTCATCAACTTTCAATGCCATAGCTTTTATAGTTTTTGATAGTTTTATATTAAAGGTCAAGGTCATCAAAACCTTATGGCTATTTTCCCCATCCTAGTGTTGTAACCAAGCAAGTTACTTCAGAATCCATCAAACGGTTCAGGAGATACAGTGTTTCAGAAGACTAAATGATAGAAATGGCTATTTTCATTTGTCAAAAGGCAATGCCTCTGAAAGTAAGAACACCAGAGTTATGGTTCCTTTGTCCTGCAGCTCATCTCTTGCAGCTGTACAGCAAAAGATGCATCATCCATAGTCTGTGGTCAAACATAATTGCCAGGATATTAAGTTTCTTCTCCTTTACTTTTTCATTGTAACCAGTGCCTGGCTATTAAATTGCTTCTACTTTACTTTTAGCCAATGCCTGGATATTTAATTGCATCGGCTACAATGCCTGGATATGAAATTGCTTGTCCTTTACTTTTTCATAGCAATAGTTAGTTCTTCTGGCTTTGCATCTCGCTTCTCTCTTATGGCTTTTCTGAACAATTTTACACAAATTTTCTTGTAGTCCTTTCCTCTCACATTCAGGTCTTTCAATGGCAGAAATTCATTGGAACTCATGAAATCTTGTGACCTACAAAAACAAGAGTAACAATGTAAGAAATGCCCCGCCATTACACTTACATCTTACAAACAAGTACTATAAGATTGTAAGAAAGGAATTCAAAGTGAAGGTGCATTGTTCTTTCCGCGAATAAATTTCAATGATTATTTTCAATGTTCAAAGGGCCACAGCTTCAAAAGATAGTAAGCAAAAATTACTTTCTCTGATCAGGCTTACGAGATTCTAACAGTTTTCTTTGGCTCCAGCATTTATGTTATTTCATGCTGTCAAGTCCTTATTGTTGTTTCATCTCTGTAGTTGACTGATATTTGTTCTCCGATATAGCACTGTTGAGTTAGCAAACTTCATGCAGACTGAACCATGTGTTTGTTTAGACCATGACAGAATCAAGGATGAGAATCATGGCCATATATAAACAAATTAAAACACACAGTGAAATACATTTTGCTGACCATTCTAAGGCTGTTCTTCTATCCTGGATTATTTATGTTGCATTTATGTATTGCTTATATCCTTTTAGTTTGGATAGCCTTTTACCGTAGCCATTCTGTGGGAAAGTAACTCGTTCTGCTGCCCGCTTGTGATCAGATTTCAACAGTGTTCAGTTACTCCATGTTCATGTTTCTTTCCCTTTGATGACTCTGATCAGAGTTGTTTGACAAATGTTTTGATACCTGATCACTGCCTACATTTTTATTTTACAGTTCCCATTTTTTGCTGAACCCCTCAGGTGATAAACCAATGTGTAAAAATTAAAAATAGTAATGATCAGGAACTGATACAATCAAATCCCAAATCCTCCCCACAACATCACCAGGGAAAGAAGTCGATAACAGAAAATATCATCATACTAAATATGAACTTAATCCGTGTAGTCATAAAAACGAGATGAGCTTCTAAAAAAACTTTAACGCAAAAACTTTAACATTTGTGGACGTCGATGCCTGGGGTAGTAGAAAAGCTTACCGGGACGAAATTTCCTGTGAGTTAAAAAAGGATAGGAAACCCAAATAAATATGTTTCATGTTCAGCAGAGACTTGCCTGGTAAGAAGCCTTTGCTTTTCTCATTTGTCTCCAGTGTCTTCTGATTAGAATTGTGTCAACAACTGACCATCAAACTGTAAAAAGAAAACAAATATCAAACAAGAGAATCAGAGACACCAAAGGATGCCCCAAGAAGATGTGTAATAGAGGAAACAAGATGTGTTTGTGAAACACCGATGCCCCAGGACAGCGCCTGTGCAATATGAAAGCCCCATCACTAAAGTATGTCATGGTCAAGGCCACAAGGTATCAAGGTCAAAAATTATGGTACCAATGGAAAGGTGTTGCGAAAAAGAATACACATGTGAAATATGAAAGCTCTATCACTTACCAATCGAAAGTTATGGACTTTATATTAAAGTTTTTAAAAAGTAGGTCAAACATCAAGGTCAAGGTCACAAGGTCAAAAATTATGGTACCACTAGAAAGGGCTTGTGACAAGGAATGCACATGTGAAATATGGAAGCCCTACCATTTACCAATCAAAAGTTATGGCCAATGTTAAAGTTTTTAAAAAGTAGGTCAAATGTCATGGTCAAGGTCATGAGGTCAAAAATTACGGTACCATTAGAAAGGTCTTGTGACAAGGAATGCACATGTGAAATATGAAAGCCCTACCAATTACCAATCAAAAGATACGGCCAATGTTAAAGTTTTTAAAAAGTAGGTCAAATGCCAAGGTCAAGGTCATGAGGTCAGAAATTATAGTGCCAATTGAAAGGTCTTGTGACAAGGAATCCACATGTGAAATATGAAAGCTCTATCACTTACCAATCAAAAGTTATGGCCAATGTTAAAGTTTTTAAAAAGGAGGTCAAAAGTAGGTCAAATGTCAAGGTCAAGGTCACGAGGTCAAAATTTATGGTACCTCTTGAAAGGTCTTGTGACAAGGAATGCACATGTGAAATATAAAGGCTCTATCATTTACCATTCAAAAGTTATGCCCAATGTTAAAGTTTTTGCAGACGGACAAACGGACAAACGGATTAACAGACAAACGGATTAACGGACAAACAGACAAACAGACGGACAGACCAAAAACTATATGCCCCCCTGAATCTTCGATTCCGGGGGCATAAAAATCTGGGGTTACAATGCACATGTGTTTCATTATCAGCCACACATGACTTTGATAGGACTGACAAAACTGTTAAAAGGGGTGTAAATGTAAACGCAACCATCTACTGTATGTGATTAATTAATCATTGAACTGAAATTTGAAACCTATCATCAATGGGTGTTATGGGCACTTGGTATTTATTCTGCTAGTATTACACCTTCCTTATCTAAGAGACCATGACATTGTGTAGTAAAAGTTTCATCAAAGTTGGGCCACAAACATAATCTAAGTTATCAAGCAAAAAATGTTTTAATTTTGCAACAAGGAGCAGTCTGAAGGACAGCCCAATCCCCCCACCATTAAAATCAAGGTTCAACCTTGTGACCTTTACCTGTGACCTTGACCCTGCGTCCGCATGGTTTATCTATGGGTTCTGCACGCCAGCTCAGAGGGGAATTATTTCTTAAAAGTTTAATGGAAAATCCATCCAGGGGTAAAGGAGGTATGGAATAGACATAAAATTCAAAGTTGAAAAACTTCACCTGTGACCTTGCCCTTGAGTTGGCATGTTTTATTTATGGGTTCTGCACATCAGCTCACTGAGGAGGATATTTTACCAATGTTTATTAAAAATCCTGCCAGGGGTAAATAAATAGGCATAAAAGTCAAAGTTTCAAACTCGTGACCTTTAAATGTGATCTTGACCTTGTGTCAGCATGATACATGTATGCTTTATGCACATCAGCTGTCTGAGGGGGATAATTGACCAAAGGTAAATGAAAATCATTTTAGGGTAAATGAGATATAAGGAATGGACACAAAATTCAAAGCCGTGATCTTCAAATGTGACCTTGACCTAGAGTCAGCCTGATTCATTTATGGGCTTTGCACCAAGGTTGGTAGGTAAATACCAGTGGCAGGAATGCTATTTAAAATCACTCATATGCAATAGATAATGATCCTAAAATTAAGATGGACAGGCCTGAGCAAACAGACAGACCCAGATCAGACTGCTCCATCAGTCTGTAAATGCATCACAAAAACATATGCACATGATTTTGACCCCTCCAACACCACTTTTATATAATAAAGATTGGGTTTAAGAGGGATATACACTATTTTCCGTATCTCTGCTAAAAATATAGATTGTGGGTGCTCAATAGAACTGCCTCACTGAATGATCTATAATTTCAGCAGACATACTACAATATTGGAATTTTTAATCAGAAAATTTTCATTTTTTGGT
This sequence comes from Lucinisca nassula, assembly GCA_963580285.1. Classification (NCBI taxonomy): domain Eukaryota; kingdom Metazoa; phylum Mollusca; class Bivalvia; order Lucinida; family Lucinidae; genus Lucinisca; species Lucinisca nassula. Next base: position 29,344,321 of record OY757015.1, read on the forward strand.
TGTAAAATGTTCATTACATTTGTATAGGCATGTTTTCTTGAACTTTGTGTTTTTTTTTTTTTGTTTTTTTTTTATGCTTTTGTGAAATGATAAAACACATTGTTAAATTTGTTTGGAGAATTACAACAACTTTTGTGGTTGTCCGAACTTTTTTATGTGTACTTTAAAAAAAAGTTTGTTTGCAAAAAGTAGTTACTCCTACTTTTGAACGGTGTGAAAATTTGTTTTGTTTAAGACAGGTATTAAAAGAACAAAATACAATGGGCATACATTTCTTAACCTGCAGGTACTCTCTCAAGTATTTTTATTTACAAGTCAAGTCAAATACCAGTAGCTGATGTCTGAAAACTAGTATTTCAGTATCTTTTGAAAACAAATTCAATACATACTTGATTACTTCAAATATAAAATTATGAAGGTAACAGATTATTAATCTTTCAAACAATTCATTATCAGAAGGTCTGGAAAATCCTAAAACATTTCATTCGACCTGCATGACCAAGTGCATGTAGACTCTACAAGAGCTGTCGCATGTCAGCGTAGCTCGCCTGCTTCGCAGTTCAAGATATAAGGTAAAATCACTGAACATTGAAATATAGGTCGCACTGACCTACAAATATTTTGAGGTCAATCATCAGGTTACATGGAACAAATAATTAGGTATGTAGATTTTTCATCAAATAGTTTTCAAGATCTAAAGCAAAGTCACTGAACCCTGAAATATAGGTCACACTGACCTATATATATTTCAGGGTCAATCATTGGGTGACGTGAAACTAACAATCTGGGTATGACATTATTCCATGAAATACTATTCCAGATATAATGCAAAAACACTGAACCATGAAATATCGGTCACAATGACCTACATTTTCGGGATGGGGGAGAAATATAGGTCACACTGACATGGAGCTAATAACCAATATAGGTCACACTGACATGGAGCTAATAACCAAGGTACATGTATGATGTTTGTCCATCAAATAGTATTCAACATATAAGGCAAAATCAGTGAACCATTAAATATAGGTCACAATGACCTAGATTTATTTGAGGTCAATCACTGTGTCACATGGAACTAATAACCAAGGTATGATGTTTCTCCATCAAACAGTATTCAAGATATAAGGCAAAATCACTGAACCATAGGTCACACTTACCTAGATATATTTTGAGGTCAAACATGGGGTCACATGGAACTAATATCCCAGGTATGACATTTCTCCATCAAATAGTATTCAACATATATAAGGCAAAATCACTGAACGATGAAATATAGGTCACATTGACCTAGATAGATTTTGAGGTAAATCCTTGGGGCACATGGAAGTAATTATCCAGGTATAGCATTTCTCCATCAAATAGTATTCAAGATATAAGCAAAATCACTGAACGATGAAATATAGGTCACACTGACCTAGACATATTTTCAGGTGAATCACTGGGTCACATGGAAGTAATAATCCAGGTTTAACATTTCTCCATCAAATAGTATTCAATATATAAGGCAAAATCACAGAATCATGAACTATAGGTCACATTGACCTAGATATATTTCGAGGTCAATCATGGGGTCACATGGAACCAATATCCCAGGTATAACATTTCTCCATCAAATAGTATTCAAGATATAAGGCAAAATCACTGGACTGTAAAATGTAGGTCACCATGACCTTCACCCTTTTACACTTAAACCAACGTCACAAAGTTGGCTGATGTATAACAAATTCAGTTTGTAACTTGTTAGCATAATGATAATGTATTTAACGAATAACTTAGGTGTCCTAGATTTTGACCTTTAGCCCCACCCCCCCCCCCATTCGTGAACCCAGGGGTGTGTTCTTTTGGAATCTCTGAAGACAATCCCGTATATTCTCAGAAGACATTCCCAAGTACCCAAGTTGTAAATATGAATGCTTTGTGATGAGTGACTGTTGAGATATAAGCATTTCAAAAACTTTAACACAGTTTTATAAAGGTGTTCTAGATTCTGACCCCTAGCCCCACCTCGGGGCATGGATCCAGGGGTTTGCTCTCTTGGAACATTAGAAGACCCTCCCAGGTACTAAAGTTCCAAATATGAGTACTCTGTGATGCATGGCTATTTAGATATAAGCATTTGAAAAACTTTAACGCAGTGTGACGGGAACGCACACGCACACGCACACGCTAACGCAAACGCGGACGACCGTGGTGACTACAATAGTTCTCCTTGTACTTCGTAAAGGCAAGGTAAAATGCAAGCCCTGTATGAAATGATTTTACTTTACAATACATATACCTAGGCAGGCAGGGTATATTAAGCAGTCTCAATTGGCCCCACCTACATTAATGTCCATTTTCCAGTATTTCTCAGTATTTACCGGGATTTCCCTGTATTTCCCACTGTCCATGAAACTATATGTGTATTTTCAGCTTTTTTACCAACCTAGCTTTGGACATGAACTTTCTGAGGGGGATAACTGACCAAGTTTGATGAAAATCCTTTAAGGGGTGGAGATATGGAACAAACACAAAATTCAAAGAATAGCTCAGCCAAAGCCACCTCTGACTGGTTATCAGGAAGATGTAGGTTGATTCCTTCCGCAGTCAGGAACATTCTTTCGTGGATATTGATCATGAAATCTTTTCTACAGTCATTTCTCCCATCAGCTGATTCAAGAAGGGCATTTGTCAATTCTGGTGTAAGAATGTGCACTGTTCTGGTCAATTGCTTACGGATAAAATTGCCAAGGTAAAGTGTGGATAGATAATTGGCTCAAACTTTTAGTTAACACTGGCCGTTAAACCCCCATACATAAAAAGAACTGGTGACTATCAAATGTGACCTTGAGCTTGAGTCCAAGTAAGATATTCTGAAGGGCTCTCACATTGTGCAAATCTCAGTGTAGGGCTTCAAACTTCCACAATGAACAAACATTAAAAAATATATCTTCGAATACCAGTCTTTAGGCGACCAGATTATTTATTCTGCATTTGGTGGACTTTATTGTATATACATTTTTTGCTACATGCAACATACATTGTACAACATGTACAAAGAATATATTTATATGCTAAAATACATTAAATCAGTGTAATATTTTGTATCTGTTTTCGGCTAAATTCTGTAGGATAAAATTTACAAAAATGTTAGGCCCCTTATAATAAATATAAAAAAAATAAAGTTATTTCTACAAGTATATATACTCCGAATACCAGTCTTAAGGCGACCAGCTTATTTCTTCTGCATTAGGTGGACTTTTCGTATATATTTTATTTTCTACTATGCATCAAATCTATCATGTCTATAATGTATTTGTTTGCCTAAAATGCATTAAATCAGTGTTCTGTTTTCTTCTCAATGATGTGGGATAAAATATACAAAAATGATGGACCCCTTGAAATTTTACGAGTATATACTCTGATAGTCTTAAGGCGACCAGCTTATTTATTCTGCATTAGGTAGACTTTTTGTATATATTTTATTTTCTGCTAAGCATTATATTAATAATGACATTTTACCCTGTAAATGCAATAAATCCATATTCTGTATCTATCTGCTTCTAAATGCTGTAGGATAATATATAAAGTAGACATGTGTCAGTATGACACAGATGCCCCCCGCACAGGGGCCAAACTCACGCTGAAAACTTATGTTGCAGCAACAGCCGTCACTGAAAAGTATAACGCACCTGGAATAGTGTCAAACTAAACTAGATATATCTTTGTTGCATTCATCAAGTCATATTGAATTGATACTTCAGACATGAAGTTTCTCCATCAAATATTATTCAAGATTTCAGGCAAAGTCACTGACCCATAAAATACAGGTCACACCTACCTTGATATATTTTGAGGTCAATCATCTGGATGCATTCAAGTATTATCCCAGACATGACATTCCTCCATCAAATAGTATTCAAGATTACAGGCAAACTCCCTAAACCATGCAATATAGGTCACACTGACCTAGATATATTTTGTCGAGATCAATCAGTGGGTCAGATGGTATGAAATTTCTCCATAAAATAATATTCAAGATAATGGACAAAATCACTGAAGCACACCAAACTAGATATATTTGGAGGTTGATCAGCGGGGTAAATGGAACTAATAACACAGGCATGACATTTCTCCATCAAATAGTTTTCAAAATAAAAGGCAAAGTCATTGAACCATGAAATATAGGTCACACTGACCTAGATATCTTTTGAGGTTGATCAGCAGGTCACATGGGACTAATAATCTATGGCATGACATTTCTCCATCAAATAGTATTCAAGATATTAGGCAAAATCACTGAACCATGATATATGGTCACAATGACCTAGGTATATTTTGAGGTCAATCATTGGATCACATGGAACTAATAAGCCGGGATTGACATTTTTCCATCAAATAGTATTCAAGATATGAGGCAAAATCACTCATCCATGAAATATAGGTCACAATGACCAATATACATGTAATTATATTTTTGAATCAATCATTGGGTCACAAGGAGCTAATAAACCAGGCATGACATTTCTCCATCAAATAGTATTCAAGATATAAGGCAAAGTCACTCTAGCATGAAATATAGGTCACACTGACCTATATATATTTTGAGGTCAATTACGTACATACACACATTCGTGCAGACGGACGTACATTCATACAAACGTACGTACACACATTCGTGCAGACGGACGTACATTCGTACCAATGTACCTAGGGCTGGCTAATCGTTGCTGAAAGGATAATCGCTTATTAGTTTTGCCATTGCGATAAATAATCGATTAGTAATCACTGGAGATTTGGTCATAATTTTACCTGTCCCGCTTTCTGTCTGCACATGACTCTTATCATTTGTTTGTTTTGTTTGATTTGAGGTTTAACGTCCCCGTCAACACTGTAAAGGTCATTTTGGAGACGTTGCTTCCAATTTTGTGGGACTTTTACCCGACATTGAGATGAAATGACATCTCAAGCCCTGTCGCCCACTCTTATCATATACATGTTGTAATTCACTCTAGTATTTTGCACAGACAGGCCAGAGCAAACAGTGTAGACCCTGATGAGAATGCGGCGTCTCATCAGGGCCTGCACTGTTTGCCACTCATCCAGCTATTTAAGAAACATCTTTAGCTGGTAAATTCTACGAAGAAAATAATTGATTACGGAAAATCAGTATCAATAATAATATTTCTGGAATTTATCAATCAATTAATCGATTATCTGATTAATCGTGGCAGCCTTACATGTACGGCAAACCTAAAAACTATATGCCCCCGGACCTTGACATTTTACGAGTATACACACTCTGAATACCAGTTTGTAGATGACCAGCTTATTTATTCTGAATTAGGTTGAAAGCATAAGTGAAAAACTGAAAAAATATACTCCGGACATCATGCCAATGGCGTTGACAAAAATGTAAAAATTCTATTGGAAAAATTAAATTGACTATTAAAACATACTTGACAATCTGTTTTTTCTACAAGAAACGTGAGAAATGTTACTTTTCCCAAATACAGATTAAACAAGAATTCCGCCGAAGGCTATGTCACGCCTGTTGGGGCGCAAAGTCACTGAACCATGAAATATGGGTCAAGGTCAGATATGGTTACTTGCGTTGAAGTTGCAGTTCCTAGATTCAAGCTTGTACCAAGTATAATTAATGAAGCTCTAATAATTCTCAAGAAATGGACTTTTACATTAGGGTGAAAGTTAGGGTGGTCGCAATAATTTACAAAGTCAGTGAACAATAAAATATAGGTCAAAGTCAGATACGGATGCTTCTGTTGAAGTCGCAGTTCCTAGATGCAAGCTTGTACCAAATATAATTAAGGAAGCTCTAATAGTTCTCAAGAAATGGACTCTTACATCAGGGTGGAAGTTAGGGTGGTCGCAAATGTTGACGGACGGAAAATTTGAGACCTATATCGCGCCATGCAGGCGCAACAAAAATGATTAAATTTTTTACCAGTTCTTTTTTTTTTCTTTCAGGGATTTCTTCTTCTAAGCTTTAGTCTTCATCTGTAAATATTTAAAATAATAAATAGAAGATCATGAATATGTTCCATTGAATTTATTAAACTAGAGCAAGTTGATATCCCTGTGCTGTGGAAATCATGTCATGTAATAAAAGGACCCAAAATTTTTTACCTTGGGTAACCCAAATACATGCCTCCCAGCAAAGTTTTGCACCACTGTATTCCACTCTCCATTACCTTTGCATAAATAATAATAATACTATGTTTGTGCAAAAAGTAATTTTGACCCATGGGGCTCACCCCACTGCACCCCCCCCCCCAAAGGAAGTCACATCAGAATTCTGAAAAATTATGTTCCTCCAGCCCTCATTCTGGGAAAGTTTCAAGATTTTATAAGATTCTAGCACAAATACCTAGCCTTGGATGAGTTGTTTGACAATATGACCTAAAACCCTACTTTTTGACTTATCATGACCCCGGGCATTCCCCCCGCCTGCATTTTTTCCGCCATAGCTTTTACTCTCCATTAATACTTTGATTTGATATGAAACATGACTATATTTGAAGAAAATGAAGTTTTACCCTCAGGCAAGTCGGGGCCCCAACCTGTCTGGGAGGTCATATTGAAATTCTTACTATACTAGCCCAAACAGCCCATGCAACAACACATTATTTTAGAAATATTTCACCACATATGAATGTTTCCACCATAAGGAGCTATTTTTAAAGAAAACTAGAATGTGGTTAAATTGGAACGCCATTGCAAATCCCCATGCTTTCCACTCACAGGCTAAGTACCAAAAACCAAGGCCCCAAAATTTAACTTGTATTATATTCTACTAATCATCCCCTTCAATTTGAAATGTCACATGATTATGTTCCAAGAAAATTAAAATTTGACCTTTTGACCCCATCCCCAAACCTGGGCCCCAATCTGACCCTAGGGTCAAAATTTTACTTGCACTGTATTCCACTAATCATACCCTTGAATTTGATATACCACATGACTATATTTCGAAAACATTTTGGCTCTGCAACCCCAAAAGTCTGAACCCTTGGGCATGACCCAGGGGTCTGAGCCAAAATCTGTTCCATATGTTTTACATATTCCATTAATTATTACTTCTGTAATGTTTGGTATCAAAATCTATAAAATTGACTTTCAAGCCTCCTAGTGGCCCACTTTGGAAATATAGGTTTTTATATAGGTTTGTCTTACAGAAAATAATGGCTAATAACAGATTGTTCGATAAAAAATATAGGTTAAAAAGGTTCTTCGACACTCACACTAACACTTAATTCTGCTGAAAAAAAAGATGTCTTTTACGTCACGATTGCTAAAAAAAGTTGATAAGAATTTTGAGTCTGAGTGAGTGAAGCGAGCGGGGAAAAATTACCATTTCTTTACAGTTTTTCATCACTATTTTGGGACTAAAATAAAAAGGAACAATAGGAAAGAAATTTAATGAAAAAAAAAAAAACAAGAGGGCCATGATGGCCCTGGATCGCTCACCTGATCCATAGTGTAACAAGTGGGCCCCAGAGAGGGCCATTATTGGCCCCAGGGCTTTAATGTACATAATGTTGAGGGAGGTCTTAAAGGTGAAGCTTCATACCAAACATCAACAAAGGCTAAAATTTGAACAATCTTGTCAAAGGTCCACTAGATGAAGCTACACATCAAATATCAAAGACCTGGGCCTAGCGGTTTCAGAGAAGAAGATTTTTAAAGATTTTGCCTATATAAGCCTATGTAAAATCAAAGGGCCCCGGGACAGGGGCATTTTTTGCCCCAGCACTATAGTTTGAACAATCTTGGTAGGGGTCCACTAGATGAAGCTTCATACCAAATATCAAAGTTCTGGGCCTTGTGGTTTCAGAGAAGAAGATTTTTAAAGATTTTCCCTATATAAGCCTATGTAAAACCAAAGGGCCCCGTGGCAGGGGGGGGATTTTTTGTCCCAGCACTATAATTTGAACAATCTTGGTAGGGGTCCACTAGACGAAGCTTCATACCAAATATCAAAGTCCTGGGCCTTGTGGTTTCAGAGAAGAAGATTTTTAAAGATTTTCCCTATATAAGCCTATGTAAAACCAAAGGGCCCCGGGGCAGGGGCATTTTTGGCCCCAGCACTAAAATTGGAACAATCTTGGTAGGGGTCCACTAGATGAAGCTTCATACCAAATATCAAAGTCCTGGGCCTTGTGGTTTTAGAGAAGAAAATTTTTAAAGATTTTCCCTATATAAGCCTATGTAAAACCAAAGGGCCCCGTGGCGGGGGCATTTTTGGCCCCAGCACTATAATTTGAACAATCTTGGTAGGGGTCCACTAGATGAAGCTTCATACCAAATATATAAGACCTGGGCCTTGTGGTTTCAGAGAAGAAGATTTTTAAAAATTTTCCCTATATAAGCCAATGTAAAAGCAAAGGGCCCCGTGGCGGGGGCATTTTTGTCCCAGCACTAAAATTTGAACAATCTTGGTAGGGGTCCACTAGATGAAGCTTCATACCAAATATCAAAGTCCTGGGCCTTGTGGTTTCAGAAAAGAAATTTTTTAAAGATTTTCCCTATATAAGCCCATGTAAAACCAAAGGGCCCCGTGGCGGGGGCATTTTTTGTCCCAGCACTAAAATTTGAACAATCTTGGTAGGGGTCCACTAGATGAAGCTTCATACCAAATATCAAAGACCTGGGCCTTGTGGTTTCAGAGAAGAAGATTTTTTAAGATTTTCCCTATATAAGCCTATGTAAAACCAAAGGGCCCCGGGGCGGGGGCATTTTTGGCCCCAGCACTGTAATTTGAACAATCTTGGTAGGGGTCAACTAGATGAAGCTTCATACCAAATATCAAAGACCTGGGCCTTGTGGTTTCAGAGAAGAAGATTTTTAAAGATTTTCCCTATATAAGCCAATGTAAAACCAAAGGGCCCCGTGGCGGGGGCATTTTTTGTCCCAGCACTATAATTTGAACAATCTTGGTAGGGGTCCACTAGATGAAGCTTCATACCAAATATCAAAGTCCTGGGCCTTGTGGTTTCAGAGTAGAAGATTTTTGAAGATTTTCCCTATATAAGCCTATGTAAAACCAAAGGGCCCTGGGGCGGGGGCATTTTTGGCCCCAGCACTATAATTTGAACAATCTTGGTAGGGGTCCACTAGATGAAGCTTCATACCAAATATCAAAGACCTGGGCCTTGTGGTTTCAGAGAAGAAGATTTTTAAAGATTTTCCCTATATAAGCCAATGTAAAACCAAAGGGCCCCGTGGCGGGGGCATTTTTCGTCCCAGCACTCAAATTTGAACAATCTTGGTAGGGGTCCACTAGATGAAGCTTCATACCAAATATCAAAGTCCTGGGCCTTGTGGTTTCAGAGAAGAAGATTTTTAAAGATTTTCCCTATATAAGCCTATGTAAAACCAAAGGGCCCCCGTGCGGGGGCATTTTTGGCCCCAGCACTATAATTTGAACAATCTTGGTAGGGGTCCACTAGATGAAGCTTCATACCAAATAACAAAGACCTGGGCCTTGTGGTTTCAGAGAAGAAGATTTTTAAAGATTTTCCCTATATAAGCCTATGTAAAACCAAAGGGCCCCGTGGCAGGGGGGGATTTTTTGTCCCAGCACTATAATTTGAACAATCTTGGTAGGGGTCCACTAGACGAAGCTTCATACCAAATATCAAAGTCCTGGGCCTTGTGGTTTCAGAGAAGAAGATTTTTAAAGATTTTCCCTATATAAGCCTATGTAAAACCAAAGGGCCCCGGGGCAGGGGCATTTTTGGCCCCAGCACTAAAATTGGAACAATCTTGGTAGGGGTCCACTAGATGAAGCTTCATACCAAATATCAAAGTCCTGGGCCTTGTGGTTTTAGAGAAGAAAATTTTTAAAGATTTTCCCTATATAAGCCTATGTAAAACCAAAGGGCCCCGTGGCGGGGGCATTTTTGGCCCCAGCACTATAATTTGAACAATCTTGGTAGGGGTCCACTAGATGAAGCTTCATACCAAATATATAAGACCTGGGCCTTGTGGTTTCAGAGAAGAAGATTTTTAAAAATTTTCCCTATATAAGCCAATGTAAAAGCAAAGGGCCCCGTGGCGGGGGCATTTTTGTCCCAGCACTAAAATTTGAACAATCTTGGTAGGGGTCCACTAGATGAAGCTTCATACCAAATATCAAAGTCCTGGGCCTTGTGGTTTCAGAAAAGAAAATTTTTAAAGATTTTCCCTATATAAGCCCATGTAAAACCAAAGGGCCCCGTGGCGGGGGCATTTTTTGTCCCAGCACTAAAATTTGAACAATCTTGGTAGGGGTCCACTAGATGAAGCTTCATACCAAATATCAAAGACCTGGGCCTTGTGGTTTCAGAGAAGAAGATTTTTTAAGATTTTCCCTATATAAGCCTATGTAAAACCAAAGGGCCCCGGGGCGGGGGCATTTTTGGCCCCAGCACTGTAATTTGAACAATCTTGGTAGGGGTCAACTAGATGAAGCTTCATACCAAATATCAAAGACCTGGGCCTTGTGGTTTCAGAGAAGAAGATTTTTAAAGATTTTCCCTATATAAGCCAATGTAAAACCAAAGGGCCCCGTGGCGGGGGCATTTTTTGTCCCAGCACTATAATTTGAACAATCTTGGTAGGGGTCCACTAGATGAAGCTTCATACCAAATATCAAAGTCCTGGGCCTTGTGGTTTCAGAGTAGAAGATTTTTGAAGATTTTCCCTATATAAGCCTATGTAAAACCAAAGGGCCCTGGGGCGGGGGCATTTTTGGCCCCAGCACTATAATTTGAACAATCTTGGTAGGGGTCCACTAGATGAAGCTTCATACCAAATATCAAAGACCTGGGCCTTGTGGTTTCAGAGAAGAAGATTTTTAAAGATTTTCCCTATATAAGCCAATGTAAAACCAAAGGGCCCCGTGGCGGGGGCATTTTTCGTCCCAGCACTCAAATTTGAACAATCTTGGTAGGGGTCCACTAGATGAAGCTTCATACCAAATATCAAAGTCCTGGGCCTTGTGGTTTCAGAGAAGAAGATTTTTAAAGATTTTCCCTATATAAGCCTATGTAAAACCAAAGGGCCCCCGTGCGGGGGCATTTTTGGCCCCAGCACTATAATTTGAACAATCTTGGTAGGGGTCCACTAGATGAAGCTTCATACCAAATAACAAAGACCTGGGCCTTGTGGTTTCAGAGAAGAAGATTTTTTAAGTTTTTGGTGAAAAAAATCTGTTTTTGGCTCCTGTGACCTAGATGTGCAACGGACCGGAACCATTTGACCCATATTCAAACTTGACCGAGATATTGTCATGATGATCATTCTGAGCAAGTTTGATTAAGATTGGACCAAAATTGTGGCCCCTAGGGTGTTCACAAGGTTTTTATATGATTTGACCCGCTGACCTACTTTTTAACCCGATATGACCCATATTCGAACTGGACTGAAATATTGTCACAATGGTCATTCTGAGCAAGTTTCATGATAATTGGACCAAAACAGTGGCCTTCAGAGTGTTCACAAGGTTTTTCTATGATTTGACCTACTGACCTACTTTTTGACCGGACATGACCCATATTCGAACTTGACCAAGATATTGTCATGATGATCATTCTGAGCAAGTTTGATTATGATTGGACCAAAATTGTGGCCTCTAGGGTGTTCACAAGGTTTTTCTATGATTTGACCCGCTGACCTACTTTTTGACCCGACATGACCCATATTCAAACTTGACCGAGATATTGTCACAATGATCATTCTGAGCAAGTTTGATGATAATTGAACCATAACTGTGCCCTCTAGAGTGTTCACAAGGACTATCTATGGTTTGACCTACTGACCTACTTTTTGACCCTACATGATCCATATTCGAACCTGACCGAGATATTGTCATGATAATTATTCTGAGCAAGTTTGATGATGATTGGACCAAAACTGTGCCCTCTAGAGTGTTCACAAGGTTTTTCTATGATTTGACCTACTGACCTACTTTTTCACCCGACATGACCCATATTCGAACTTGACCGAGATATTGTCATGATGATCATTCTGAGCAAGTTTGATGATGATTGGACCAAAACTGTGGCCTCTAGTTTGTTCACAAGAAAAAGTTTACGCACGACGGACGACGGACGACGGACGACGCACGACGACGCCGGACATCTTACGGTCACAAAAGCTCACCATGACCTTCGGTCAGGTGAGCTAAAAAGCAGCCTGTGGAATGGCCATAATCCCCTGCCTCCGTTCAGTAACTGTGACCATTGTTACCTCCCTTCCATTATCTACCTTGGTAGATCCATATGCATAGATTCTAGGTTTATAACCACTCTCTGACAACTGCATCAGGGAGTCGACTCTTTGGCTCAGGGGTAAGAGCAGTGGACTTCTACCCGAGCGGACCGGGTTCGAATCCCACCAAAGACGGGGATTTTTTCACGCTATGCATCTTTCCTTTGTTACGACTGTCATGTCGTAAGATGGGGGCTCGTCCGGGATCGGACTTTATATGCCAGAAATGGCTTCGTGCCGAAGTTGGCATCCTTCACGTCATCATAAATGATGACTTCCTTAAGAGGGGGTGTGTTACCTCCCTTCCATTATCTACCTTGGTAGATCCATGCATAGATTCTAGGTTTATAACCACTCTCTGACAACTGCGTCAGGGAGTCGACTCTTTGGCTCAGGGGTAAGAGCAGTGGACTTCTACCCGAGCGAACCGGGTTCGAATCCCACCAAAGACGGGGATTTTTTCACGCTATGCATCTTTCCTTTGTTACGACTGTCACGTCGTAAGATGTGGGGGCTCTACCGGGATTTGTTACCTCCCTTCCATTATCTACCTTGGTAGATCCATATGCATAGATTCTAGGTTTATAACCACTCTCTGACAACTGCATCAGGGAGTCGACTCTTTGGCTCAGGGGTAAGAGCAGTGGACTTCTACCCGAGCGAACCGGGTTCGAATCCCACCAAAGACGGGGATTTTTTCACGCTATGCATCTTTCCATTGTTACGACTGTCACGTCGTAAGACCATAACCTGTTACCTTGACCCTAAATTGGCAATCTTTTGATGGTTAACATTTCTTCTAAGTACATGTAATTTTAAAATCCATCCAGGAGTAATACACTTATTGACAAAAACACCCAAAAAGATCCTTTCCTGACCTTTGACCTCTAAGTATGACCTTGACCTTTGAGGTACCAACCTGGGTCTTGACATCATCACATTATGGTTAACAATAACAAGTAATTTTAAAGCCATCCAGGAATAGAAATATATTGACCAGGCATGTTAAAAAAAAATTTTTACATTTAACCCATTCCCACATGGGGACTTTGTGATTTTTGCTGTTTTTTACAGAGTTGCCTAGGGTAGCAAATTCATAAAGCCATTATTTCATCATGGATGGCCCATTTTACACCAAACTTGGCATGAATGTTCACTGGGTAGTAGCCTTTCAAATGACACCATTTTAGACTAAATCTTTGTTGCCATGGTAACGAGGGGGCATCTCAAAGTTGACAAAAAGTGTTATTTCACATGAATTTTTGACTAAATCTTTATCTTCAGCCCGCTGGCAAGGCAACAAATAAAGAGTTTGGCACCCGGGATTTTCACTGTTTGCAGCATGTTTTGTCAGGCTGCATCAATTCGGAGGCATTTTTGACCCCAGACACCGTCAGACCTCATTTCAGCGACCGGCTGGGCCAAAAAACCCATTTTTTTCGGATGTGAGGGGGGCGACAGCCCCCCTTCAATCCCCCCACAGAACGTATTAGTGGGGAGGCGCGCGAAAAAACAGGTCACTTTTTTAGGCCAACTTATTCTAATGCAAACATTGCTATCCAGGGGTGGGGAGTGCAGGTTTGAAGGTGGTTCTAGGAACAAAGGGGGGGGGGGGGGGGCTCCAGACTCGTAAAAACACGTATCTGACTGGGAAAGGGTTAACTAAGGCTGACACTATTAACCGGATAATCGATTAATTGATCAATACATTTTACAAAAATGATTATTGCTACTGATCTGTTAATAATTGATTATGCAATAAGTACAGTTAACTATACAACATACTGCATAAAATAGCTGGGAGAATCGCAAACAATGCAGACCCTGATGAGACGCCGCTTTCCGCGATGTCTCATCTGGGTCTACACTGTTTGCACAGGCCTGTATGTCCTCATGTGTAGGTTAAATATAGTAAAATTTATGCTAAGAAGAAAGCCAGGCTAGTTATACCCGCTTTTTGAAAACAAGAGGGCCATGATGGCCCTGGATCGCTCACCTGATCCTATTGTACAAAAGGAATTGTGGATAATATATGGTGGAGTGGAGGGTTTGAGCAATTTTCGTTGGACCAAAGACCATTTCTGTGTAATTAATTCAAAATCAGTCTGCCTGTTTAGGAGTAGAAGTCATTTTGAGAAGTAGAAGTCATTTTTGATGAAATGACATCTCAAGCCCTGCCGCCAAATGAAACTAATGGGGTTTAAATGCATTGATGGTTCCACTCGCACCACTTTGCCTAGACAGGCTAAAACCTTCAAAGTGGTTTACCAATACTCCTGCAGAAGCACCTTGCAGCCAAGGTGGGTGGGGGCCAAAACTTTCAAAAGACATCTGTCTCTAAAAGGAAGCAATTTTATAGGAACGTTCCATGAGTGACCCTCTAACAAAATTGCTCAAAATATCTTGATTAACTGAGCATGATGGCCACCAGAGCTAAAAAACCTAAAACCTCATTCCTGTCAAATAATTTCATAATCCATCCACTGGTTAAGGAGAAGAAGTCGTTTAAAAGTTTTTCTACACTTAGCTCTGGCATCCATTCTGTTCAACAGAGCCGAACAGTTTGAGCAATTTTGGTAGAGGGTCACCCAAGGAACATTCCTGTCAAGTAATTTCAAAATCCATCCACTGGTTAAAGGGAAGAAGTCGTTTAAAGGTTTTTCTATTTTTAGCTCTGGGGGCCATTTTGTTCATCCAAGCGGAACGGTTTGAGCAATTGTGGTAGAGGGACACCCAAGGAACATTCCTGTGAAATAATTTCAAAATCAATCGCCTTGTTAAGGAGAAGAAGTCATTTAAAGGTTTTTCTATTTTTAGCTCTGGTGGCCATTTTGTTGACCTGAGCGGAGGGGTTTGAGCAATTTTTATTGGAGGGTCACCCAAGGAACATTCTGGTGAAATAATTCCAAAATCCATCCACTGGTTAAGGAGAAAAGTGCGTTTAAAGGTTATTCTATTTTTAGCTCTGGTGGCCATTTTGTTCACCCGAGCTGAACAGTTTGAGCAATTTTGGTAGAGGATCACCCAAGGAACATTCCTGTGAAGTAATTTCAAAATCCATCCACTGGTTAAGGAGAAGAAGTCGTTTAAAAGTTTTTCTATTTTAAGAACGGTCGGCCATTTTGTTCACCCGAGCGGAACAGTTTGAGCAATTTTGGTAGAGGATCACCCAAGGAACATTCCTGTCAAGTAATTTCAAAATCCATCCACTGGTTAAGGAGAAGAAGTCGTTTAAATATTTTCTATTTTTAGCTCTGGCGGCCATTTTGTTCACCCGAGTGGAACGGTTTGAGCAATTTTGGAAGAGGGTCACCCAAGAAACATTCCAGTGAAATAATTTCAAAATCCATCCACTGGTTAAGGAGAAAAAGTCGTTTAAAGGTCATTCTGTTTTTAGCTCTGGTGGCCATCTTGTTCACCCGAGCGGAACGGTTTGAGCAATTTTGGTAGAGGGTCACAAAAGGAACATTCTTGTTAAGTAATTTCAAAATCCATCCACTAGTTAAGGAGAAGAAGTCCTTTAAAGGTTTTTCTATTTTTAGCTCTGGTGGCCATCTTGTTCATCCGAGCAGAACGGTTTGAGCAATTTTGGTAGAGGGTCACTCAAGGAACATTCCTATCAAGTAATTTCGAAATCCATCCACTGGTTAAGGAGAAGAAGTCCTTTAAAGGTTTTTCTATTTTTAGCTCTGGCGGCCACTTTGTTCACCCGAGCGGAACGATTTGAGCAATTTTAGTACAGGGGCACCCAAGGAACATTCCTGTGCAATACTTTCAAAATCCATCCACTGGTTAAGGAGAAGAAGTCGTTCAAAGGTTTTTCTCTTTTTAGCTCTGGCAGCCATTTTGTTCACCCGAGCGGAACGGTTTGAGCAATTTTGGTAGAGGGTCATCCAAGGAACATTCCTGTGAAATAATTTCAAAATCCATCTACTGGTTAAGCATGAGAAGCCGTTTAAAGGTTTTTCTATTTTTAGCTCTGGCGGCCATCTTGTTCATCCGAGCGGAACAGTTTGAGCAATTTTGGTAGAGGATCACCAAAGGAGCATTCCTGAGAAATTAGGTCAAAATCTGTCAAGCAGTTTTGGAGAAGAAGTTGTTTTTAAAAAGCAAAAGTTGACGACGGACGCACGCACGCACGCACGGACGACGGACAAAGACCGATCCCAAAAGCTCACCTTGAGCACTTCGTGCTCAGGTGAGCTAAAAAACGGGTATATTATTTTCGTCACGGGTGTCCGTCCGTCAGTCAGTCCGTCCTTCCGTCCTTCCGTCTGTCACGTTTCTTGTGAATGTTAACTAGTTTTTTATTTCTTGAACTAGGGTGACCAAACTTGGTACATACATTGCTTAGGGACTGCCGATGTGCATGAAGGTGTCGAAATTTTCATCTGACCCCCTGGGGTCATGGGCGAGGTCAAAGGTCAAAAAGTAGGACTTGGAAGTATCTTCCTAACTGATGGAATTACACATCTGAAACTTGGTTATTGGATGGTCCTTGGAATTTAGAATGCACTGGACTATTTTTGGTGTGACCTTGACCTCAAGGTCAAAGGTCAAAAACTAGGACTTTGCCATATCTTCACAAATATTTGGGTTACACTCCTGAAACTTTGGTTATGGATAGCCCTTTGAATGTAGAAGGTACTGCATGCTGTATTTGGCATGACCTGGACCTCAAGGTCAAAAGCCAAAAACTAGGAATTTGCTGTATATTCTAAACTATTTGGGTTACACACCTGAAACTTGTTAATTGTGTTGTCAATGGAAAAAGCGGGCATTTGCGATGGTGCACCATCGACTGCGCGATTCTAGTTAAATTATGATAAAATCTCCAGTGATTACTAATTGGTTATGGAGCACAATGGCATAAAGGATGATCGATTATCTTCTCAGCTCCGATTAGCCAGCCTTACATTTAACCTCAAAGTAAGACCATGACCTTTGATGTACTAACCTGGGTCTTGTGCATGATTAACTGTCATAATATGGTTAACACTTCTCCCAAGTAACTTTTTAAATCCATCAAGGAATAAGATAGTTATTGATCGGACACAACAAAAAGACCCTTGTTTTGACATTTGATCTCAAAGTAAGACCTTGACCTTTGAGGTACCAACCTGGATCTTACATGTGACACACTGTCACATTATGATTAGCATTTCTGCCAAATAATTTTTACATCCATTCAAGAATAAGAAAGTTATTGATCGGACAAGACAAAAAATATTGACCTTTGATCTCTAAGTATGACCTTGACCTTTGAGGTACGGACCTGGGTCTCACACGCTACAAAAAAATCCCCATCCCCTGGGCCCCAATCTGCCGCTAAATTTAGGTCAAAATTTTACTTGTATTATATTCTACTAATCATACCCTTCAATTTGATATGCCACATGACTATGTTGAAAAAAACTTTAATTTTGACCTTTTGACCCCTCCCTAAGGGCCCCAATCTGATCCCAGAGTCAAAATTTTACGTCTATTGTATTCTACTAATCAACCCCTTTGATTTGATATCCCACATGACTATATTCTGAAAATTTAAAATTTGCCCTCCCGACCCCCAAAGGTGACCTCGTGGGGCATGACCCAGGGGTCGCAGCCAAAATCCCATTCAATATGTTTTACATATTTCATTAATAATTACTTATGCAAAGTTTGGTAGCAAAATCTATAAAATTGACTTTGTAATTGAATTTTATTGATATTTGACCTTTTGACTTCTCTCCAAGGCCATATGAGGGCTAAAAATAAATGTGCCATTGCGCGAGCCACTGATGTAAACAACCTACACACCAAATTTGTTTAGATTCCGATCAACGGTTTAGGAGGAGATAGTTGGACGGATGGACGGACGTTCTAACATTTCGGGTTTAGGGGCTATTTCTTTTGTTATTTTCTTTTGTTTGGTTTAGGGGCTAACCTCTTTTACCTTTTGTTTACGGAACAAATCTATTATTTCCCAATCATTTTTTGTCGCACCTGCTTGTAGCAGGGTGCGACATAGGCATCAACTTTTCCGTCCGTACGTCCGTCTGTCACATTTACGTCGAAGTTCGACATTTATGTCAAAGTTTTTATTTAAGTCAACTACAAACCTAATCTACCATCAAACCTTATATGAAACATCTCTCAGACCTTCTGACTTTGTAAGCACATTGACCTAGTGACTTTGACCTATATTTTTCGCTCTAGTGACTTTGATCTTTATGTCGAAGTTCGACATAACTTCGACATTTATGTCGAAGTTTTTATTTAAGTCAACTACAAACCTAATCTACCATCAAACCTTATATGAAACATCTCTCAGACCTTCTGACTTTGAAGGCAAATTGATCTAGTGACTTTGACCTATATTTTTCGCTCCAGTGACTTTGATCTTTATGTCGAAGTTCGACATAACTTCGACATTTATGTCGAAGTTTTTATTTAAGTCAACTACAAACCTCATCTACCATCAAACCTTACATGAAACATCTCCCTGACCTTCTGACTTTGTAGACTCCTTGACCTAGTGACTTTGACCTATATTTTGTGCTCCAGTGACTTCGACCATTACGTCAAAGTTTGACATTTATGTCGAAGTTCGACATTTATGTCGAAGTTTGTTATATACTCAACTACAAGACTAAATAACCATCATACTTTACATGAAACATCTTCGTAAGCTCCTAACCAAGCAGGGGCTTTCATCTCGTGGCGTTGACCTATATTTTACGCTCCAGTGACCATGACAAATATTATATTCTTTAGTGGAACCGTTTGAGATAGAGCCTTTATATTTGGCATGTATGTTCCTTGTGACATTGCCTTTCCACTCGTACAAAAAAAAAAAATTACCTGTGACCTTGACCCCTGACCTTTTGACCTACTTACCATAACTTTTTAACCATTTGAGGTAGAGCCTTCATATTTGGCATGTAGGTTCCTTGTGACATTCCCATACCACTCATACAAACAATTTTGACCTGTGACCTTGACCTGTGACCTTTGACCTACTTTATCATAACTTTCCAACCGTTTGAGATAGAGCCTTGTTATTTGGCATGTGGGTTCCTTGTGACATTGCCTTCCCACTCATACAAAAAAATTGACCTGTGACCTTGACCCCTGACCTTTTGACCTACTTATCATAACTTTTTAACCATTTGAGGTAGAGCCTTCATATTTGGCATGTCGGTTCCTTGTGACATTCCCATACCACTCATGCAAACAATTTTGACCAGTGACCTTGACCCCTGACCTTTTGATCTACTTTATCATAACTTTTTAACCATTTGACATAGAGCCTTCATATTTGGCATGTAGGTTCCTTGTGACATTGCCTTTCCACTCATACAAAAAATTTTGACCTGTGACCTTGACCCTGGACCACTGACCTACTTTGTCATAACTTTTTAACCATTTGAGATCGAGCCTTCATATTTGGCATGTAGGTTCCTTGTGACATTGCCTTTCCTTTCATACTAAAAATTTTACCTGTGACCTTGACCCGTGACCTACTTTATCATACCTTTCTAACCATTTGTGATAGAGCCTTCATATTTCGCATGTAGGTTCCTTATGGCATTATTTTTCCACTCATACAAATAATTTGACCATTACCCTGGACCTTTGACCTACTTTATCATCAAGGTTTAACCATTTGACATAGAGCCTATATAGTTTGGCATGTAGGTTCCTTGTAAAATTGCCTTTCCACTCATACAAACTAGACAAAAGTGCCCAGTGGGGCATGTATACCCCCGGCCAGTGCCATCACCTCAGCTGAAACAAGAACTACAAAGGGAAATAACTCTAAAAGGCCTGACCCCTTGGCCCTTATTTTCTTTCCCACAATACAACTAGTCATACTGATCATGTTTGCAAAATTTCAAGTTTCTATGTACAGTAGTATTTGAGAAATCTTTGACACAAAATAAAAATATACACTATTAAACAGCAAGAACTACAAAGGGAAATAACTCTAAAAGGCCTGACCCCTTGGCCCTTATTTTCTTTCCCACAATACAAGTAGTCATACTGATCATGTGTGCAAAATTTCAAGTTTCTATGTGAAGCAGTTCCTGAGATATCTTTGACACAAAATAATTGTTTACGGACACACAGACAGACAGACGGAAATGACAAAAACTATATAACTCTAAAAGGCCTGACCCCTTGGCCCTTATTTTCTTTCCCACAATACAACTAGTCATACTGATCATGTTTGCAAAATTTCAAGTTTCTATGTATAGTAGTTATTGAGAAATCTTTGACACAAAATAAAAATATACACTATTAAACAGCAAGAACTACAAAGGGAAATAACTCTAAAAGGCCTGACCCCTTGGCCCTTATTTTCTTTCCCACAATACAAGTAGTCATACTGATCATGTGTGCAAAATTTCAAGTTTCTATGTGAAGCAGTTCCTGAGATATCTTTGACACAAAATAATTGTTTACGGACAGACAGACGGAAAAGACAAAAACTATATACCCCCATTGCATACTTCGTATGCCGGGGGTATAATAAGCTTATTTAATTTCTACGTTATGATTGTGGCTCCTTTAGCTTTCGCCCCAGCAGGTGCGACGCCGCATTTTGCGGAATTCTTGTTATTGTTATCCAATCCTAACCCTAGCCCCGGACAACAGGCGAACGGACAGACAGAGGCGATAACAATATCCCCAGTTTTTCTTCGAAAAATAAGAGGTTAATAAAAAAACTTGAAATGTGTCACCACGACACAGATGCCCTCACCAGGGACCAACCTAGAAAAACAACATGACCATGGGCGGGGGCATTGGTAAATCAAACTTCAGACCTATATCTATGATGATACCAAATATGAACCAATGTCATCATAAATGTTCAGTTTCTACCTGTCACAAATACCTTAACCTGAGTCTATATCATTAAAAATTTCTAAGTCCATGACCTTGACCATGAGGACATTGGCATGAGTGGGGATATTGGTGAATACTTTGGACCTGTATGTACCATCATACCAAATATGAACCAAATCAATCCAAAAAGTTTAATACAAAATTATATATGTACATGTAGCTTATTGTTATAGGTTTTATAGGTTTTGCTAGGAGGCTTAGACTTTGTAATTGAATTTTATTGGTACACTTCAGTCCCTTTAGTACTCCTCTCCTTATAACACGGTTTTGGTTATAACACGGTCAAGTCTTGCCTCCCAAATTGTCATTTTACTATTATTTCTGAATAAAATTATCCCTTTATAACACGGTTCACTTATAACACAGTCCTATTTTATGCATCCCAAACATACATTATAGTGTTTTCAAGGGAGTGCACTGTATTTGACCTTTTGACCCCTCCCAAAGGCCCCTGGGGGTGGGACAAAAAAAATGTGATGATGCCCACCCCACTCATGTAAGGAACTAACTAGATCTGACTATAGCCCCACACAGCGCTATCGGAAAAGACAAAAATACAATAAAACAAATGTTTTCACCTTTCGACCTCTAATTAAAGGTGGAAAAAAGGCAATCCAGAGTTACAATTCCTGTGCTCTGCACATCGTCTCATGGTGCTTTAGATTTGTGTGATGGAGCTCTGCGTTTCATCGTTTCATGGTACTTAACATTTGTGTGAGGTTTCATGAAAATATCTCCAACAGTTTCCGAGATAAGGAGCGAACAAAGTTAAAATTGGTATTTTTCAATGTTTAAAGGGAAATAACCCTAAAAGTAGGCAATCCAGAATTATGGTTCATGCACTCTGCACATTGTCTCATAGTGCTTTACATTTGTGGGAAGTGTAATGAAAATATCTCAAACTTTTTTTTAGTTATGACGCGGATAAAGGTTAAAATTGACATTTTTCAATGTTCAAAGGGCAATAACTCCAAAAGAGGGCAATTCAGAGTTACAATGTATGTGCTCTGCACATTGTCTCATAGTGCTTAACATTTGTATTAAGTTTCATGGAAATACCTCAAACAGTTTTTGAGTAATGGAGCAAACAAGGTTAAAATTGCAATTTTTCAATGTTCAAAGGGCAATAACTCTAAAAGTAGGCAATTCAGAGTTACAATTTATGCACTCTGCACATTGTCTCATAGTACTTTACATTTGTATTAAGTTTCATGAAAATACCTCAAATGCTTTTTGAGTAATGGAGCAAACAAGGTTAAAATTGCATTTTTTATATGTTCAAAGGGCAATAACTCCAAAAGAAGGTAATCCAGAGTTATGGTTCATGCGCTCTACGCATTGTCCTATTGTGGTTTACATTTGTGTGAAGTTTCGTGAAAATACCTCAAACGTTTTTTCAGTTATCATAAATAACGGAATTACGGAATCACAAAAGGACGAGGCAAATCCAGTATAGTGGGGCTATAATTACACACCGAATTTGGTTGGATTCTGACTAATGGTTTAAGAGATAGCATAACAGATTGACGGACTAATGGACTGAGACGATTTTAATATCCCCTACACGAAAGCATGGGGATAACTAGAATGCAGTCGATGGTGTGCCATTGCAAATCCCAATGTTTTCTCCACATGGTCTAAGTACATTTGTACCAAAATCCCCTTCCCGAGCCCGAATCTGCCCCTAGGATCAAACTTTTACTTGTATAATATTCTATGAGTTTTCCCATTCAATTTGATATGCCACATGACCATGTTCGGAAAAACTTAAATTTTGACCTTTTGACCCCCCCTTAGGTCCCCAATCTGACCCTAGGGTTAAAATTTTATCTGCATTACACTCTACTAATCATCCCCTTCATTTTGATATGCCACATTCAATGTGTTTTACACTACTAATTATTACTTCTGCAATGTTTGGTATCAAAATCTATTAAAACAGACTTTGTAATTATCCCCACGTTTTTCGAAGATATTGTTATCGGCTGACTCTCTTTCTGTCCATACGTCTGTCCGGCTATCTCCTCCTAAACCGCTGATTGGAATCCAACCAAATTTGGTGTGCAGGTTGCTTACATGAGTGGCTCGCGCAGCGGCACATTTACCTTTGGGCCCCACCCTCATGGCCTTCGAGAGGGGTCAAAAGGACAAATACCAATAAAATTCAAATACAAAGTCAATTTTATAGATTTTGCAACCAAACTTTGCATAAGTAATTATTAATGAAATATGTAAAACATATTGAACAGGATTTTGGCTGCGACCCCTGGGTCATGCCCCACGGGGTCACACTTGGGGGGTCGGGGGAGGAGGGGGTCAAATTTGAAATTTTTCAAAATAGTCATGTGGGATATTATCATATGGAAGAGTATGATTAGTAGAATACAATATAAGTAAAAGTTTGACTCTGGGGTCAGATTGGGGCCCTTAGGGAGAGGTCAAAGGGTCAAAATTTAAGAATTTTTTAAACATAGTCATGTTGCATATCAAATTGAAGGGTATGATTAGCAGAATAAAATACAAGTAAAATTTTGACCCTAGCGGCAGATTGGGGCCCGAGGGAAGGGGATTTTGGTACATAGTCCCTGCGGAGAAAACGTGGGTAGAGTACTATCATAGGGATCTTCATAATTGGGACAACTTCAGGGCTAGCCGCTGTTCATCCGACAAAATCCTTTTTTTTTTTTTTTTGGTTTGGGTTTTACGGCCCTTTCAAGATTATTTCACTCATATCGAGCCGATCGTTAATCAGAGGTGGGCGAAAACCGGAGTACCCGGAGAAAAACCACCTGACCTTCCGTTTCAGAACTTGACTTCTCACACGTGATCCAAGCAAGGCTCGAACCCACGGCGGTGAGAGACCTAATGACTAAGAGTCAGCACTCTTATCCACTAGGCCACGGAGGCCCGTTGACAAAATCCTTTCATGACATATCAGGGCAAAACAGACATAGTGACTGACAATGTAGACACTGATCAGGATGCTCCCTTTGGAACAATCTGATCAGGGTCTGCACCATCTGTCCGAATGATTAGGACCATTAGGGTAAAAAAAAATCTACATGCAGCAATTTTGGACCAGAAGAGGTTATGGTTCACAACATACGCTGATGTTGTAATTAATATAAACATCTCAACTGAATCCAGAGGATCTAACTTTTCAGAATTTATTTACATCACAAGGAGGATCACCTTAGCAGTTTGATATGAGTCTGGACAGTTTGGTTAGGACTGTCTCTTCACTACGATAAATCAATGATGTATTAAAGAAATTAATTATTAACTTACAATTTTTGTACTTCTTGTTAACTCCAAATTTGGCTGAATTTACTCCTGAATCCAACTTTTTGGAAAGTCTCAATAGACAAGAGGGCCATGATGGCCCTGGATCGCTCACCTGATCCATAGTGTAACAAGTGGGCCCCAGAGAGGGCCATTATTGGCCCCAGGGTTTTAATGTGCATAATGTTGAGGGAGGTCTTAAAGGTGAAGCTTCATACCAAACATCAACAAAGGCTATAATTAGAACAATCTTGGCAAAGGTCCACTAGATAAAGCTACACATCAAATTTCAAAGACCTGGGCCTTGCAGTTTCAGAGAAGAAGATTTTTTTAAAGATATTCCCTACATAAGCCTATGCAAAACCAAATGGCCCCAGGGCTATATAAATCTATGTAAAAACAAAGGGCCCCGGCCCGGGGTGGGGGCATTTGTGGCCCCAGGGCTATAATTTGAACAATCTTGGTAGAGGTCCACTAGATAAAGCTCCATACTAAATATCAAAGGCCTTGGCCTTGCAGTTTCAGAGAAGATTTTTAAAGATTTCCCTATATAAGTCTATGCAAAACCAAAGGGCCCCGGAGCGGGGACATTTTTGGTACCAGGGCTATAATTTGAATAATTTTGATAGAGGTCCACTAGATGCAGCTTCATACCAAATATCAAAGACCCAGGCCTTGCAGTTTCAGAGAAGAAGATTTTTGAAGATTTTCCCCATGTAAGTCTATGTAAAACCATAGGGCCCCAGAGTGGGGGCATTTTTGGCCCCAGGGCTATAATTTTAACAATCTTGGTAGAGGTCCATTAGATGCAACTTCATACCAAATTTCAAAGTCCTGGGCCTTGTGGTTTCAGAGAAGATTTTTAAAGATTATCCCTATATAAGTCTATGTAAAACCAAAGGGCCCCGGGACGGGGCCACTTTTGGCCCCAGCACTATAATTTGAATCATCTTGGTAGGGGTCCTTTAGAAGAAGCTTCATACCAAATATAAAAGACCTAGGCCTTGTGGTTTCAGAGAAGAAGATTTTTAAAGATTTTCCCTATATAAGTCTATGTAAAACCAAAGGGCCCCTGAGCGGGGGCATTTTTGGCCCAAGGGCTATAATTTGAACAATCTTG
This sequence comes from Lucinisca nassula, assembly GCA_963580285.1. NCBI lineage: Eukaryota > Metazoa > Mollusca > Bivalvia > Lucinida > Lucinidae > Lucinisca > Lucinisca nassula. Next base: position 29,369,870 of record OY757015.1, read on the forward strand.
GTAGGGGTCCACTAGATGAAGCTTCATACAAAATATCAAAGTCCTGGGCCTTGCGGTTTCAGAGAAGAAGATTTTTAAAGATTTTCCCTATATAAGGCCATGTAAAACCAAAGGGTCCCAGTCGGAGGCTTTTTTTGCCCCAGCACTATAATTTGAACAATCTTGGTAGGGGTCCACTAGATAAAGCTTAATTCCAAATATCAAAGTCCTGGGCCTTGCAGTTTCAGAGCAGAAGATTTTTAAAGATTTTCCCTATATAAGCCTATGTAAAACCAAAGGGCCCGGCGGCGGGGACATTTTTGGCCTCAGCACTATCATTTGAATAATCTTGTTAGGGGTCTTTTAGATGAAGCTTCATACCAAATATAAAAGACCTAGGCCTTGTGGTTTCAGAGAAAAGGATTTTTAAAGATTTTCCCTATATAAGTCTATGTAAAAACAAAGGGCCCCTGAGCGGGGGCATTTTTGGCCCAAGGGCGATAGTTTGAACAATCTTGGTAGAGGTCCATTGGATGAAGCTTCATTCTAAATATCAAAGTCCTGGACCTTGCGGTTTCAGAGAAGAAGATTTTTAAAGATTTTCCCTATATAAGTCTATGTAAAACCAAAGGGCCCCTGAGCAGGGGGATTTTTGGCCCAAGGGCTATAATTTGAACAATCTTGGTAGGGGTCCACTAGATGAAGCTTCATACAAAATATCAAAGTCCTGGGCCTTGCGGTTTCAGAGAAGAAGATTTTTAAAGATTTTCCCTATATAAGCCTATGTAAAACCAAAGGGCCCCAGGTGGAGGCTTTTTTTGCCCCAGCACTATAATTTGAACAATCTTGGTAGGGGTCCACTAGATAAAGCTTAATACCAAATATCAAAGTCCTGGGCCTTGCAGTTTCAGAGCAGAAGATTTTTAAAGATTTTCCCTATATAAGCCTATGTAAAACCAAAGGGCCCGGGGGTGGGGACATTTTTGGCCTCAGCACTATCATTTGAATAATCTTGTTAGGGGTCTTTTAGATGAAGCTTCATACCAAATATAAAAGACCTAGGCCTTGTGGTTTCAGAGAAAAGGATTTTTAAAGATTTTCCCTATATAAGTCTATGTAAAAACAAAGGGCCCCTGAGCGGGGGCATTTTTGGCCCAAGGGCGATAATTTGAACAATCTTGGTAGAGGTCCAATGGATGAAGCTTCATTCTAAATATCAAAGTCCTGGACCTTGCGGTTTCAGAGAAGAAGATTTTTAAAGATTTTCCCTATATAAGGCCATGTAAAACCAAAGGGCCCCGGAACGGGGGCATTTTTTGCCCCAGCACTATAATTTGAACAATCTTGGTAGGGGTCCACTAGATAAAGCTTAATACCAAATATCAAAGTCCTGGGCCTTGCAGCTTCAGAGCAGAAGATTTTTAAAGATTTTCCCTATATAAGCCTATGTAAAACCAAAGGGCCCGGGGGCGGGGACATTTTTGGCCTCAGCACTATCATTTGAATAATCTTGTTAGGGGTCTTTTAGATGAAGCTTCATACCAAATATAAAAGACCTAGGCCTTGTGGTTTCAGAGAAAAGGATTTTTAAAGATTTTCCCTATATAAGTCTATGTAAAACTAGAGTGTTCACAAGTTTTTTCTTTAATTTGACCTACTGACCTACTTTTTGACCCGAAAAGACCTTTATTCAAACTTAGCCAAGATATTGTCACAATGACCATTCTGAGCAAGATTAATGATTTAACCAAACTTGTGGCCTCCTGAGTATTCACAAGGTTTTTCTATGATTTGACCTACTGACCTACTTTTCAACCGGACATGACCCATATTCAAACTTGACCGAGATATTGTCATGATGATCATTCTGAGCAAGTTTGATTATGATTGGACCAAAATTGTGGCCCCTAGGGTGTTCACAAGGTTTTTATATGATTTGACCCGCTGACCTACTTTTTAACCCGATATGACCCATATTCGAACTGGACTGAAATATTGTCACAATGGTCATTCTGAGCAAGTTTCATGATAATTGGACCAAAACAGTGGCCTTCAGAGTGTTCACAAGGTTTTTCTATGATTTGACCTACTGACCTACTTTTTGACCGGACATGACCCATATTCGAACTTGACCAAGATATTGTCATGATGATCATTCTGAGCAAGTTTGATTATGATTGGACCAAAATTGTGGCCTCTAGGGTGTTCACAAGGTTTTTCTATGATTTGACCCGCTGACCTACTTTTTAAGCCGACATGATCCATATTCAAACTTCACTAAAATATTGTCACAATGATCATTCTGAGCAAGTTTGATGATGATTGGACCAAAATTGTGGCCTCTCGAGTGTTCACAAGGTTTTTCTATGATTTGACCTACTGACCTACTTTTTTACCCGACATGACCCAAATTCGAACTTGACCGAGATATTGTCATGATTATCATTCTGAGCAAGTTTGATGATAATTGGACCAAAACTGTGGCCTCTAGTGTGTTCACAAGAAAAAGTTTACGCACGACGGACGACGGACGACGGACGACGCACGACGACGCCGGACATCTTACTGTCACAAAAGCTCACCATGACCTTCGGTCAGGTGAGCTAAAAAGTAGGGTAAAACTACAACTTTTTCTGGAGACAGCATTTTTACTCCAATTTTCAAAATCCTAGTGAGAACCCTGCAAAGGGCACAATGTACTCTGGCATTGTAATCACAATAGGGATTCATATTGCAACAATGCATGGTCAGTCATTTGTAACCACTGCCCAACACCCCCACACACACCTACGGGGAATAGCGGGGACTAAGACTTTTCACAGCCCTGCTAGAAGTCCTGCACTGTGAGGACCTCCAGAATGTCACAGCCCCACTGTTTATAACAGTTAATTCCACTGGGGATATATTTCATAATATCAAAACCCCTGCATTAACCAGTCACTGCAGGGGAACACAGAGGTTAAGTACCCTGCTCATTAGCCCTGCTATCCCCCATCCATCAATGTAAATGACTAGCATAAAGGTCCTAAGAATTCAGACACTGTGAGGGCTTATGATGTTATGACAAACTCATGGGTGCAGATGGGGCGACAAGCAGTGTTGGCCCTGGACCAGTCTGATCTGGGTTCCATGGTTTGGATAGAACTGTCTGTCCCAATACTTGGGATCAATATGGTAAAACAATGTTCTTAAAAGGATTGTTTGCACATGATAACTTAGGAGTACAATATGCTGCTGCAGTGTATGAAATCTCCTAATCAGGAGAATATATTCCCAGATGGTCTGAGATGGATGACAAACTCTTTTCATGACCATTAATTATAAGAGTTGTATAGATTGACTGGCAAACAATGTAGACCCTGATCAGACTGCTCCTTTGGGAGCAGTCTGTGATCTTGGTATGCACTGTTTGATTAGAGCTGTCTGGCCAAAATTTAATGCTTGAGATCATTCAGTTAGACAATGATAGTACTCATGTGCAGTCGGATTCAGCTCTGAGTGGAAGCTGCATAAACTGCAGCCCATCTTTATCTTCAAGCCCCAATGTTTGGGGACTTTTACCTAAAAGTGTGCTTCTGCTACCAAAGCAGCACTTAAGTCATTAACTATCAGTGATAAAACGGTTCTTGTTATGTGTCTATTTGAATTTAATCCCTTTCAAGATTGTTTCACTCATTTCGAGCTAATCATTATCAGAGGCTGGCAAAATCCAATATCAGAAATTGTTTCTAAATTTGTTCATGCTTCTGAGGCCATCCATAAAAATTTCTTGGTTTGCTGTGCTCCTACCTACCCACTAAAATTGCCCCTACCCAAAAAATTTTATTGCCATTCTCAGGAAAAGATTTTTTTTTATTGAAATCCTGGATAAATTCCGGTGGCACACACTACTTTCAGCTCATTAAAAACTACATTTAGATTTTTGTTGTTGTTTTATGTTTTTTTTTTTTCAGAGAAAATCAGGCCTGACATTTCATTTGAATGGTCTGCGTAGCAGACCATTCAAATTAAATTTCAAGCCTGATTTTCTTTGAAAAAATCAGAAAATAAGTATTTGAAAATGTTGTTTCCAGTTGTTGTTTGGTGCTTTAAAGGTCAAATATCTTTTCAGATAGATCTAAAAAAAAACAAAAACAAGATGTGTTTGTGAAACACCGATGCCCCCGGACAGCGCCTGTGCAATATGAAAGCCCCATCACTAAAGTATGGTCACGAGGTCAGAAATTATGGTACCACTGGAAAGGTCTTGTGAAAAAGAATACACATGTGAAATATGAAAGCTCTATCACTTACCAATCGAAAGTTATGGAGTATATTAAGATTTTTAAAAAGTAGGTCAAACATCAAGGTCAAAGTCACAAGGTCAAAAATTATGGTACCACTAGAAAGGTCTTGTGACAAGGACTGCACATGTGATGATGTGAAATATGGAAGCCATACCATTTACCAATCAAAAGTTATGGCCAATGTTAAAGTTTTTAAAAAGTAGATCAAACATCAAGGTCAAGGTCATGAGGTCAAAAATTATGGTACCATTATAAAGGTCTTGTGACAAGGAATGCACATGTGAAATATGAAAGCTCTACCATTTACCAATCAAAAGTTACGGCCAATATTAAAGTTTTTAAAAAAGTAGGTCAAATGCCAAGATCAAGGTCATGAGGTCAAAAATTATAGTACCAATATAAAGGTCTTGTGACAAGGAATGTACATGTGAAATATGAAAGCTCTATCACTTACCAATCAAAAGTTATGGCCAATGTTAAAGTTTTTAAAAATGAGGCCAAAAGTAGGTCAAATGTCAAGGTCAAGGTCACGAGGTCAAAATTCATGGTACCTCTTGAAAGGTCTTGTGACAAGGAATGCACATGTGAAATATGAAAGCTCTATCACTTACCATTCAAAAGTTATGCCCAATGTTAAAGTTTTTGCGGACAGACAAACGTACAAACGTACAAACTTACAAACGTACAAACAGACGGACAGACCAAAAACTATATGCCCCCCAGAATCTTAGATTCCGGGGGCATAATAAAAAAATAAAGACCTACCTTCCTACCCACCTCACAAATGATGGGTAGGAGCACAGCAAACAAACATTTTTTCAAGGATGGCCTGATGGTAAAATTTTCGATGTTTTAAAGGGCATGTATTTACCTGTAGGTTTCTCATAGCTGTAGTCGAGCCTAGCTCGAGACACATGGGAGAAGTTCAGAACCCAAGTGTAGCAACTGACTTTTTTTCGGGTACTCATGCTTTTCTCTGATTAACGATCTGCTCAATATGAGTGAAATTATATTGTAAGGGCCATAAAACCACCCCAGTATGGCCCACCCCACAAAATAAGGCATGTATTTGTTATGGGGATGACTATCTCCTGAATATACCTTTTGTTCACGCAATTTTATTTTATTATTATTATTTTTACACCCCTATACTGGTCAGTATCTACCTGTCAATGTGAAAGGGGCATCTGAGCCACCAGGTTTAATATCTGGGTACGGAACCTGCACCCTGATACTGCAAATGACCCTGTGCAATCTAGTGGTATCTGTATCCACAACCTATTTCTCATTCTTGCACAGGTCATCACAATGAAACATTTATTCATGTCAACTTGGAAAGTTGTTGTGTAGTATTGATTTTTAATCCCTTCCAAGCTCTAACTGCTAATCCTTTCCATGCCACTGTTGTGTGGACTCGCATATACTGCTCCACGTTCCAAGCGATTTCACGCACATCAGGTGCATAAATTTACCGGAATGCTAATTACCGGAACGAACCGGAAAGGACCCATTTCTACCCAGGTTTCTCCCTATTTTTGGGATATTTCCATAATATACAGTCTACTTACACTGCTGTCATTGTTAACTATATTCTGAATGCCCCTTTTCATAAAAGAATTGTCCCATTTGAAATACGGGTTTAAGTTCACAATAATGTCAATCAGTGCACTCAATGTCTGCCTTGGTAGTTCAGTCGGATGCGCATCAGACTGGTGATCAGAAGGTTAGCTATTTGGTAGATCTGTTTGGAGGATGGATCATGAAATATATTTTTAACAGAACAGCTATTCTCTTTGTTTTGCTGAGCCAAGAAGGGCAGTTGTCAGAATCTGGCGACAGATTGTAACAATACCGGTTAACTGCATTAGCATAAGCTGGCCCAGAAAAAGTGTGGATAGGTAGAGTGACTGGCTTGATATGACCTTAACATTGTTAACTCTTAGTAATTATCTTAGATTCAGAAAGTACTATTTCCCCTGTTCCTCTGAGTCAAGAAAGGACAGCTCTGTCAGTTTCTGGTGAAAGAATGCACACTTTACTTGTTAACCACTTATGCATACATGTAAGTGGGCCCAGGAAAAGTGTAGATAGGTAAACTAACGGACTTTACATGACCATGTTGACTGGGCTGTTAAACTCCATGTAATATTTCTAGAACCAGAAAATATGGCACATCTTTTTTCTCTGCTTCACTGAGTCAAGTCTAAATGGTGTACTGGAACATATTCCCAATGCGACCAAATTTGCATGAAAAGATGCATGCAGAATGTAGCTAACTTTAACAGCAGTGTAAGCAATTTGTATATTATCAAAATATCCTAAAATAGGAGGGAATCTGGGTAGAAATGGGTCTGTTCCGGTAATTAGGTCCGTTCTGTTAAATTTACGCACTGAGGCACACCCATTAAAGTTTCACGCGTTTTGCATGCAAATAATTTGCTTGGCTTCTGTGATTTTTCCTGTGACAGTCGACGAAATAACCAACACGCCGAGTTACGGTGTAGTCCTGTAACATTGCGCACATAAAGTTTTGATAGCTATGTGTGACTTTGTGGAAACAACCAATCAAAAACTCACAATCAAAACGATTGCAATACTGTCCTATCTACCAACTGCAATAGAAACTGGCCTCTGAAGCTTTAACAGGCAGGAAAATTAATGCTAAGAAAAGGGATACCCCCTTGAAACGGAATTACAAATTCTGTCGCCTAACACTGCGCACAATAACTGTTTTGAGCTGATTGAACACGAAGGTTGACTCAAACAAGTTGTATATTAGATATTCTGTAATGTTGTTAGATGCAGGAAAATTACATACAAAATGTTTGTCCCTTTGCCTATTTTTAAACTCAGTCTTTCAAAGTTTGGCTTGGATATTTTCGGTCTTTTCACAATTTGACAAAATTGAAAAATTCTGCAAAACTGTCACATCTGCAAGTGCAACTCCATCTTTTCAAGGCTAAGTTAAAACGTAATGCGGATGCGCTGGTGGTGGTGGAAGAAATTATGAGGGATAAAGATACTGAAAACTAGAATGCAGGGTGCACAAAATTAACGGCTACCCAATGTTAATGGACTCGACTGTAGGGCTGGCTAATCGGAGCTGAAATGGTAATCGATTATCAGTCTTGTCATTCCGATCAATAATCGATTAGTAATCACTGAAGATTTTGTCACAATGTTACCTGTCTGGCTTTCTGGCTGAACATGACTCTTACCATGTGTTGAACTTCACTCTAGGGTTTTGCCCAGACAGGCCGGAGCAAACAGTGTAGACCCAGATGAGACGCCGCAGAACGTGGCTTCTCACCAGGATCTGCACTGTTTTCCACTCATCCAGCTATTTAAGAAACATCTTTGGCTGGTAAATTCTACTAAGAAAATAATCGATTACGAAAAATCAGTATCGATAATCATATTTCTTGAATGTATCAATCAATTAATCGATTATCCGATTAATAGTGGCAGCCTTACTCGACTGTACTCCCATACATGAGTTCTGCGTTCCGGACATTTATATTTTACATTCATATGCTGATATTTACGTTTTTTGTTTTTATTCGGATTAACGTGTGCACAACAATAAAAAAAAAAATCTTTAAATGGGTGCATGTGATCGTCTAACGTGTTGTACTACACGCCGAGTGTACTGTATTAAGATGTCGGGTTTTGTTTGATTTGAGGTTTAACGTCCCCGCCAACATAGTTTAGGTCATTTTGGAGACGTTGCTTCCAGTTTTGTGGGACTTTTACCCGACATTGAGATGAAATGACATCTCAATCCCTGCCGCCCAATAAAACCAATATGGTTTATATGCATGGACGGGCCGACTCGCAGCAGTTTTCCTGGGCAGGCTTAGACCGTCTAAGCATATTACCAGTACTAATGTGCGGTTGGTATCAACTCTGCGTGGAAGCATCGTGCAGCCCATCTATTTCTCCAAGCCCTGATGGGCAGGGGCAGTAAGATGTCGGGTAAAAATCACACTCTGCCTGCTGCCTTCACCTAATACATGGACATGGATCCTAGCCAACTATCTTTCAGCCAAGGCTATATAATATTAGGGATGAACCATTACAGTTATTTTGTGCCCTGCACCTTCGTCTGATCATAACCTGATAACGGCAGCATTAAATCAACAAATTACCCCCCCCCTCCCCCCCACCCATCAACCGACCCGAAGCCACAACTATCCTGATAAATCTACGAAAATCGACTATCTGCCCTTATCAATAAGAAAACAAACGCATTCAGAAGATCTACAGGATCTACAACTGTTTCATCGACAAAACAGTTACTGTTTGTTGTTCTACAACGGAACTTCGGAAGTTGTCAGGCATGTATTCGAAAATGGCGTATCCGAAATTTGTCGGTGTATTTGCCGGTATGGCGCTGCCAGTAACGATACTTTGGCGATCTGTATTAGACGGAGATAAGCAAACTCTGAAGAGAAGGTTTAAAATTGGGTGCTTCATTGTCAAATTAGAAATATAGCAACACAGAATAAGTTAAAAAAAAATATTCCTTGAAGGAAAAAAACAAGATCTGCATAAATCCGGTACCAGTCCGGCAAATACCGGTATGTACTTTCGTTGACCAGCCCGCCGCATTCAAACCGTGAGGGCCCAAGAAACGTCGACTTTTTTAAACAAAGGGCTTTCCATGATATAACATATTAAATAACTTTATGCTCATATTGAATATCATCATTCAAACATATTTGTGTGAATATATAGTCAAAAAGCAGTAGAATAAGCACTTTTTATGTGGACGCCCTAATGAAGAAAATAAAATATTCCACAATATATAGCGGTTGTCTAAAACTGACCCTTTTTTGTCCAAAACACAACGGACAAGTAATTAAAAACTTTAAAATATTAATAAACCATCCTTATTTAACAGAAACTTGAAAGAAACTATTACTATCTGGATTGAGTATTCTCATATTTGCGCTTGAAACATTAGGGGGACCAGCATTGTTCCCCTTAATGTTGCGGTCACCCTATTCCAGATAATATAGTACATGTGTTCTCCTTAATGCAGATTATATATATATATATATATATATATATATTCCCGAGGAATACCACTTAAGTCAATATGCATTATTTGTACTATTTAAGTCGAAAAGGTGAAAAAGTCATTTAATTCAATTAACAAAAATCAATTTATGTACATCTTTGCGGATCTCACAATGGTTTATTCACCACAAGATGATGGAACAAAAATTTTTTGATAAAATTCAATTTTTCGATTTTGGACCAATTAGTGGCTTCGACTTAATGATTTTCGTGAAAAATTATAAAAAAGTACCTTCAAAAATCGACCCAATCAACTTTCACACCGTTAAATGATAGTTATGTCTACTAAATATACTTCGACATAACAGCTAGGAATTCTGCAAAGAGGATAATTCATTTCGGATGTTTGAAGCATCAGCACCGTATGACTGGCTTCCGAATATTTCATCGTTCGTTTGTCAAATTATTGCTGGACGAATACCAGCGCTATTTCAATGTGTTTTCGTCCTTTAGGCACCAGGGGACAATTGCGTATCTGACAATGGACGATTTAAGTTCTATTTAATCATACGGTATGAAAATGCCACAAACGGGCTCAAAAATTCAAATCGATGATTAAATTTGAGGAATTTTGTGCTTTTAAGATGAAAATCTGTCAAGTATGGTGACGTTCGACAAAACAGAATAGCTCCATGTCATTTCACAAGGGGAGATAATCACGGAGTCTCACAGGTTCGGCCACTGCTTTTTCGTCTTAAAAATGACTGTTTTTCGGACTGGATTAGCAAAAAAAACTACCTGTTTGTGGGTATGTTTGCTATAATTTTTCTAAAACCTGATTTAATAGCAAGTACCGTGAGGCACATGGAATTAGTTGGTGTTGCGCAGGGAAAGTGTGAGAAATTTGCAAATTGGGGTGGTATCAAGCCTTCTTCACTGCTAAAATACAATGGGCGGGGTCAAGTTGACTGTCCATCTGAGAGCCCTAGGCAGACTGCAGATTCTTTGGATCTATCTGAATCAGTTTTTACTCTTTCCAGGATCATAATTGAGTGGCAACGTAATCGTTAATTTGTGCAGTGGCATAGTATAATGTTTACAAAAAGGTAGGTGTCCTCATAACAAAGTGCCCCATATTGTGCAAAATTTTACTGTCCCCTGATGCCTTAAGGATAACAAATGCGGATAATTTTATGGGTGTTGATACACACATTCAAAAATAGATAACCAAATATTTGACGCTGTGGGTATCGTCGCGATAAAATTGGCAATTGTTATGATATCCGTCTGGTAAACCTTGCGTAACTATCTGAAACATGAAGTTCTGTATACATGTACAAATATAAAGCATCCAATTTTTTGTAAGTTTGAAGTTGTACTTCTTTAACTGATTATATAAAATATAATGTGTGAGTATCAGAGTATCAGTTTCGATTTTCAAAAAGGCAGCGGCTAGCGTTACGGGCTCGTATCATAGGCTAGGTATACGGGTCCGTACCGCTAGCCAAACTCCAGTTGTTAGGCTAGGAATACGGCTGTTTCGGGTCTACTGAAAAGTGTGAAGTACGGTAGTTACAATTACCACGGGATTGTTTAGGTTTCATTATGTAAACCGCGGTGGAAGAAGAGGGTGATGGTTGGGGCCCCGCAAAAACAGGTTTAACCTCCCCCATCCCGGTAATTTTTACTGACCGTCCCAAACGGTACTTTCGTTGCGGTTTCATTTGTTTTATGTTCGGTGCTGTTATAGTTTAATATTTTGTTTCAATTTTACATTTATATGTGTCTAAATCATTTAGTTCAGTAAAGGTAACTGAGTTACCACCAGTTTGGGAAAGAGCTGCTGATTGCTAACTCGGCTTATTGCTTGTGATCTTATTGTTTGTTTGATTATGTTTCTCCGTCTTTCCCTTTGATGTTCGGGATAGGCTTTGGGTTTTGATTTTATCAGTTCCTGAAGTACCCATACACATTAATTTTCATGTGATTTTACGCCTTCATTACCTTGAATAATAGTAATAACAAAACCAAGTATAGTAAAATATTTCTATTGAACTATAATACGTCTATTAACAGACATCCTTATGTTTTGTTTGCCTCATTTTGATGGTTTCTTTTCTATGAATTCCTCGATTGATTGTTTAAACAATTTCGGAATTATGGTCAAACAATATTAATTTAGTTGTAAAAAACTGCCTTATGATGAGAAGTCATAGGGAGCAGAATAAGAAACAATTTTATTTACAAATAAGCTTTGCCTAGTCGCCGTATAAAAATAGTGATTATGCATTAAACACTATTATGACTGTGTACATTCAATCGACTACATCGTAGGTGCTAATTGCTCAGTACAGCATTTTTTCACTCTTGATTTGATGTTAGGTAGAAACTATACCTGACATATTGTCCTCATTTTTACTGTGACATGGGGACCATCTCCCGGAATCTCCTGTTCACTCCTCTGTAAACTAAGCTCTTCTCATCACCCCTTCTGATAATTTTAAGGAAAAAGATGCTCATTAGGAGCATTTGTCTCCTACATGTATAAGAGTAAACACTTATTCACATGGGAGACAAACCATTTGAAAGAGTTACCTCTCCTGAAGATCAACTGACAATTTATGTTTTATTAACGTCTCAATTTACTCATAATATTTATAATATATGTATAAAAGCCTGTTATATTATAAAGTGGAACCATTTCTTACGGAATTATGAGAGACTACATTTAAAAGTTATATGCGTCTAAATATCTCTAAGAACAGAAACATTATCATAATAGACTATATTCTATATCAAGTAGCTCATAAGAACAGGGCTATGAAGTGAAGGCTCAGATGGTTGGTGAAAGGCTTTTCTGATTGGCTGAAATTTTGACTGTGGAAGATAGCTTTCTAATCTTAAATAAACAATTAATGCCTCAATGGCATGCTAATGATTATTGCCAGATGTTCAAAGTTAATGTTGTTTAAAATGCCTGGTCAAGACTGTAGGGCTCTTCTGTTGTATATTTGACTAGAGGTTAATAAAAAAATGTAATTTATGTGAAGAAAAAAAAATATCAGAAATCGGAGGGAGAATAAAACGATACTTATTCGTTGTGCATTTGATTTTTTGTAATATGTATTTTGAGATAAAAAAAGAACATCAGTAACAGATATGACTGAGCATAGAATGTAGACTTAGTAATAACAAAACCAACATCATCATAGTGCAGATCATAGTGCATCGTACATCATCATAGTGCAGATTTTATACTTTTTTACCCTTTAAGATCTTTGTGCATATTCTGAGAACTAAAAATTTACTAATGGTTTAGACTCAAGCAACTAAACCACCGTTTCTGTTTATTTGGACTTATTTTGGTATACATCACAGTTTTTCAACTGTTCCTTTGAAACTTTTAATTAAATTTCAGCACTCTTTACCATTGGTTTTCATCACCAAATCTTGATAGGGTTACTGATGAGGTTTAAGTAGCCGAAACTGCGTAGTCTGACCCACTTCAGGTCTTTAGAATGTGTTCATTCATCTTAAGGGATACTCATTTTATTCTTTATTTACTTCACTGCAGCTGGTGTTGTGCCGTGTGGAGGCCGTAAAAAGTCTCCCCGTACATCATCATAGTGCAGATTTTATACTTTTTTACCCTTTAAGATCTTTGTGCATATTCTGAGAACTAAAAATTTACTAATGGTTTGGACTCAAGCAACTAAACCACCGTTTCTGTTTATTTGGACTTATTTTGGTATACATCACAGTTTTTCAACTGTTCCTTTGAAACTTTTAATTAAATTTCAGCACTCTTTACCATTGGTTTTCATCACCAAATCTTGATAGGGTTACTGATGAGGCTTAAGTAGCCGAAACTGCGTAGTCTGACCCACTTCAGGTCTTTAGAATGTGTTCATTCATCTTAAGGGATACTCATTTTATTCTTTATTAGATCTCTCTGCTCACTGCTATTTATAAACTGGAATTCATAAAGAGCCCCATGTGCTGGCAGACTGAACATTATCAGATCTGTCCTGAAGGAAAGAACAAGTAGGTTTTCATGCGCTATTGCTCATCATATGGTCTAGAGCATTTCATCTCCAACAGATTAAGTGTCAGATTAATGTTTCGTTTGTAAACAGATCATTCAAGATAATTGCTATCGCAACATTTTACTGTTTCTTTCTGAACCAATGAAACAGTCTCCTTTGGCGTGCACTACAAAATAGAAGTGAAGGCAATAATCAGGAATCGATACAATTATCCCACAGCTCCCATCAGTGACACCAAAGGGAAAGAAACACAAACATGAAATAACTAGACTCTAATGGAAACATCAATAGCGGAAAACTAAAAGGACAGTTACTTTCCCACAAAATGTCCAATTGGCTATCCAAAATAAAATAATGCAAGCGACTCACACACACAAAAGACATACTATAACAAAAATAAACCGCGACAGAAGAACCGCCTTGGAACGGTCAGTGAAACGAATTCCACTGGGGGGCTTAAATCGATTTTACGCAGCTGCAATCCTCGCCCTTACTTCCGTCGCGATTTAGACAAATAATTTGTTCAGTCCGCATGAAGGCCTCCTAACTCATCAGTGCATCATCTCCGAGAACACAAAAATCACACAGCCACTGAGATGAAACCATGTACAAACCATGCAGTCCCTTGGAGTATAGAGAGATTTGATAGCCCTTGTCTTATGAGCCACTTGTCTATATGTAAAAACATTTTTAAAACAGCGTAAGACATTTTAGGCTAAAACATATAACGTTAAGTGTTATAAATGAGACTGCGCCTACGTTTCAGGATTTCCCAGCGGGTTTTGGCTGTTACCTTCACAAAGTAATCACTGGACAAATATAAAACATTGTCTGGGTACCTGAGAAACTATCTAAATTCTTTAAATGTTCTCTAGTATGTCCGTACATTTGGTCTCTTTAGTCATTATATATAGGACAGGAGGTAAGGATATTAAATTCTTAAGGGATACTCATTTTATTCTTTATCACCGTTACACAGAGGACAAAGGCGTTCACCCAGGGGTAAACGATCATATCGCCCCATCTCCGAATAGATGCTCCTTAAAACTTCGAATATGCAACTGTCAATCAAAGATAATACAGATTAAAACATCAGAAAGAGGTGAACAAAGAAAATAAAGGTATACGCAGGTATATTATACTCCAAAAGGAACATTATTTAATTATTATTATCAACGGCGAAAACATAAAATATGATTCATACTTGAAACCTGTACACTTCAGTTATATTTGTATCTGCCGTATTTACTTTACTTTTTCAGTGCCGTATTCCTGGATTTGGCTAGCGGTACGGAGCCATGCCCTTAGCCTTTTTTTTTTGACAGTATGTTCTCCCAATCAAATGACGAGCCTCCTGCAAATTCTTCCAATGTTTTGACAACCAGTTTGTCGAATCACTGAATGATTATAAACACGTAAGTAAACAGTGGCCTATCGGGTTTCATAATAGGGTGAGGGTAACGCCTTTACCCGTCACGTGGGAAATCACTATTTACGTGTTGTCTCCCAACAGATCCTATATATCTTTCATCGAGAAAAAATAAACATTAAGTCGAAAGTCAAGCCTGATCTATCTATCTATCTATCTATCTATCTATCTATCTATCTATCTATCTATCTATCTATCTATCTATCTATCTATCTATCTATCTATCTATCTATCTATCTATCTATCTATCTATCTATCTATCTATCTATCTATCTATCTGCAAATCGATAGATTTATGTGTTGTCTATCAATGCTTATATGTATCATCAAGACTAAATATACATTAGCGCGAAAGTCAAGCCTGATCTATCTATCTATCTATCTATATCTATCTATCTATCTATATATACAATAGACAAAGTCGAAAGTATAGCCATATATGTGTCTGTCCGTCTATCTATGTATCTATCTATGTATCTATCTATCTATCTATCTATATATCTATCTATCTATCTATCTATCTATCTATCTATCTATCTATCTATCTATCTGAATATTGTCATACCTATATACATACCTACCTAATAGCAGATCCTATATATCTTTCATCAGAAAAAAGATAGACATTAAGTCGAAAATCAATCTTATCTGCAAATCGATCGAGGTTTACAGATCCTATATATCCTATATATCAAGAAAAAATAAACATTAAATCGAAAGTCAAGCCTGATCTATCTATCTATCTATCTATCTATCTATCTATCTATCTATCTATCTATCTATCTATCTATCTATCTATCTATCTATCTATCTATCTATCTATCTATCTATCTATCTATCTATCTATCTATCTATCTATCTATCTATCTATCTATCTATCTATCTATCTATCTATCTATCCGCAAATCGATAGAGATTTGTGTTGTCTATCAACATAGGTTTATATCTTTCATCAAGAAAAAATATACATTAAGTCGAAAGTCAACCCTGAACTATCTATCTATTTATCTAACCATTTTCATCTGAATATTTTCATACCTACCTACATACCTACCTATCTGCAAAGAGCAGATCCTATATATCTTTCATCAGAAAAAAAGATAAACATTAAGTCGAAAATCTATCTATCCATCTATCTATCTGCAAATCGATCGAGTTTTGTGTTGTCTATCAACAGATACTAAATTATTTCATCAAGAAACACGAGGACCATGATGGTCCTATATCGCTCCCCTGAGAACCCAAGCAAAGCTCTGAGAACCGTTAAGTAGGCCAATATGGATTTGGTGCTTACTAGGAAGTCTATTTTACCTGAGGAATCCTAAAAGAATAAATGTCACAAGTTAGCTTTAAACTGATCAAAATGTTAGTGAAAAAATACAAGCAGAAATGTAACTCGAATGACCTTGGACAAAAGGTCAAAGATCATTTTAGTCATGTGACCAGGACTATTTGAACATAATTTCTTTCTCCAATCCCACATAGGCTTTAGAATCGATCTTCTATTAATAAGCCTAGTAATTTCTAAGAAAAAGGACTTGAATAAAATGATTCAACTAAAGCGACCTTTGGACACGGTCACTAAATGACCTTAAACTTTAGAGAGTAAAGTTGACTGCACTTCCATATCAAGAACTATAACAGCGCACTTCCATATCAAGAACTATAATAGCAACAGAAAAATGCACTATTTCAGCTTTTTTTAATCGAAAACCTAAGGTTCAAATTTTGACCTCGCTGCAAAATAGGTCAAGGTCATCCTAGAATGTAGGATGCTTCATACTAAGTTTCAAGGCAATCGGCCCAGTGGTTCTGGAGAAGAAGATTGTTTTAAGACTTTTGCCACATATGGGCATGGTGGCCATCTTGGTCATGTGACCTGGACTTTTTGAAAATAATTTCTTTCTCCCATCCCACATAGCCTTCAGATTCAATATTATTTCAATTAGCCTAGTAGTTTCTAAGAAAAAGATCTTTAAAATATTCAACCAAATAAACCTTTGGCCAAGGTCACAAAATGACCTTGACCTTAAGCAATTATAGAAGTTGAAGTTGACTGCATTTGCATATCTCAGGCAATAATAGGGTCATTATTTATATATCTTTTGTAGTAATGGTGTCCCCGATGCAACATACCAAGCTTCAGGGCAATTGGCCGAGTGGTTCTGGAGAAGAAGATTTTTAAGATTTTAGCCATATATGGGTGTGGCGGCCATCTTGGTCATGTGACCTGGACTTTTTGAAAATAATTTCTTTTTCCCAACCTACATAGCCTTCACATCCATTGTTATTTCAATTAGTCTATAAGTTTCTAAGAAAAATTACTCAAAAAATATTCAACCAAAGTGACCTTTGGCTAAGGTCACAAAATGACTTTGACCTTTAGCAATGATAGGAGTTGAATACGACTGCATTTACATATCTCAGGCAAAAAGTAACCGAAAAATGCACAGTTTCAGCATTTTCCGTTCAAAAGCCTAAGGTACCAAATTTGACCTTGCTGCAAAATAGGTAAAGGTCATGCTATGGTCATAATGTATATAAATTTTGTATTACTGGAGGCCCCGATGCTACATACCAAGTTTCAAGGCAAACGGCCCAGTGGTTCTGGAGAAGAAGATTTTTTAAGATTTTTGCCATAAATGGGCGTGGCGACCATCTTGGTCCTGTGACCTGGACTTTTTGAAAATAATTTCTCTCTCCCATCCTACATGGCCTTCATATTCAATATTAATTCAATTAGCCTATAAGTTTCTAAAAAAAGAACTTTAAAAATATTCAACCAAAGTGACCTTTGGCCAAGGTCACAAAATGACCTTGACCTTTAGCAATGATAGAAGTTGAAGATGACTGCATTTACATATCTCAGGCAATATTAGTAACCAAAAAATGCACAGTTTCAGCATTTTCAGTTCAAAAGCCTATGGTACCAAATTTGACCTTGCTGTAAAATAGGTCAGGGTCATAATTTATATAACTTTTATAGTACTGGAGTCCACGATGCTACATACCAAGTTTCAAGACAATCGGCCCAGTGGTTCTAGAGGAGAAGATTTATACCATATGTGAGTATGGCGGCCATCTTGGTCATGTGACCTGGACCAAATATATAAACTTTCTTTCCCCCTCTGCCTGAAGGCTGCATATGACATTTAAGTGAAATTGGCCCAGTAGTTTGAGAAGAGAAGTCCTTTGAAAATGTTTACGGACGACAACGACGGACGACGACAGACGACGGACGCCGGACGCCGGAGACTGCCATCATATAAGCTCCCCCGGAGCGCTTGGCTCAGGGAATCTAAAAATATACATTAAGTCGAAAATCAAGCCTGATCTATCTATCTATCTATCTATCTATCTATCTATCTATCTATCTATCTATCTATCTATCTATCTATCTATCTATCTATCTGAATATTTTCATACATACCTACGTACCTACCCAAGAGCAGATCCTATATATCTTTCATCAGAAAAAGGATAGACATTAAGTCGAAAATCAATCCCATCTGCAAATCGATCGAATTTTACAGATCCTATACATTTTCATACCTACCTACGTACCTACCTATCTGCAACAAACAGATCCTATATATCTTTCATCCGAAAAAAAGATAAACATTAAGTCGAAAATCAATCCTACCGAGTTTTGTGTTGTCTCCCAACAGATCCTATATATCTTTCATCGAGAAAAAATAAACATTAAGTCGAAAGTCAAGCCTGATCTATCCATCTATCTATCTATCTATCTATCTATCTATCTATCTATCTATCTATCTATCTAGCTGTCTGTCTGTCTGTCTGTCTATCTATCTATCTATCTATCTATCTATCTATCTATCTATCTATCTATCTATCTATCTATCTATCTATCTATCTATCTATCTATCTATCTATCCATCTATCTATCTATCAATCTATCTATCTATCTTGTGCAACAGATATATCAATATATATAATATTAAAATTCAAAAATATCTTCAGGCCAAAGGCAATAAAGAATAAATTGAGTATCATCTAAGAACAATGAACACATTCTCACAACATAAAGTAGACCAGACTTGGTATTCATAATTTAGTGCCACAGAGGCCTTTCTGTTATTTAAACTTCATCAGTGTGGCTAAACTCCAAAAGGTTTGAAAAGAAAACGTATGATGTGTATGACTCAGCAAGCAGCAAGACATGCAGAAAGCAAAATAAGCCTAAAATAGACTCCAGATCTGCTAAAATACATGATTTTTAACAAGTCAGTCTTAGTTTTAGAAAAAAATAGACATAAACCATAAATTTGTTAGTTCTCAGAATATTCATCAAGTTCTATATATCTATCTATTTATCTATCTATCTATCTATCTATCTATCTATCTATCTATCTATCTATCTATCTATCTATCTATCTGCAAATCGATTGAGTTTTGTGTTGTCTATCAACAGATACTAAACTATTTCATCAAGAAAAAATATACATTAAGTCGAAAATCAAGCCTGATCTATCTATCTATCTATCTATCTATCTATCTATCTATCTATCTATCTATCTATCTATCTATCTATCTATCTATCTATCTATCTATCTGAATATTTTCATACCTACCTACGTACCTACCCAAGAGCAGAGCCTATATATCTTTCATCAGAAAAAGATAGACATTAAGTCGAAAATCAATCCTATCTGCAAATCGATCGAGTTTTACAGATCCTAGATATCTTTCAAGAAAAATAAACATTAAATCGAAAGTCAAGCCTGATCTATCTATCTATCTATCTATCTATCTATCTATCTATCTATCTATCAATCTATCTATCTATCTATCTGCAAATCGATAGGGTTTTGTGTTGTCTATCAACATAGGTTTATATCTTTCATCAAGAAAAAAATATAAATTAAGTCGAAAGTCAAGCCTGATCTATCTATCTATCTATCTATCTATCTATCTATCTATCTATCTATCTATCTATCTATCTATCTATCTATCTATCTATCTATCTATCTATCTATCTATCTATCTATCTATCTAATCTATCTATCTATCTATCTATCTATCTATCTATATATCTATCTATCCGAATATTGTCATACCCACCTGCAAAGAGCAGATCCTACAATTAAGTCGAAAGTCAAGCCTGAACTATCTGTTTATTTATCTAACCATTTTCACAGCTAAGTACCAACCTGCTTATGAATAACAGATCCTTTATATCTTTGAACAGGAAATTTATATATTAAATGGAAAGTCAAAATAGAAGTGAAGGCAATGATTAGGAATCGATACAATTAACCCACAGCTCCTATCAGTGACATCAATGGGTAAGAAACACAAACATGAAATAACCAGACTCCAACAGAAACATCAAAAGTGGAAAGCCAAAAGGACAGTTACTTTCCCACAAAATGGCCAATTGGCTATCCAAAATGAAATAATGTAAGCGATACACACACACAAAAGACATACCATAACAAGAATAAACCGCGACAGAAGAACCGCCTTGGAACGGTCAGTGAAACGAATTCCACCGGGGGCTTGAATCGATTTTATGTAGCTGCAATCCTCACCCTTACTTCCGTTGTGATTTAGACAAATAATTTGTTCAGTCCGCATGAAGGCCTCCTAACTCATCAGTGCATCATCTCTGAGAACACAAAAATCACACAATCACAGAGATGAAGCAACGTTGAGGACTCAACAGCAAGAAACCACTGAAAAGCTGGAGTGAAAGAAAACCAACAGTTAGACTCCGATGGGTCTGACCAGACAGAGCATCAGGCATCAAGCAACATTACATTAAATCTATCTATCTATCTATCTATCTATCTATCTATCTATCTATCTATCTATCTATCTATCTATCTATCTATCTATCTGAATATTTTCATACCTTCCTACGTACCTACCTATCTGCAAAGAACAGATCCTTTATATCTTTCATCAGAAAAAAGATAAACATTATGTCGAAAATCAATCCTATCTGCAAATGAATTGAGTTTTGTGTTGTCTCCTAATAGATCCTATTAATCTTCAACAATAAGTCGAAAGTTAAGCCTTATCTATCTATCTATCTATCTATCTATCTATCTATCTATCTATCTATCTATCTATCTATCTATCTATCTATCTATCTATCTATCTATCATTCTATCTATCTATCTATGTATCTATTTATCTATCTATCTATCTGCAAATCGATAGAGTTTTGTGTTGTCTATCAACATATGCTTATGTCTTTCATCTAGAAAAAATAAACATTTACGTCGAAAGTCTAGCCTGAACTATTAATCTATCTATCTATCTATCTATCTATCTATCTATCTATCTATCTATCTATCTATCTATCTATCTATCTATCTATCTATCTATCTATCTATCTATCGTTCTATCTATCTACAAAGAATATCTCTTAACAATGAACACATTCTAAAAACCTGAAGTGGGTCAGACTACGCAGTTTCGGCTACTAAAGCATCACAAGTAACCCTCTTAAGAGATTGTGACAAAAACCAATGAAAAACTATGCTAAAATTGAAAAAAATAAATCGATAGTCAAGCCTGATTTATCAATCAATCTATCTATCTATCTATCTATCTATCTATCTATCTATCTATCTATCTATCTATCTATCTATCTATCTATCTATCTATCTAATTATCTATCTATCTATCTATCTATCTATCTATCTATCTATCTATCTATCTATCTGTCCATATATCTGAATATTTTCATACCTACCTACGCACCTACCTACCTGCAAAGAGCAGATCCTATATATCTTTTATCAGAAAAAAGATAAACATTTATAAAGAATAAAACGTGTATCCCTTAAGAACAATGAGCACATTCTAAAAACCTGAAGTGGGTCAGACTGCACAGTTTCGGCTACCTAAGCCTCATCAGTAACCCTGTTACGATTTGGTAACGAAAACCAATGATAATGTGTGCTGTAATTTCATAAAAAGTTTCAAAGTGACAGTCGTTTGAAAGAGCGTGATATTTATCAAAATACGCCCAAAATAAACAGAAACAGTGGTTTAGTTAGTTGATAAAGTCACTTTGGTTGAATATTTTTAAAGTTCTTTTTTTAGAAACTTATAGGCTAATTGAATTAATATTGAATATGAAGGCCATGTAGGATGGGAGAAAGAAATTATTTAAATAACAGAAAGGCCTTTGTGGCACTAAATTAGGTATAGTTACATGATATTTGAACCACTGAGTCGGTATCTCTGCTGGTGGATGATTCGTTCGTCCCCGAGGATACCATCAGCTCAGTTTCAGTTCCTCAGTGCTGAGGTTGATATTGCGGTGTTAACGTCAGTACTTAAGTACTGAATTAATTAACTATTTTATACCTTTACATTTGCAATAGTACAAATTCTGATTTTTTCTAAAACTAAGACCGACCTGTCAAAGTGACACATGTCTTAGCAGGTTTTGGACCCACTATTTAGGCTTATTTTGCTTTCTGTATGTCTTGCTGCTTGTCACGTCATACGCATCATACGTTTTGTTTTCAAAATTTTGTGGTTTAGCCACACTGATGAAGTTTAAATAACAGAAAGGCCTTTGTGGCACTAAATTAGGTATAGTTACATGATATTTCAAAAAGTCCAGGTTACATGACCAAGCTGGCCGCCACGCCCATATATGGCAAAAATCTTAAAAACAATTCTTCTCCAGAACCACTGGGCCGTTTGCCTTAAAACTTGGTATGTAGCATCGGGGATTCCAGGACTACAAAAGTTATATACATTATGACCATAGCATGACCTTGACCTATTTTGCAGCAAGGTCAAATTTGGTACCTTAGGCTTTTGAACGGAAAATGCTGAAACTGTGCATTTTTCGGTTACTTTTATTGCCTGAGATATGTAAATGCAGTCATCTTCAACTCCTATCATTGCTAAAGGTCAATGTCATTTTGTGACCTTGGCAAAAGGTCACTTTGGTTGAATATTTTTAAAGTACTTTTTCTTAGAAACTTATAGGCTAATTGAAATAACAATGAATTTCAAGGCAGGCTATGTAGGTTGGGAAAAAGAAATTATTTTCAAAAAGTCCAGGTCACATTACCAAGATTGCCGCCACACCCATATATAACAAAAATCTTAAAACATCTTCTTCTCCAGAACCACTGGGCCAATTGCCCTGAAACTTGGTATGTTGCATTGGAGACACAAGTACTATAAAAGTTATTTAAATGCTGACCCTAGGATGACCTTGACCTATTTTGCAGCAAGGTCAAATTTGGCACCTTAGGCTTTTGAATGGAAAATAATGAAACTGTGCATTTTTCTGTTACTCTTATTGTCTGAGATATGCAAATGCAGTCAACTTCAACTTCTATAATTGCTAAAGGTCAAGGTCATTTTGTGACAAGTCCTTTTTCTTAGAAACTACTAGGCTAATTGAAATAACAATGAATCTGAAGGTTATGTGGTATGGAAGAAAGAAATTGTTTTCAAAAAGTCCAGGTCACATCACCAAGATGGCCGCCACGCCCATATATGGCAAAAAACTTAAAAAATCTTCTTCTCCAGAACCACTATGCCAATTATCTTGAAACTTGGTATGTAGCATCAGTGACTCCAGTACTACAAAAAATATATAAATGATGACCCTAGGATGTCCTTGACCTAGTTTGCAGCATGGTCAAATTTGGTACCTTAGGCTTTTGAATGGAAAATGCTGAAAACACATTTTTCTGTTACTATTATTGCCTGAGATATGCAAATGCAGTCAACTTCAACTTCTATAATTGCTTAAGGTCAAGGTCATTTTGTGACCTTGGCCAAAGTTTTATTTGGTTGAATATTTTTAAAGACCTTTTTCTTAGAAACTACTAGGCTAATTGAAATAATATTGAATCTGAAGGCTATGTGGGATGGGAGAAAGAAATTGTTTTCAAAAAGGCCAGGTCACATGACCAAGATGGCCACCATGCCCATATGTGGCGAAAGCCTTAAAACAATCTTCTTCTCCAGAACCACTGGGCTGATTGCTTTGAAACTTGGTATGTAGCATCGGGGACTCCAAACTTTATATATATAATGACTCTAGGACCTATTTTGCAGCGAGGTCAAAATTGGAACCTTAGGTTTTCGATTGAAAAAATGCTGAAATAGTGCATTTTTCTGTTGCTATTATAATTCTTGATTTGGAAGTGCGCCGTTATAGTTCTTAATATGGAAGTGCAGTCCACTTTACTCTCTAAGGTTTAAGGTCATTTAGTGACCGTGGCCAAAGGTCGCTTTAGTTGAATCTTTTCATTAAAGTCATTTTTCTTAGAAATTACTAAGCTTATTAAAAGAAGATCGATTCTAAAGCCTATGTGGGATTGGAGAAAGAAATTATGTTCAAATAGTCCAGGTCACATGACTAAGATGATCTTTGACCTTTTGTCCAAGGTCATGAGTTACATTTCTGCTTGTATTTTTTCACTAGCATTTTGAACAGTTTAAAGCTAACTTATGACATTTATTCTTGTTGGATTCCTCGGGTAAAATAGACTTCGTAAAATCATTATTCGATATAAAAAGATTGGGTATAACATAAATGTTATACGACAGGCTGCATGCATGGTGGTTAACCCAATCACGGTTGACAACTTTGCTTCCCTCTTTGATTGCACGCCGGTGGGTCGGGCCTCAGATTCTATGACGGTTCCAACGTAAAAAAATACTCAGAATTAAAGATATTTAATTTTATGTCTGTTGGTTGGTGCCTGATGCTCTGTCTCTGGTCGGGCCCATCGGAGTCTAACTGTTGGTTTTCTTCTACTCCAGCATTTCAGTGGTTTCTTGCTGTTGAGTCCTCAACCTTGTTTCATCTCAGTGGTTGTGTGATTTTTGTGTTCTCGGAGATGATGCACTGATGAGTTAGGAGGCTTTCATGCGGACTAAATCGCGACGAAAGTAAGGGCGAGGATTGCAGCTGCGTAAAATCGATTTAAGCCCCCAGTGGAATTCGTTTCACTGACCGTTCCAATGCGGCTCTTCTGTCTCGGTTTATTCTTGTTATGGTGTGTCTTTTGTGTGTGTGTGTCGCTTACGTTATTTTATTTTGGATAGCCAATTGGCCATTTTGTGGGAAAGTAACTGTCCTTTTGGCTTTCCGCTATAGATGTTTCCATTAGAGTCTAGTTATTTCATGTTTGTGTTTCTTTCCCTTTGGTGTCACTGATAGGAGCTGTGGGTTAATTGTATCGATTCCTGATCATTGCCTTCACTTCTATTTCCCAGTAAGCACCAAATCCATATTGGCATACTTAACGGTTCTCAGATGTTTGCATGGGTTCTCAGTGGAGCGATATAGGACCATAATGGTCCTCTTGTTTCGTGATGAAATAATTTAGTATCTGTTGATAGACAACACAAAACTCGATCGATTTGCAGATAGATAGATAGATACATGTAGATAGCTGGATAGATACATAGATGGATAGACTTTCGACTTAATGTTTATCTTTTTGTTCTGATGAAAGATATATAGGATCTGCTCTTTGCAGATAGGTAGGTAGGTATGAAAATATTTAGAAGAAAATGGTTAGATAAATAGATAGATAGTTCAGGCTTGACTTTCGACTTAATGTATATTTTTTTCTTGATTAAAGATATAACTCTATGTTGATAGACAACACAAAACTCTATCGATTTGCAGATAGGTAGATAGATAGATAGATAGATAGATCCGGCTTGACTTTCGATTTAATGTTTATTTTTTCTTGATGAAAGACATATAGGATCTGCTCTTAGGTAGGTATGTATGTAGGTATGAAAATATTCAGATAGATAGATAGATAGATAGATAGATTAGGCTTGATTTTCGACTTAATGTATATTTTTTCTTCATGAAATACTGTAGTATCTGTTGGTAGACAACATAAAACTCGATAGATTTGCAGATAGATAGATAGATAGATAGATAGATAGATAGATGGATAGACTTTCGACTTAATATCTATTTTATTAAATGAAAGGTATACAGAATATAGGAAGATATACAGATATATAGATAGATAGATAGATCATGCTTGACTTTCGACTTAATGTTCTTGATGAAAGCTATATAGCATCTAGTTATAGATAACACAAAACTCGATCGATTTGGAAATAGATAGATAGACATTCTAAAACTAAGATTGGCTTGCTAAAAATCATGTATTTTAGCAGGCTTGGAGTCTATTTTTAGGCTTATTTTGCTTTCTGCATGTCTTGCTGCTTGCTAAGTCATACACATCATTCGTTTTCTTTCAAAACGTTTGGAGTTTAGCCACACTGGTGAAGTTTAAATAACAGAAAGGTCTCTGTGGCACTAAATTATGTATACCAAGTCTGGTCTACTTTATGTTGAGAGAATGTGTTCATTGTTCTTGGAGGATACTCATTTTATTTTTTACTGGCTTTGGACTGAAGAAGTTTTCGAATTTTAATATTATATATATTGATATATCTGTTGCATAAGATAGATAGATACATACATAGATAGATATATAGATAGACGGACAGACACATATATGGCTATACTTTTGACTTTGTCTATTGTATATACTGAAAGATAAAGATAGATAGATAGATAGTTAGATAGATAGATCGGGCTTGACTTTCGACTTAATATATATTTTGTCTTGATGAAACATATAAGATAGACAACACATAACTCTATCGATTTGCAGATAGATAGATAGATAGATAGATAGATAGATAGATAGATAGATAGATAGATAGATAGATAGATAGATAGATCAGGCTTGACTTTCGAATTAATGTTTATTTTTTCTTGATAAAAGATAAATAGGATCTCTTGGGAGACAAACACAAAACTCGGTAGGATTGGTTTTCGACTTAATGTTAATCTTTTCTCTGATGAAAGTTATATAGGATCTGCTCTTTGTAGTAGGTAGGTACGTAGGTAGGTATGACAATATTCGGATAGATAGATAGATAGATAGATAGATAGATAGATAGATAGATAGATAGATAGATAGATAGATAGATAGATAGATAGATAGATAGATAGATAGATAGATAGATAGATCAGGTTTGACTTTCGACTTAATTTTTATTTTTTCTTGATGAAAGATATAAGCCTATGCTGATAGACAACACATAACTCTATCGATTTGCAGAAAGATAGATAGATAGATAGATAGATAGATAGATAGATAGATAGATAGATAGATAGATAGATAGATAGGCTTGACTTTCGACTTAATGTTGAAAGATGTATAGGATCTGTTAGGAGACAACACAAAACTCGATTCATTAGCAGATAGGATTGATTTTTGACTTAATGTTTATCTTTTTTTCTGATGAAAGATATATAGGATCTGCTGTTTGCTGTTAGGTAGGTACGTAGGTAGGTAAGAACATATTCAGATAGATAGATAAATAGATAGATAGATCAGGCTTGATTTTCGACTTAATGTATATTTTTCTTGACGAAATAATTTTGTATCTGTTGATAGACACCACAAAACTCGATCGATTTGCAGATAGATAGATAGATCGATCGATAGATAGATAGATAGATAGATAGATAGATAGATAGATAGATAGATTTTCGACTTAATGTCTATTTTATTAACTGAAAGATATACAGAATATAGGTAGATATACAGATATATAGATAAATAGATAGATCATGCTTGAATTTCGACCTAATGTATATTTTTGAAAGATATATAGCAATTAGTTATAGACAACACAAAACTCGATCGATTTGGAAATAGATAGATAGACAGGTAGATAGGTAGATAGATATATGATAGTGCAGATTTTATACTCCGGTTTTGTCCTCTGAGAACTATAGATAGATAGATAGATAGATAGATAGATAGATAGATAGATAGATAGATAGATAGATAGATAGATCAGACTTGACTATCGATTTAATTTTTCAGTTTTTTCTTATAAATGATATATAGGATCTGTTGTTCATGGGTAGGCTGGTAGGTAGGTACGAATACAGATAGATAGATAGATAGATAGATAGATAGATAGATAGATAGATAGATAGATAGATAGATAGATAGATAGATAGATAGATAGATAGATAAATAGATAAAAATTTAGATCTTTCAACTGTCCCGTAGAAACATTTAATGAAATTTCAGAATAGTTTTCCATTGGTTCTCGTCACAAAATCTTAACATGGTTACTGATGAGGCTTTAGTAGCCGAAACTGAGTAGTCTGACCCACTTCAGGTTCTTAGAATGTCTTTATTGTTCTAAAGGGATACTCATTTTTATTCGCTATAGATAGATAGATAGATAGATAGATAGATAGATAGATAGATAGATAGATAGATAGATAGATAGATAGATAGATAGATAGATCAGTCTTGAATTTCGACATAAATATATTTTTTTCTTGATGAAAGATATAAGCCTATGTTGATAGACAAAACTAAACTCTAGCGATTTGCAGATAGATAGATAGATAGATAGATAGATAGATAGATGGATCAGGCTTGACTTTCGACTTACTATTGAAAGATTAATAGGATGTGTTAGGAGACAACACAAAACTCGATTCATTTGCAGATAGGATTGATTTTCGACTAAATGTTTATCTTTTTTTCTGATGAAAGATATATAGGATCTGTTCTTTGCAGATAGGTAGATACGTAGGTAGGTATAAAAATTCAGATAGATAGATAGATAGATAGATAGATAGATAGATAGATAGATAGATAGATAGATAGATAGATAGATAGATAGATAGATCAGGCTTGACTTTCGAATTAATGTTTATTTTTTCTTGATAAAAGATAAATAGGATCTCTTGGGAGACAAACACAAAACTCGGTAGGATTGGTTTTCGACTTAATGTTAATCTTTTCTCTGATGAAAGTTATATAGGATCTGCTCTTTGTAGTAGGTAGGTACGTAGGTAGGTATGACAATATTCGGATAGATAGATAGATAGATAGATAGATAGATAGATAGATAGATAGATAGATAGATAGATAGATAGATAGATAGATAGATCAGGTTTGACTTTCGACTTAATTTTTATTTTTTCTTGATGAAAGATATAAGCCTATGCTGATAGACAACACATAACTCTATCGATTTGCAGAAAGATAGATAGATAGATAGATAGATAGATAGATAGATAGATAGATAGATAGATAGATAGATAGATAGATAGATAGATAGATAGATAGATAGATAGATAGATAGATAGATAGGCTTGACTTTCGACTTAATGTTGAAAGATATATAGGATCTGTTAGGAGACAACACAAAACTCGATTCATTAGCAGATAGGATTGATTTTTGACTTAATGTTTATCTTTTTTTCTGATGAAAGATATATAGGATCTGCTGTTTGCTGTTAGGTAGGTACGTAGGTAGGTAAGAACATATTCAGATAGATAGATAGATAGATAGATAGATAGATAGATAGATAGATAGATAGATAGATAGATAGATAGATAGATAGATAGATAGATAGATCAGGCTTGATTTTCGACTTAATGTATATTTTTCTTGACGAAATAATTTTGTATCTGTTGATAGACACCACAAAACTCGATCGATTTGCAGATAGATAGATAGATCGATCGATCGATCGATCGATAGATAGATAGATAGATAGATAGATAGATTTTCGACTTAATGTCTATTTTATTAACTGAAAGATATACAGAATATAGGTAGATATACAGATATATAGATAAATAGATAGATCATGCTTGAATTTCGACTTAATGTATATTTTTGAAAGATATATAGCAATTAGTTATAGACAACACAAAACTCGATCGATTTGGAAATAGATAGATAGACAGGTAGATAGGTAGATAGATATATGATAGTGCAGATTTTATACTCCGGTTTTGTCCTCTGAGAACTATAGATAGATAGATAGATAGATAGATAGATAGATAGATAGATAGATAGATAGATAGATAGATAGATAGATAGATAGATAGATAGATCAGACTTGACTATCGATTTAATTTTTCAGTTTTTTCTTATAAATGATATATAGGATCTGTTGTTCATGGGTAGGCTGGTAGGTAGGTACGAATACAGATAGATAGATAGATAGATAGATAGATAGATAGATAGATAGATAGATAGATAGATAGATAGATAGATAGATAAAAATTTAGATCTTTCAACTGTCCCGTAGAAACATTTAATGAAATTTCAGAATAGTTTTCCATTGGTTCTCGTCACAAAATCTTACCATGGTTACTGATGAGGCTTTAGTAGCCGAAACTGAGTAGTCTGACCCACTTCAGGTTCTTAGAATGTCTTTATTGTTCTAAAGGGATACTCATTTTTATTCGCTATAGATAGATAGATAGATAGATAGATAGATAGATAGATAGATAGATAGATAGATAGATAGATAGATAGATAGATAGATAGATAGATCAGTCTTGAATTTCGACATAAATATATTTTTTTCTTGATGAAAGATATAAGCCTATGTTGATAGACAAAACTAAACTCTAGCGATTTGCAGATAGATAGATAGATAGATAGATAGATGGATGGATCAGACTTGACTTTCGACTTACTATTGAAATATTAATAGGATGTGTTAGGAGACAACACAAAACTCGATTCATTTGCAGATAGGATTGATTTTCGACTAAATGTTTATCTTTTTTTCTGATGAAAGATATATAGGATCTGTTCTTTGCAGATAGGTAGTTACGAAGGTAGGTATAAAATATTCAGATAGATAGATAGATAGTTAGGAAGCCTTCATGCGGACTGAACAAATTATTTGTCTAAATCGCGACGGAAGTAAGGGCGAGGATTGCAGCTGCGTAAAATCGATTCAAGCCCCCCAGTGGAATTCGTTTCACTGACCGTTCCAAGGCGGTTCTTCTGTCGCGGTTTATTTTTGTTATGGTATGTCTTCTGTGTGTGTGTATCGCTTACAGTATTTCATTTTGGATAGCCAATTGGCCATTTTGTGGGAAAGTAACTGTCCTTTTGGCTTTCCGCTTTTGATGTTTCTATTAGAGTCTAGTTATTTCATGTTTGTGTTTCTTTCCCATTGGTGTCACTGATAGGAGCTGTGGGTCAATTGTATCGATTCCTGATCATTGCCTTCACTTCTATTATAGATAGATAGATAGATAGATAGATAGATAGATAGATAGATAGATAGATAGATAGATCAGGCTTGACTTTCGAATTAATGTTTATTTTTTCTTGATAAAAAGATAAATAGGATCTCTTGGGAGACAAACACAAAACTCGGTAGGATTGGTTTTCGACTTAATGTTAATCTTTTCTCTGATGAAAGTTATATAGGATCTGCTCTTTGTAGTAGGTAGGTACGTAGGTAGGTATGACAATATTCGGATAGATAGATAGATAGATAGATAGATAGATAGATAGATAGATAGATAGATAGATAGATAGATAGATAGATAGATAGATAGATAGATAGATAGATAGATAGATAGATAGATAGATAGATAAGGTTTGACTTACGACTTAATTCTTATTTTTTCTTGATGAAAGATATAAGCCTATGCTGATAGACAACACATAACTCTATCGATTTGCAGAAAGATAGATAGATAGATAGATAGATAGATAGATAGATAGATAGATAGATAGATAGATAGATAGATAGATAGATAGATAGATAGATAGGTAGGCTTGACTTTCGACTTAATGTTGAAAGATATATAGGATCTGTTAGGAGACAACACAAAACTCGATTCATTAGCAGATAGGATTGATTTTTGACTTAATGTTTATCTTTTTTTCTGATGAAAGATATATAGGATCTGCTGTTTGCTGTTAGGTAGGTACGTAGGTAGGTAAGAACATATTCAGATAGATAGATAGATAGATAGATAGATCAGGCTTGATTTTCGACTTAATGTATATTTTTCTTGACGAAATAATTTTGTATCTGTTGATAGACACCACAAAACTCGATCGATTTGCAGATAGATAGATAGATCGATCGATCGATAGATAGATAGATCGATCGATCGATAGATAGATAGATAGATAGATAGATAGATAGATAGATAGATTTTCGACTTAATGTCTATTTTATTAACTGACAGATATACAGAATATAGGTAGATATACAGATATATAGATAAATAGATAGATCATGCTTGAATTTCGACTTAATGTATATTTTTGAAAGATATATAGCAATTAGTTATAGACAACACAAAACTCGATCGATTTGGAAATAGATAGATAGACAGGTAGATAGGTAGATAGATATATGATAGTGCAGATTTTATACTCCGGTTTTGTCCTCTGAGAACTATAGATAGATAGATAGATAGATAGATAGATAGATAGATAGATAGATAGATAGATAGATAGATAGATAGATAGATAGATAGATAGATCAGACTTGACTATCGATTTAATTTTTCAGTTTTTTCTTATAAATGATATATAGGATCTGTTGTTCATGGGTAGGCTGGTAGGTAGGTACGAATACAGATAGATAGATAGATAGATAGATAGATAGATAGATAGATAGATAGATAGATAGATAGATAGATAGATAGATAGATAGATAAATAGATAAAAATTTAGATCTTTCAACTGTCCCGTAGAAACATTTAATGAAATTTCAGAATAGTTTTCCATTGGTTTTCGTCACAAAATCTTAACATGTTTACTGATGAGGCTTTAGTAGCCAAAACTGAGTAGTCTGACCCACTTCAGGTTCTTAGAATGTCTTTATTGTTCTAAAGGGATACTCATTTTTATTCGCTATAGATAGATAGATAGATAGATAGATAGATAGATCAGTCTTGAATTTCGACATAAATATATTTTTTTCTTGATGAAAGATATAAGCCTATGTTGATAGACAAAACTAAACTCTAGCGATTTGCAGATAGATAGATAGATAGATAGATAGATAGATAGATAGATAGATAGATAGATAGATAGATAGATAGATAGATAGATAGATAGATAGATAGATAGATAGATAGATGGATCAGGCTTGACTTTCGACTTACTATTGAAAGATTAATAGGATGTGTTAGGAGACAACACAAAACTCGATTCATTTGCAGATAGGATTGATTTTCGACTAAATGTTTATCTTTTTTTCTGATGAAAGATATATAGGATCTGTTCTTTGCAGATAGGTAGATACGTAGGTAGGTATAAAATATTCAGATAGATAGATAGATAGATAGATAGATAGATAGATAGATAGATAGATAGATAGATAGATAGATAGATAGATCAGGCTTGACTTTCGAATTAATGTTTATTTTTTCTTGATAAAAGATAAATAGGATCTCTTGGGAGACAAACACAAAACTCGGTAGGATTGGTTTTCGACTTAATGTTAATCTTTTCTCTGATGAAAGTTATATAGGATCTGCTCTTTGTAGTAGGTAGGTACGTAGGTAGGTATGACAATATTCGGATAGATAGATAGATAGATAGATAGATAGATAGATAGATAGATAGATAGATAGATAGATAGATAGATAGATAGATAGATAGATCAGGTTTGACTTTCGACTTAATTTTTATTTTTTCTTGATGAAAGATATAAGCCTATGCTGATAGACAACACATAACTCTATCGATTTGCAGAAAGATAGATAGATAGATAGATAGATAGATAGATAGATAGATAGATAGATAGATAGATAGATAGATAGATAGATAGATAGATAGATAGATAGATAGATAGATAGATAGGCTTGACTTTCGACTTAATGTTGAAAGATATATAGGATCTGTTAGGAGACCACACAAAACTCGATTCATTAGCAGATAGGATTGATTTTTGACTTAATGTTTATCTTTTTTCTGATGAAAGATATATAGGATCTGCTGTTTGCTGTTTGGTAGGTACGTAGGTAGGTAAGAACATATTCAGATAGATAGATAGATAGATAGATAGATAGATAGATAGATAGATAGATAGATAGATAGATAGATAGATAGATAGATCAGGCTTGATTTTCGACTTAATGTATATTTTTCTTGACGAAATAATTTTGTATCTGTTGATAGACACCACAAAACTCGATCGATTTGCAGATAGATAGATAGATCGATCGATAGATAGATAGATAGATAGATAGATAGATAGATAGATAGATAGATAGATAGATAGATAGATAGATAGATAGATAGATAGATAGATAGATAGATAGATAGATAGATAGATAGATTTTCGACTTAATGTCTATTTTATTAACTGAAAGATATACAGAATATAGGTAGATATACAGATATATAGATAAATAGATAGATCATGCTTGAATTTCGACTTAATGTATATTTTTGAAAGATATATAGCAATTAGTTATAGACAACACAAAACTCGATCGATTTGGAAATAGATAGATAGACAGGTAGATAGGTAGATAGATATATGATAGTGCAGATTTTATACTCCGGTTTTGTCCTCTGAGAACTATAGATAGATAGATAGATAGATAGATAGATAGATAGATAGATAGATAGATAGATAGATAGATAGATAGATCAGACTTGACTATCGATTTAATTTTTCAGTTTTTTCTTATAAATGATATATAGGATCTGTTGTTCATGGGTAGGCTGGTAGGTAGGTACGAATACAGATAGATAGATAGATAGATAGATAGATAGATAGATAGATAGATAGATAGATAGATAGATAGATAGATAGATAGATAAATAGATAAAAATTTAGATCTTTCAACTGTCCCGTAGAAACATTTAATGAAATTTCAGAATAGTTTTCCATTGGTTCTCGTCACAAAATCTTAACATGGTTACTGATGCGGCTTTAGTAGCCGAAACTGAGTAGTCTGACCCACTTCAGGTTCTTAGAATGGCTTTATTGTTCTAAAGGGATACTCATTTTTATTTAATATTGTATGGAAAAAGTACTGTCACATTCACTCACAATGCTATGCTTTTTACATGATTATGGCCCTTTTCTGTCTTAAAAGTGCAATGATTTCTGTAATCTTTTGCAGGATTGACTTGCAACTTAAAAAATTGTCATCAGCCTTATCAAGAATTCAAAGAACATGTTACAAATACTCTGCTGTGCATAAAGCAGGGATTATCGCCCCTTTCTGACTTAGAAATTGTCCCATTCAGATGTAGGTTGATTCATTACTCTTCTTATCTTTGTTGGATTGATTTGAAACTTGTAATACTAGCATGTTACCTTACAGAGAACATGTAGAAAATGTACAATTTCTCTTATGTATTTTGCATTGATTATGGCCCCTTTCTGACTAAAAAACTGTCATAGATGCTTATGAGTTATAGACCCTATCAACTTAAAGAATATTGTTACATTCCAGTGTCCTGGGACTAAAAACTTAGTATTCTTTAAGAATGAAACTTAAACCCTTCTCTGTTGTTATCTTGTGACCTATATCACTGTCACATCTAGAAAAAGGTAGGATATCCATTCTGAGGAGGGGTTGTGGGGAGGTGAAGGGGATATCAACTGACACTAAAAAGCCATGGTAATACATGTACATGTCTACAGATTGCAAAGAGAGAACAAATCAAATGTTTTAAGGCAGAAGAGCTTCATCTTGCATGAGGGTTACAATGGAGGTGGGGACAAAAGGTTGGTGTCTAGAACTTTGCTTTGGATTGGAAGCAACAAATAGTTTAGACCAACATGAAGCAATGCAGCATAAGGAACCAATTCTTGCCAACATGAGTTACCATTAGCATGATATAGTAATATTTTTTCCATATTTAAGAATTTCATGAGTATCACTAGATTGGGATGAGCAACCCTGCACTGCAAACTAGTAGAATATCTACTTTTACCTTGCTTCTCATGTTTTCTCAAACAGAGGATATTGAGAATCTGTGCTGTGATGTAGTCATTGCATTGGTGTACTTTATTTCTTAGTTAATACATGTCACTGATTGATTAAAAATATATACCCATTTGAAGTCCCTTATAAAATTCATTAATTAAGCATTTTGTTAAAAGTTGATTTTTTTTGGTAGAAAGCATGTGTGTTTTGCACACAGTTCTGGTTTGAATTGGATATATGTTTTGGCTATATTTGTAATTGTCCTCTTGTCCTTCTGCTTGTGAAGTTTTCTTATTATGATCAATTGTTTTATATTTGTGTTTCTTTCCCTTGATGTCTTGGATGGGGAACAAAGCTCAGTACATTTTCTCAAGTTTGTACATCTGGTAAAGAATTTGGTATATGTATATATATGTAAGATTTTTGTGCCGTCCCACATACTCTACTTCTGTACCTACCATTTTTACCTCTAACTTGTTTGTAGTAGTTATAATTCATTCTATCTTTTATGTGAGTGATCAGCATACTTAGGAAGAGGTATCAAGTTTTTCAGGCTAGGTTGATGTTTGGTCCATTTTGGCATGCAGCTAATTTCATGTCTAATTTGCAAATACATGCTTGGGTAAGTATGTAGAAGATGGAAAAGGAAAACAGTATTAAAGGAAACCATATAAAGAGTAATACAATTACAATTGATAGTGAAATGGTGAGATAAGGGTTTGCTGTGGGGCTGGGGTGGAGGAGGCCAACAGATGTCAGAATTAAACTTGCGAAATGCGAAAAAAGTTAGTCAGGGAAGAATGATTTTAGTCAGGGAAAAGTCAGGGAATTGTCAGGGAATTTTGCTTTACTGAAATTGTGGACACCCTGTAGATAGATAGATAGATAGATAGATAGATAGATAGATAGATAGATAGATAGATAGATAGATAGATAGATAGATAGATAGATAGATAGATCACGCATCATACGTTTCGTTTTAAAACGTTTTGGAGTTTAGCCACACTGATGAAGTTTAAATAACAGAAAGGCGTCTGGAGCACTAAATCAGGTTTACTTAGTCTAGCCATATTTTTCAGTTGTTGTTCTAAAGGCATCCTCAATTTATTCTTTATTGACTTTCGACTTAATATATATTTTTCTTGATGGACGATATAAGCCTATGTTGGTAGACAAAACATAACTCTATCGAATAGCAGAAAGATAGATAGATAGATAGATAGATAGATAGATAGATAGATAGATAGATAGATAGATCACGCTTGACTTCCGAGTTAATGTTTATTTTTTCTTGATGAAAGATATATAGGATCTGTTGGGAGACAACACAAAACTCGGTAGGATTGGTTTTCGACTTAATGTTTATCTTTTTTTCTGATAAAAGATATATAGGATCTGCTCGTTTCAGGAAGCTAGGTGCGTAGGTAGGTTTGAAAATATTCAGATAGATAGATAGATAGATAGATAGATAGATAGATAGATAGATAGATAGATAGATAGATAGATAGATAGATAGATAGATAATTCAGGCTTGACTATCGATTTAATTTTTATTTTTTCCTGATAAAAATATATAGGATCTGTTGTTCATGGGTAGGTTGGTAGGTAGGTACGAAGATAGATAGATAGATAGATAGATAGATAGATAGATAGATAGATAGATAGATAGATAGATAGATAGATTTTTCAACTGTCCCTTTGAAACATTTAATGAAATTTCAGCATAGTTTTCCATTGGATTTCGTCACAAAATCACAACAGGGTTACTAATGAGGCTTTAGTAGCCGAAACTGCGTAGTCTGACCCACTTCAGGTTTTTAGAATGTGTTCATTGTTCTCAAGGGATATTCATTTTTGTTCTTTATAGATAGATAGATAGATAGAAAGATAGATAGATAGATAGACAGATAGATAGATAGATAGATAGATAGATAGATAGATAGATAGATAGATCAGGCATGACTTTCGACATAAAAATTACATTTTTTCTTAATGAAAGAAATAAGCTTATGTTGATAGACAACACAAAACTCTATCGATTTATAGATAGATAGATAGATAGATAGATACCTAGATAGATAGATAGATCGATCGATTGATCGATCGATCGATCGATCGATCGATAGATAGATAGATAGATAGATAGATAGATAGATAGATAGATAGATAGATAGATAGATAGATAGATAGATCAGGCTTGACTTTCGACTTAATGTAGAAAGATTAATAGGATCTGTTAGGAGACAACACAAATTAATGAGTTAAAGAAGCTCAGGAACTGATTGAATCAGAACCCAAACATCAAAGGGAAAGCTGGACTAACACAATAACATCTTAACAAACAATAAAACCACAGAGGACAAGCCGAGTGGTAACTCAGTTACTTTTACTGAACTAAATAATTTAGACGCACATAAGTGCTAAAATGAAAACATATCGAAATATAACAGCACAGAACATAAAACAAATGAAACCGCAACGAAAGTACCGTCTTGGGACGCTCAGTTACAAATACTGGGGGGTTTAAACCGGTTTTACCGGGCCCCAACCATCACCTTCATCTTCCGCCGCGGTTTACACAATTAGTTGGTTTTTCGGTTCGCATAGAGATCTTCTAGCTCATCAATGTGTCATCACGGCAAACATTAAAATCAACAACAATGCTGTGATGAAACCAGGATGGATGAAGACTCACAGTTTAAACGTGTTGAGACACCCTCAGATACCTGGAATGTCAACAACACTACAGAAAACTCGATTCCTTTGCAGATAGGATTGATTTTCGACTTAATGTTTATCTTTTTTCTGATGAAAGATATATAGGATCTGTTCTTTGCAGATAGGTAGGTACGTAGGTAGGTATAAAAATATTCAGATAGATAGATAGATAGATAGATAGATAGATAGATAGATAGATAGATAGATAGATAGATAGATAGATAGATAGATAGATAGATAGATAGATAATTCAGGCTTGGACGTATTTTGATATATATTACGGTCTTTCAAACGACTGTCTCTTTAAAACTTAATGAAATTTCAGCACACATTATCATTGGTTTTCGTCACCAAATAGCAACAGGGTCACTGATGAGGCTTTAGTAGCCGAAACTGTGCAGTCTGATCCACTTCAGGTCTTTAGAATATGTTCATTGTTCTTAAGGGATACTCATTTTATTCTTTATTTACTTCACTGCAGCTGGTGTTGTGCCGTGTGGAGGCCGTCAAAAGTCTCCCCGTACATCATCATAGTGCAGATTTTATTCTTTTAGTGCAGATTTTATTCTTTGTTTTCGATCCTTTGAGATCTTTGTGCATATTCTGAGAACTCCCAAATTTACTAATGGTTTAGACTCAAGCTACTAAACCACTGTTTCTGTTTACTTTGGACGTATTTTGATATATATTACGGTCTTTCAAACGGCTGTCTCTTTAAAACTTAATGAAATTTCAGCACACATTATCATTGGTTTTCGTCACCAAATAGCAACAGGGTCACTGATGAGGCTTTAGTAGCAGAAACTATGCAGTCTGATCCACTTCAGGTCTTTAGAATATATTCATTGTTCTTAAGGGATACTCATTTTATTCTTTATTGACTTTCGATTTAATATATAATTTTCCTGATAAAAGATATATAGGATCTGTTGTTCTTGGGTAAGTTGGTAGGTAGCTATGAAAATGGTTAGATAAATAGAAAGATACTTCAAGCTTGACTTTCGACTTAATGTATATTTTTTTCTTGATGAAAGATATAGACCTATGTTGATAGACAACACAAAACTCTATCGATTTGCAGATAGATAGATAGACAGACAGATAGATAGATAGATAGATAGATAGATAGATAGATAGATAGATAAATAGATAGATAGATCAGGCTTGACTTTTGATTTAATGTTTATTTTTCTTGAAAGATATAAAGGATCTGTAAAACTCGATCGATTTGCAGATAGGTTTGATTTCCAACTTAATGTCTATATTTTTTTTCTGATAAAGATATATAGGATCTGCTTTTGGATAGGTACGTAGGTAGGTATGAAAATGTTCAGATAGATAGATAGATAGATAGATAGATCACGCTTGACTTCCGACTTAAGGTTTATTTTTTCTTGATGAAAGATATATAGGATCTGTTGGGAGACAACACAAAACACGGTAGGATTGATTTTCGACTTAATGTTTATCTTTTTTCTGATGAAAGATATATAGGATCTGCTCTTTGCAGGTAGGTAAGTGCGTAGGTAGGTATGAAAATATTCAGATATATGGACAGACAGATAGATAGATAGATAGATCATGTATTTTATAAGGTTTGGAGTCTATTTTAGAGGATACTCAATTTATTCTTTATTGCCTATGGACTGAAAATGTTTTCGAATTTTAATATCATATATATGGATATATCTGTTGCAACAGATAGATAGATAGATACATAGATAGATACATAGATAGACGGACAGACACAAATATGGTTATACTTTCGACTTTGTCTATTATATATATTGAAATAGATAGATAGATAGATAGATAGATAGATAGATAGATAGATAGATAGATAGATAGATAGATAGATAGATAGATAGATAGATAGATAGATAGATAGATAAATAGATAGATAGATAGATCACGCTTGACTTCCGACTCAATGTACATTTTTCTTGATGAAAGATATATAGCAATTAGTTATAGACAACAGTCTTTATTGCCTTTGGACTGAAAATGTTTTCGAATTTTAATGTCATATATATGGATATATCTGTTGCACAAGATAGATAGATAGATACATAGATATATACATAGATAGACGGACAGACACAAATATGGTTATACTTTCGACTTTGTCTATTGTATATACTGAAAGATATAGATAGATAGATAGATAGATAGATAGATAGATAGATAGATAGATAGATAGATAGATAGATAGATAGATAGATAGATAGATAGATAGATAGATAGATAGATAGATAGATCACGCTCGACTTCCGACTTAATGTTTATTTTTTCTTGATGAAAGATATAGAGGATCTGTTGGGAGACAACACAAAACTCGGTAGGATTGATTTTCGACTTAATTTTTATTTTTTGTGATGAAAGATATATAGGATCTGCTCTTTGCTGATAGGTAGGTACGTAGGTAGGTATGACAATATTCAGATAGATAGATAGATAGATAGATAGATCAGGCTTGATTTTCTACTTAATGTATATTTTTTCTTGATGAAATAATTTAGTATCTGTTGATAGACAACACAAAACTTGATCGATTTGCAGATAGATAGATAGATAGATAGATAGATAGACTTTCTACTTCCTGTGTATTTTATTACTGAAAGATATACAGAATATAGGTAGATATACAGATATATAGATAAATAGATAGATCATGCTTGAATTTCTACTTAATGTATATTTTTCTTGATGAAAGATATATAGCAATTAGTTACAGACAACACAAAACTCGATCGATTTGGAAATAGATAGATAGGCAGGTAGATAGGTAGATAGATATATGATAGTGTATACTTTATACTCCGTTTTTGTCCTTTGAGAACTTTATACATATCCTGAGAAATTACAAGTTTATGGTTTATGTCTATTTTTTTCTAAAACTAAGATTGACTTGTTAAAAATCATGTATTTTAGCAGGTATGGGGACTATTTTAGGCTTAATGTTTATTTTATGTTGGTTAACGGTTGACAACTTTGCTTCCCTCTTTGATTGCATGCCGGTGGGTCGGGCCTCAGATTCTATGACGGTTCCAACGTAAAAGCTTACTCAGAATTAAAGAAATTTAATTTTATGTTTGTTGGTTGGTACATGATGCTCTGTCTCTGGTCGGGCCCATCGGGGTCTAACTGTTGGTTTTCTTCTGCTCCAGCATTTCGGTGGTTTCTTGCTGTTGAGTCCTCAGCGTTGTTTCATCTCAGTGGTTGTGTGATTTTTGTGTTCTTGGAGATGATG
Source organism: Lucinisca nassula (assembly GCA_963580285.1). Taxonomy (NCBI): domain Eukaryota; kingdom Metazoa; phylum Mollusca; class Bivalvia; order Lucinida; family Lucinidae; genus Lucinisca; species Lucinisca nassula. The sequence continues at coordinate 29,411,368 of OY757015.1, forward strand.
CACTGATGAGTTAGGAGGCCTTCATGCGGACTGAACAAATTATTTGTCTAAATCGCGACGGAAGTAAGGGCGAGGATTGTAGCTGCGTAAAATCGATTTCAGGCCCCCAGTGGAATTCGTTTCACTGACCGTTCCAAGGCGGTTCTTCTGTCGCGGTTTATTTTGTTATGGTATGTCTTTCGTGTGTGTGTATCGCTTACATTATTTTATTTTGGATAGCCAATTGGCCATTTTGTGGGAAAGTAACTCCTTTTGGCTTTCCGCTATTGATGTTTCCATTAGAGTCTAGTTATTTCATGTTTGTGTTTCTTTCCCTTTGGTGTCACTGATAGGAGCTGTGGGTAAATTGTATCGATTCCTGATCATTGCCTTCACTTCTAATTTTTTCTATTTTGCTTTCTACATGTCTTCCTGCTGGCTAAGCCATACACATCATACGTTGTCTTTAAAACCTTTTGGAGTTTAGCCACAATGATGAAGTTTAAATAACGGAAAGGCCTCTGTGTCACTAAATTATGTATACCAAGTCTGGTCTACTTTATGTTGTGAGAATGTGTTCATTGTTCTTAGAGGATACTCAATTTATTCTTTATTGCCTTTGGACGGAAGAGTTTTTCGAATTTTAATATTATATATATGGATATATCTGTTGCACAAGATAGTTAGATATATACATAGATAGATACATACATAGACCGACAGACACATATATGGTTATACTTTCGACTTTGTCTATTGTATAAACTGAATGATAAAGATAGATAGATAGATAGATAGATAGATAGATAGATAGATAGATAGATAGATAGATAGATAGATAGATAGATAGATAGATAGATAAATCAGGCTTGATTTTCGACTTAATGTATATTTTTTATTGATGAAATAATTTAGTATCTGTTGAAAGACAACACAAAACTCGATCGATTTGCAGCTAGATATATAGATAGATAGATAGACAGATATATGGATAGACTTTCCACTTAATGTCTATTTTATTAACTGAAAGATTTACAGAATATAGGTAGATATACAAATATATAGATAAATAGATGGATCATGCTTGAATTTCGACTTAATGTCTATTTTTCTTGATGAAAGATATATAGCATCTAGTTATGGACAACACAAAACTCGATTGATTTGGAAATAGATAGATAGACAGGTAGATAGGTAGATAGATATATGATAGTGCAGATTTTGTCTAAATCGCGACGGAAGTAAGGAGCTGTTGGTTAATTGTATCGATTCCTGATCATTGCCTTCACTTCTATTTTATACTCCGTTTTTGTCCTTTGAGAACTTAAGACAACACAAAACTCGATCGATTTGGAAATAGATAGACAGACAGGTAGATAGGTAGATAGATATATGATAGTGCAGATTTTATACGTTTTTGTCCTTTGAGAACTTTATGCATATTCTGAGAACTAACAAATTTATGGTTTATGTCTATTCTTTTCTAAAGCTAAGATTGACTTGTTAGAAATCATGTATTTAAGCAGGTTTGGAGTCTATTTTTAGGCTTATTTTGCTTTCTACATGTTTTGCTGCTTGCTAAGTCATACGCATCATACGTTTTCTTTCAAAACTTTTGGAGTTTAGCCAAACTGATGAAGTTTAATTACATGTAATATAATGGCCTCTGTGGCATTAATTTATGTATACCAAGTCTGGTCTACATTATGTTGTGAGAATGTGTTCATTGTTCTTAGAGGATACTACATTTATTCTTTATTGCCTTTGGACTGAAGAATTTTTCGAATTTTAATATTATATATATTGATATATCTGTTGCACAATATAGATAGATACATACATAGATAGATACATAGACAGACGGACAGACACATATATGGCTCAGACACATATATGGCTATACTTTAGACTTTGTCAATTGTATATACTGAAAGATAAAGATAGATAGATAGATAGATAGAAAGATAGATAGATCAGGCTTGACTTCCGGCTTAATGTATATTTTGTCTTGATGAAACATATAAGCATATGTTGATAGACAACACATAATTCTATCGATTTGCAGATATACATTAAGACGGAAGTCAATCCTGATCTATCTATCTATCTATCTATCTATCTATCTATCTATCTATCTATCTATCTATCTATCTATCTATCTATCTATCTATCTATCTATCTATCTATCTATCTATCTATCTATCTTCTATCTATCTATCTATGTATCTATCTATCTATCTTTATCTTTCAGTATATACAATAGACAAAGTCGAAAGTATAGCCATAGATTTGTCTGTCCTTCTATCTATGTATCTATGTATCTAGCTATCTATCTATCTATCTATCTATCTTGTGCAACAGATATATCAATATAGATAATATTAAAATTCGAAACATTCTTCAGTCCAAAGGCAATAAAGAATAAATTGAGTAGACCAGACTTGGTATACATAATTTAGTGCCACAGAGGCCTTTCTGTTATGTAAACTTCATCAGTGTGGCTAAACTCCAAAAGCTTTGAAAGAAAACGCATAATGTGTATGACTTAGCAAGCAGCAAGACATACAGAAAGCAAAATAAGCCTAAAATAGACCCCAAACCTACTAAAATACAAGATTTTTAGCAAGTCAATTTTAGTTTAAGAAAAAATAGACATAAATCATAAATGTGTTAGTTCTCAGAATATGCATAAAGTTCTCAAAGGACAAAAAACGGAGTATAAAATCTGCACTATCATATATCTATCGACCTATCTACCTGTCTATCTATCTATTTCCAAATTGATCGAGTTTTGTGTTGTCTATAACTAATTGCTATATATCTTTCATCAAGAAAAATATACATTAAGTCGAAAGTCAAGCATGATCTATCTATTTATTTATATATCTGTATATCTTCCATTATTCTGTATATCTTTCAGTTAATAAAATAGACATTAAATCGAAAGTCTATCTATCTATCTATCTATCTATCTATCTATCTATCTATCTATCTATCTATCTATCTATCTATCTATCTATCTATCTATCTATCTATCTATCTATCTACCTATCTATATATCTGCAAACGATCGAGTTTTGTGTTGTCTATCAACAGATACTAAATTATTTCATCAAGCAAAAATATACATTAAGTCGAAAATCAAGCCTGATCTATCTATCTATCTATCTATCTGAATATTTTCGTACCTACCTACGTACCTACCCAAGAGCAGATCATATATATCTTTCATCAGAAAAAATAGTAGACATTAAATCGAAAATCAATCCTGTCTACAAATCGATCGAGTTTTACAGATCCTAGATATCTTTCATAAAGAAAAATAAACATTAAATAGAAACTCAAGCCTGATCTATCTATCTATCTATCTAGCTATCTATCTATCTATCTATCTATCTATCTATCTATCTATCTATCTATCTATCTATCTATCTATCTATCTATCTATCTATCTGCAAATCGATAGAGTTTTGTGTTGTCTATCAACATAGGTTTATATCTTTCATCGAGAAAAAATGTACATTAAGTCGAAAGTCAAGCCTGAACTATCTATCTATTTATCTAACCATTTTCATAGCTACCTACCTACCTACCTATGAACAACAGATCCTATATATCTTTTATCAGGAAAATTATATATTAAATCGAATGTCAAGCCTGATCTATCGATCGATCTATCTATCTATCTATCTATCTATCTATCTATCTATCTATCTATCTATCTATCTATCTATCTATCTATCTATCTATCTATCTATCTATCTTCCTGCGAATTGATAGAGTTATATGTTGTCTATCAACATAGGCTTTTATCTTTCATCAAGAAAAAATATACATTAAGTCGAAAGTCAAGCCTGATCTATCTATCTATCTATCTATCTATCTATCTATCTATCTATCTATCTATCTATCTATCTATCTATCTATCTATCTATCTATCTATCTATCTATCTATCTATCTATCTATCCGAATATTGTCATACCTACCTGCAAAGAGCAGATCCTATATATCTTTCATCAGAAAAAGATAAACATTAAGTCGAAAATCAATCCTACCGAGTTTTGTGTTGTCTCCCAACAGATCCTGTATATCTTTCATCAAGAAAAAATAAACATTAAGTCGAAAGTCAAGCCTGATCTATCTATCTATCTATCTATCTATCTATCTATCTATCTATCTATCTATCTATCTATCTATCTATCTATCTATCTATCGATAGAGTTATGTGTTATCTATCAACATATGCTTATATGTTTCATCAAGACAAACTATACATAAGTCAAAAGTCAAGCCTGATCTATCTATCTATCTATCTATCTATCTATCTATCTATCTATCTATCTATCTATCTATCTATCTATCTATCTATCTATCTATCTATCTATCTAGCTTAATCTTTCAGTACATACAATAGACAAAGTCGAAAGTATAGCCATATATGTGTCTGTCCAGCTATCTATCTATCTATCTATCTATCTATCTATCTATCTATCTATCTATCTATCTATCTATCTATCTATCTTATGCAACAGATATGTCAATATATATTATATTAAAATTCGAAGAATTCTTCTGTCCAAAGGCGATAAAGAATAAATTGAGTATCCTCTAAGACCAATGAACACATTCTCACAATATAAAGTAGACCAAACTTGGTATACATAATTTAGTGCCACAGAGGCCTTTCTGTTACGTAAACTTCATCAATGTGGCTAAACTCCAAAAGTTTTGAAAGAAGATGTATGATGTGTATGACTTAGCAAGCAGCAAGACATGTAGAAAGCATAATAAGCCTAAAAATAGAATCCAAACTTGTTTGGCCCACCGTGGTTTAACTAATGATTTTCTTTAGCTCTGGCCAGCTATGCAAAGGGCTAGCATAGTGAAAACAGGGGGATCGGCTAGTAGCCCTCATTTTTGCTTCATCTCAGTGTTTGAATTTGATTTATGTCTCTGTGGTGATGCATTGATTGAGTTAGGAAATCAATATACGAACCGAATATCTAATGTTTATTGTTGGGAACAACGCCTTAACCTAGGGCGAAGATTCGCGCGGTAAAAGATCTTTAAGCCCCCCCCCCCAGTGGCGTTTGCTGCTGACCGTTCTAAGGCGGTAGTTTTGGTGTTGTTCTTTCTATGTTATATGTGTTGTAGGTCTACGGAATTGTTTTACGTTGTGGTTTTGTGTTTTTTAATGGTCTTGTCACCCCGTGTGGGGAAGAGAGGGCTGATTTTTCCATTTAATAAACACTTGTAATTTTTCTTGTTAATGTGCATGTTTTCTCTTCCTCTTGATGTCGAGAGTCGGCTGCGTCTTATGATTGTGGCACTCCCTGGGTCTTTCTTTGAAATTTTTGCTAAACTACATGGTTTTAACATGTCAATCTTAGTTTTAGAAAACAAAATAGACATAAACCATAAATTTGTTAGTTCTCAGAATATGCACAAAGTTCTCCAAGGACAAAAACGGAGTATAAAATCTGCACTATCAAATATCTATCTACCTATCTACCTGTCTATCTATCTACTTCCAAATCGATCGAGTTTTGTGTTGTCTATAACTAGATGCTATATATCTTTCATCAAGAAAAATATACATTAAGTCAAAAGTCAAGCATGATCTATCTATCTATCTATCTATCTATCTATCTATCTATCTATCTATCTATCTATCTATCTATCTATCTATCTATCCATATATCTACCTATATTCTGTCTACCTTTCAGTTAATAAAATACACATTAAGTCGAAAGTCTATCCATCTATCTATCTATCTATCTATCTATCTATCTATCTATCTGCAAATCTATCGAGTTTTGTGTTGTCTATCATCAGATACTAAATTATTTCATCAAGAAAAGTATACATTAAGTCGAAAATCAAGCCTAATCTATCTATCTATCTATCTATCTATCTATCTATCTATCTATCTATCTGTCTATCTATCTATCTATCTGCAAATCGATAGAGTTTTGTGTTGTCTATCAACATAGGTTTATATTTTTCATCAAGAACAAAATATACATTAAGTCGAAAGTCAACCTGAACTATCTATCTATTTATCTAGCCATTTTCATAACTACCTACCAACCTACCTATGAACAACAAATCCTATATATCTTTTATTTCAGGAAAATTATATACAAAATCGAAAGTCAAGCCTGCTCTATCTATCTATCTATCTATCTATCTATCTATCTATCTATCTATCTATCTATCTATCTATCTATCTATCTATCTATCTATCTATCTATCTATCTATCTGTCTGATTATTTTCATACCTACCTACATACCTGCCTATCTGCAAAGACCAGATCCTATATATCTTTCATTTCCAAAGCGATCGAGTTTAAGGTTGTCTATAACTAGATGCTATATATCTTTTATCAAGAAAAAATATACATTTAGTCGAAAGTCAAGCATGATCTATCTATCTTTATCGAGATAATTTACAATAAGTGGAAAGTCTAGCCCCAACTATCTATCTATCTATCTATCTATCTATCTATCTATCTATCTATCTATCTATCTATCTATCTATCTATCTATCTATCTATCTATCTATCTATCTATCCATACATACATCATATATTCAAGAATCGATCATGTGTTTTAGTGCAACAAATATAGTAACATATCCAATATTAAACACTGGAAAAATATATATTAAGTCGATATTTATCTATTTATCTATCTATCTGTCTACCTAACTGTCAAGAATAGATCGGATATCATCAGGAAAAAAAAGTTATAGACAACACAAAACTCGATCGAAAAAATATACATTAAGTCGAATATAAAGCCTTATCTATCTATCTATCTATCTATCTATCTATCTATCTATCTATCTATCTATCTATCTATCTATCTATCTATCTATCTATCTATCTATCTATCTATCTATCTATCTATCTATCAACAACAGATCCTATATGTATCGTATCTTTCATCAAGATAAAATATGTATATTAAATCGAAAGTCAAGCCCGACCAATCTATCTATCTATCTATCTATCTATCTATCTATCTATCTATCTATCTATCTATCTATCTATCTATCTATCTATCTATCTATCTATCTATCTATCTAATCTAATCTATCTGTCTATTTTTTTTTATTTATTTCCAAATCTATCATGTTTTGTGTCGTCTATAACTATATGCTATATATCATATCTTTCATCAAGAAAAATTTGAACATTAAGTCGAAAGTCCAGCCTGATTTTTCTATCTATGTATCTATCTATCAATATATCTATCTATCTCGAGAAAGCATACAATCAGTGCAAAGTCAAGCCCGATCTATTTATCTATCTATCCATGAATCGTTCGATTATATATATTAAATTGAAAGGCAAATCTGATCTATCTATCTATCTATCTATCTATCTATCTATCTATCTATCTATCTATCTATCTATCTATCTATCTATCTATCTATCTATCTATCTATCTATCATCTTCTGTATATCTTTCAGTTTATAAAATAGACATTAAGTCGAAAGTCTTTCCATATATCTTTCTGCCCGCCTGTCATGATGTTTATCTATCTATCTATCTATCAATCTATCTATCTATCTATCTATCTGCAAATCGATCGAGTGTTGTGTTGTCTTTCAACAGAAACTATATGTATTTCATCATAAAAATATACATTAAGTCGAAAATCTATCTATCTATCTATCTATCTATCTATCTATCTATCTATCTATCTATCTATCTATCTATCTATCTATCTATCTATCTATCTATCTATCTATCTATCTAATCTATCTATCTCGAAAAAATATACATCAGTGCAAAGTCAAGCCCGATCTATTTATCTATCTATACATCAAATATCCATGAATCGTTCGATTATATATATTAAATAGAAAGGCAAACCTGACTATCTATCTATCTATCTATCTATCTATCTATCTATCTATCTATCTATCTATCTATCTATCTATCTTTCAATCTATACATACATCATATATTCAAGAATCGATCATGTGTTTTAGTTCAACAAATATAGCAACATATCCAATATTAAACACTGGAAAAATATATATTACGTCGATATTTATCTATTTATCTATCTATCTGTCTACCTAACTGTCAAGAATAGATCGGATATCATCAGGAAAAAAAAGTTATAGACAACACAAAACTCGATCGAAAAAATATACATTAAGTCGAATATAAACCCTTATCTATCTATCTATCTATCTATCTATCTATCTATCTATCTATCTATCTATCTATCTATCTATCTATCTATCTATCTATCTATCTATCTATCTATCTATCTATCTATCTATCTATCTATCTATCTTCTATCAATCTATCTATCTATCTATCTATCTATAAACAACAGATCCTATATGTATCTGTATCTTTCATCAAGATAAAATATGTATATTAAATCGAAAGTCAAGCCCGACCAATCTATCTATCTATCTATCTATCTATCTATCTATCTATCTATCTATCTATCTATCTATCTATCTATCTATCTATCTATCTATCTATCTATCTATCTATCTATCCATCTATCTATCTATCTATCTAATCTGATCTATCTATCTATTTTTTATTTATTTCTATCTATCTATCTATCTATCTATCTATCTATCTATCTATCTATCATCTGTATATCTTTCAGTTTATAAAATAGACATTAAGTCGAAAGTCTTTCCATATATCGTTCTGCCCGCCTGTCATGATGTTTATCTATCTATCTATCTATCTATCTATCAATCTATCTATCTATCTATCTATCTGCAAATCGATATGTATTTCATCATAAAAATATACATTAAGTCGAAAATCTAACTATCTATCTATCTATCTATCTATCTATCTATCTATCTATCTATCTATCTATCTAATCTATCTATCTATCTCGAAAAAATATACATCAGTGGAATGTCAAGCCCGATCTATTTATCTATCTATCCATCAAATATCCATGAATCGTTCGTTTATATATATTAAATAGAAAGGCAAACCTGACTATCTATCTATCTATCTATCTATCTATCTATCTATCTATCTATCTATCTATCTATCTATCTTTCTATATTCTGTATATCTTTCGGTTTATCAAATAGACATTAAGTCGAAAGTCTTTCCATATATCTCTCTCTGACCGACTGCCAGGCTATCTATCTATCTATCTATCTATCTATCTATCTATCTATCTATCTATCTATCTATCTATCTATCTATCTATCTATCTATCTATCTATCTATCTATCTATCTATCTGCAAATAGATCGAATTGTATGTTGTCTTTCAATGAAATCTATATATATTTCATCAAAAATATACATTAAGTCGAAAATTAAGCATATCTATCTATCTATCTATCTATCTATCTATCTATCTATCTATCTATCTATCTATCTATCTATCTATCTATCTATCTATCTATCTGCAAATCCAAATCCAACGAGATTTGTGTTGTCTTTCAACACAAACTATATATCTTTCATAAAAAATATACATTAAGTCGAAAATCAAGCATGATCTATCTATCTATCTATCTATCTATCTATCTATCTATCTATCTATCTATCTATCTATAATGGTACCTACCTACCTACCTGTCAAGAACAGATCTTATATATCGTTCATCAGGAAAAGATATACATTAAGTCGAAAATCAAGCCTGATCTATCTGTCGATCTATCCTTCTATCTATCTGCAAATCGATCGATTTTTGTGTTGTCTCTCAACAGATCCTATATATCTTTAACCAAGAAAAAATATTCATTAAAGTGAAAATACAGCCTGATCTATTTATCTATCTTTGTATCTGTCTATTTATCTATCTATCTCTCTATCTGCCTAGCTATGTGTCTATCTAACTATTTTCATACCTACCTACCTACATATCAAGAACAAATACTATATATCTTTCATCAGGAAAAAATGTACAAAAAGTCGAAAGTCAAGTCTGATCTATCTATCTATGTATCTATCTATCTATCTATCTATCTATCTATCTATCTATCTATCTATCTATCTATCTATCTATCTATCTATCTATCTATCTATCTATCTATCTATCTATCTATCTATCTATCTACCCATTTACATATACCAAGTGTTCCTATATATCTGTCATCAGGAAAAATATATATTAAATCGAAGGAGCCTGATCTATCTACCTATCTATCTATCTATCTATCTATCTATCTATCTATCTATCTATCTATCTATCTATCTATCTATCTATCTATCTATCTATCTATATATCTATCTATCTATCTATCTGCAAATGGATCGAGTTTTGTGATGTCTATCAACATATGCTATATGGCTTTCAATATTTTTTATTAAGTCGAAAGTCAAGACTGATCGATCTATCCATCTATCAATCTATCCATCTATCTATCTATCTATCCATCTAACTATCTATCTGTGTATCTTCCTATATTCTTTATATCTTTCCGTAAAATAGCCATAAAGTCAAAAGTCTATCCATGTATCTGTCTGTCCGTCTACCCATCTATTTATCTATCGACAAATCGATCGAGTTTTGTGTTGTCTATTGACATACCTACATGCTATAAATCTTTCATCAAGAAAACACATACATTAAGTCGAAAATCAAGCCTCGTCCATCTATCTATCTATCTATCTATCTATCTGTCTATCTATCTATCTATCTATCTATCTATCTATCTATCTATCTATCTATCTATCTATCTATCTATCTATCTATTAGAATCGATCGATTATGTGGTTTAGTTAAACAGATATAATATCAACATATCCCATATATTCAACTTCGAACAAATATACATTCGGTCGATAGGCAAGCCAAATCTGTCTATCTATCTATCTATCTATCTATCTATCTATCTATCTATCTATCTATCTATCTATCTATCTATCTATCTATCTATCTATCTATCTATCCATCTATCTATCTATCTATCTATCTATCTATCTATCTATCTATCTATCTATCTATCTATCTATCTATCTATCTACCCACCTTCATGAATCGATCGATTATGTGTTGAAATATACCAGATATATCAATATATGTAATATCAAAATTCGAAAAATACTTCATTCAGTCTTGAGACAAGCCGGGTTTATCTATCTACCTATATAACTGTCTATATATCTATTTCCAAATAGATCGAATTTTGTGTTGTCTATAACTAGATGCTATATATCTTTCATCAATAAAAAATACACATTAAGTCGAAAGTCAAGCATGATCTATCTATCTATATCAAGAAAATTTACAATCAATGGAAGGTTTAGCCCCATCTATCTATCTATCTATCTATCTATCTATCTATCTATCTATCTATCTATCTATCTATCTATCTATCTATCTATCTATCTATCTATTTATCTATCTATCTATCTATCTATCTATCTATCTATCTATCTATCTATATCCAAGAATCGATCGATTATGTGTTTTAGTTCAACAGATAGAGCAACATATTCAATATTAAATCTGGCAAAAATAATTCAGTCGATATCTATCTATTTATCTATCTATCTGTCTACCTACCTGTCAAGAACAGATCGAATATATTTTACATCAGGAAAACAAATATAGACAACACAAAACCCGATCGAAAAAATATACATTAAGTCGAATTTGAAACCTTTTCTATCTATCTATCTATCTACATACCTACCTACCCACCAACCTATCAACAACAGATCCTATATATATCTTTCATCAGGATAAAAATTCAAATTAAATCGAAAGTCAAGCCTGACCAATCTATCTATCTATCTAGCTATCTATCCATCATATATCCAAGAATCGATCGATTATGTGTTTTAGTTTAACAGATATAGCGACATATCCAATATTAAACATCGGAAAAATATACTTTTAGTCGATATTTATCTATTTACCTATCTAACTGTCTACCTGCCAGTCAAGAACAGATCGGATATATATTTCATCAGGAAAAAAAAGTTATAGACAACACAAAACTTGATCGAAAAAATATAAGTCGCATATAAAGCCTTATCTATCTATCTATCTATCTATCTATCTATCTATCTATCTATCTATCTATCTATCTATCTATCTATCTATCTATCTATCTATCTATCTATCTATCTATCTATCTATCTATCTATCTATCTGAATATTGTCATACCTACCTACGTACCTACCTATCAGCAAAGAGCAGATCCTATATATCTTTCATCACAAAAAATAAACATTAAGTCGAAAATCATACCTACCTAACCACCAACCTATCAACAACAGATCCTATATGTATCTTTCATCAGGATAAAAAATATACATTAAATCGAAAGTCAAGCCTGACCAATCTATCTATCTATCTATCTATCTATCTATCTATCTATCTATCTATCTATCTATCTATCTATCTATCTATCTATCTATCTATCTATCTATCTCTACGAATGGATCGATTATGTGTTGTAGTGCAACAGATATTTCAACATATCCAATATAAACATATTCAAAAAAATTATACATTTAGTCGATATGGAAACCGTGCCTATCTATCTATCTATCTATCTATCTAGCTATCTATCTCCAAATCTATCAAGTTTTGTGTTATCTATAACTAGATACCGTATATCTTTCATCAAGAAAAAATGAACATTAAGTCGAAAGTCAAGGCTGATCTATCTGTCTATCTATCCTTCTATCTATCTGCAAATCGATCGAGTTTTGTGTTGTTCCCAACAGATCCTATATATCTTTCACAAAGAAAAAATATTCATTATAGCGAAAATAAAGTCTGATCTATCTATTTTTTATCTATCTATTTATCTATCTATCTCTCTATCTGCCTAGCTATGTGTATATCTAACTATTTTCATACCTACCTACCTACCTATTAACAACAGATGCTATATATTTCATCAGGAAAAAATGTACATAAAGTCGGAAGTCAAGACTGATCTATCTATCTATCTATCTATCTATCTATCTATCTATCTATCTATCTATCTATCTATCTATCTATCTATCTATCTATCTATCTATCTATCTATCTATCTATCTATCTATCTAACTATGTTGAAAGATTAATAGGATCTGTTAGGAGACAACACAAAACTCGATATATTTGCAGATAGGATTGATTTACGACTTAATACTTATCTTTTTTTCTGATGAAAGATATATAGGATCTGTTCTTTGCAGATAGGAAGGTACGTAGGTAGGTATAAAAATACATGTATATAGATAGATAGATAGATAGATAGATAGATAGATAGATAGATAGATAGATAGATAGATAGATAGATAGATAGATAGATGGATGGATGGATGGATGGATGGATGGATGGATGGATGGATGGATGGATGGATGGATGGATGGATGGATAGATAGATCAGGCTTGACTTTCGATTTAATGTTTATTTTTCTTGAAAGATATATAGGATCTGTAAAATTCGATCGATTTGCAGATAGGATTGATGATATATAGGATCTGTAAAACTCAATCGATTTGCAGATAGGATTGATTTTCGACTTAATGTCTATCTTTTTCTGATGAAAGATATATAGGATCTGCTCTTGGGTAGGTACGTAGGTAGGTATGAAAATATTCAGATAGATAGATAGATAGAGAGGTAAGGCTTGATTTTCGACTTAATATATATTTTTTTTAGCTCCCCTGAGCCAAGGGCTCCGGGGGAGCTTATAGGATGGTAGTCTCCGTCGTCGTCGTCCGTCAACATTTTCAAAGGACTTCTCCTCTGAAACTACTGGGCCAATTTCACTTAAATGTCATATGCAGCCTTTAGGCAGAGGGGAAAGAAAGTTTATATATTTGGTCCAGGTTACATGACCAAGATGGCTGTCGTGCCTATATATGGTAAAAGTCTTAAAAAATCTTTTTCTCTAGTACCACTGGGCCGATTGCCTTGAAATTTGGTATGTAGCATCGGGGACTCCAGTACTACAAAAAGTATATAAATTATGACTCTGACCTATTTTGCAGCAAGGTCAAATTTGGTACCTTAAGCTTTGGAACGGAAAATGCTGAAACTGTGCATTTTTTGGTTATTAATATTGCCTGAGATATGTAAATGCAGTCATCTTCAATTTCTATCATTGCTAAAGGTCAAGGTCATTTTGTGACCTTAGCCAAAGGTCACTTTGGTTGAATATTTTTAAAGAACTTTTTCTTAGAAACTTATAGGCTAATTGAAATAGCAATGACCAAGCTGGCCGCCACGCCCATATATGGCAAAAATCTTTAAAAAAATTCTTCTCCAGAACCACTGGGCCGTTTGCCTTGAAACTTAGTATGTAGCATCGGGGATTCCAGTACTACAAAAGTTATATACATTATGACCATAGCATGACCTTGACCTATTTTGCAGCAAGGTCAATTTTGGTACCTTAGGCTTTTGAACAAAAAATGCTGAAACTGTGCATTTTTCGGTTACTTTTATTGCCTGAGATATGTAAATGCAGTCATCTTCAAAATGCTAAAACTGTGCATTTTTCGGTTACTTTTATTGCCTGGGATATGTAAATGCAGTCATCTTCAACTCCTATCATTGCTAAAGGTCAAGGTCATTTTGTGACCTTGGCCAAAGGTCACTTTGGTTGAATATTTTTAAAGTACTTTTTCTTAAAAACTTATAGGCTAATTGAAATAACAATGAATGTGAAGGCTATGTAGGATGGGAAAAAGAAATCATTTTCAAAAAGTCCAGGTCACATGACCAAGATGGCCGCCACACCCATTATAACAAAAAAATTTAAAAATCTTCTTCTCCAGAACCACTGGGCCAATTGCCCTGAAACTTGGTATGTAGCATTGGGGACACCAGTACTATAAAAGTTATTTAAATGATGACCCTAGAATGACCTTGACCTATTTTGCAGCAAGGTCAAATTTGGCACCTTAGGCTTTTGAATGGAAAATAATGAAACTGTGCATTTTTCTGTTACTATTATTGCATTATTGAGATATGCAAACGCAGTCAACTTCAACTTCTATAATTGCTAAAAGTCTTTTTTCTTAGAAACTACTAGGCTAGTTGAAATAATATTGAATCTGAAGGCTATGTGGGATGGGAGAAAGAATTGTTTTCAAAAAGCCCAGGTCACATGACCAAGATGGCCGCCACGCCCATATATGGCAAAAAACGTAAAAAATCTTCTTCTTCAGAACCACTATGCCAATTATCTTGAAACTTGGTGTGTAGCATCAGTGACTCCAGTACTACAAAAATTATATAAATGATGACCCTAGGATGTCCTTGACCTAGTTTGCAGCATGGTCAAATTTGGTACCTTAGGCCTTTGAATGGAAAATGCTGAAAACACATTTTTCTGTTACTATTATTGCCTGAGATATGCAAATGCAGTCAACTTCAACTTCTATAATTGCTTAAGGTCAAGGTCATTTTGTGACCTTGGCCAAAGTTTTATTTGGTTGAATATTTTTAAAGACCTTTTTCTTAGAAACTACTAGGCTAATTGAAATAATATTGAATCTGAAGGCTATGTGGGATGGGAGAAAGAAATTATTTTCAAAAAGGCCAGGTCACATGACCAAGACGGCCACCATGCCCATATGTGGCAAAAGCCTTAAAACAATCTTCTTCTCCAGAACCACTGGGCTGATTGCCTTGAAACTTGGTATGTAGCATCGGGGACTCCAAACTTTATATATATATAATGACTCTAGGATGACCTTGACCTATTTTGCAGCGAGGTCAAAATTGGAACCTTAGGTTTTCGATTGAAAAAAAGCTGAAATAGAGCATTTTTCTGTTGCTATTATAGTTCTTGATATGGAAGTGCGCTGGTATAGTTCTTGATATGGAATTGCAGTCAACTTTACTCTCTAAAGTTTAAGGTCATTTAGTGACCGTGGCCAAAGGTCGCTTTAGTTGAATCTTTTCATTAAAGTCCTTTTTCTTAGAAATTACTAAGCTTATTAAAAGAAGATCGATTCTAAAGCCTATGTGGGATTGGAGAAAGAAATTATGTTCAAATAGTCCAGGTGACATGACTAAGATGATCTTTGACCTTTTGTCCAAGGTCATGTGAGTTACATTTCTGCTTGTATTTTTTCACTAACATTTTAAACAGTTTAAATCTAACTTGTGACATTTATTCTTTTTCGTTTCCTCGGGTAAAATAGACTTCATTTGTTTCATTTGTTTTATGTTCTGTGCTGTAATATTTCGATATGTTTTCATTTCAACACTTATGTGTGTCTAAACTATTTGGTTCAGTATAGGTAACTGAGTTACCACCTGCTTGGGAAAGAGCTGCTAACTCGGCTTGTCCTCTGTGATTGTATTGTTTGTTAAGATGTTATTGTGTTAGTCCATCTTTCCCTTTGATGTTTGGGATAGACTTTGGGTTCTGATTCAATCAGTTCCTGAGTTACTTTTACTCATTAATTTTCCTAGTAAGCACCAAATCCATATTGGCATACTTAACGGTTCTCAGATCTTTGCATGGGTTCTCAGGGGAGCGATATAGGACCATAATGGTCCTCTTGTTTCTTGATGAAATAATTTAGTATCTGTTGATAGACAACACAAAACTTGATCGATTTGCAGATAGATAGATAGATAGATAGATAGATAGATAGATAGATAGATAGATAGATAGATAGATAGATAGATAGATAGATAGATAGATAGATAGATAGATAGATAGATGGATAGACTTTAGATAGATAGATAGATGGATAGACTTTCGACATAATGTTTATCTTCTTTTTCTGATGAAAGATATATAGGATCTGCTCTTTGCAGATAGGTGGTATGTAGGTAGGTATGAAAATATTCAGATGAAAATGATTAGATAAATAGATAGATAGTTCAGGCTTGACTTTCGACTTAATGTATATTTTTTTCTTGATGAAAGATATAAACCTATGTTGATAGACAACACAAAACTCTATCGATTTGCAGATAGATAGATAGATAGATAAATAGATAGATCCGGCTTGACTTTCGATTTAATGTTTATTTTTTCTTGATGAAAGATATATAGGATTGATTTGCAGATAAGATTCATGTTCGACTTAATGTCTATCTTTTTTTCTGATGAAAGATATATAGGATCTGCTCTTAGGTAGGTATGTATGTAGGTATGAAAATATTCAGATAGATAGATAGATAGATAGATAGATAGATAGATAGATAGATAGATAGATAGATAGATAGATAGATAGATAGATAGATAGATAGATAGATAGATAGATAAATAGATAGCTTAGGCTTGATTTTCGACTAAATGTTTATTTTTTCGTCATGAAATAATGTAGTATCTGTTGGTAGACAACACAAAACTCGATAGATTTGCAGATAGATAGATAGATAGATAGATAGATAGATAGATAGATAGATAGATAGATAGATGGACAGATATATGGATAGACTTTCGACTTAATGTCTATTTTATTAAATGAAAGGTATACAGAATATAGGTAGATATACAGATAGATAGATAGATAGATAGATAGATAGATAGATAGATAGATAGATAGATAGATAGATAGATAGATAGATAGATAGATCATGCTTGACTTTCGACTTAATGTATATTTTTCTTGATGAAAGCTATATAGAATCTAGTTATAGACAACACAAAACTCGATCGATTTGGAAATAGATAGATAGACACGTAGATAGGTAGATAGCTATATGATAGTGCAGATTTTATACTCCGTTTTTGTCCTTTGAGAACTTTGTGCATATTCTGAAAACTAACAAATGTATGGTTTACGTCTATGTTTTTTTTAAACTAAGATTGGCTTGTTAAAAATCATGTATTTTAGCAGGTTTGGAGTCTATTTTTAGGCTTATTTTGCTTTCTACATGACTTGCTGCTTGCTAAGTCATACACATCATTCGTTTTCTTTCAAAACTATTGGAGTTTTGCCACACTGATGAAGTTTAAATAACAGAAAGGTCTCTGTGGCACTAAATTATGTATACCAAGTCTGGTCTACTTTATGTTGTGAGAATGTGTTCATTGTTGTTAGAGGATACTCAATAGATAGATAGATAGATAGATAGATAGATAGATAGATAGATAGATAGATAGATAGATAGATAGATAGATAGATAGATAGATAGACAGATATATGGATAGACTTTCGACTTAATGTCTATTTTATTGACCGAATGGTATACAGAATATAGGTAGATATACAAATACATATATAGATAGATAGATCATGCTTGACTTTCGACTTAATGTATATTTTTCTTGATGAAAGATATATAGCATCTACTTATGGACAACACAAAGCTCGATCGATTTGGAAATAGATAGATAGACAGGTAGATAGGTAGATAGATATATGACTTTTATACTCCGTTTTTGTTCTGTGAGAACTTTGTGCATATTCTGAGAACTAACAAATTTATGGTTTATGTCTATTGTTTTCTAAAACGAATATTGACTTGATAAAAATCATGTATTTTAGTAGATTTGGAGTCTATTTGTAGGCTTATTTTGCTTTCTACATGTCATTCTGCATATACACATTATACGTTTTCTTTCAAAACTTTTGGAGTTTAGCCACACTGATGAAGTTCAAAAAACAAAAAGGCCTCTGTGGCACTAAATTATGTATACCAAGTCTGGTCTACTTTATGTTGTGAGAATGTGTTCATTGTTCTTAGAGGATACTCAATTTATTTTTACTGGCTTTGGACTGAAGAAGTTTTCGAATTTTAATATTATATATATTGATATTTCTGTTGCATAAGATAGATAGATAGATACATACATAGATAGATATATAGATAGACGGACAGACACATATATGGCTATACTTTCGACTTTGTCTATTGTATATACTGAAAGATAAAGATAGATAGATAGATAGATAGATAGATAGATTCATAGATAGATAGATAGATAGATAGATAGATAGATAGATAGATAGATAGATAGATATATAGATAGATCAGGCTTGACTTTCGACTTAATGTATATTTTGTCTTGATGAAACATATAAGCATATGTTGATAGACAACACATAACTCTATCGATTTGCAGATAGATAGATAGATAGATAGATAGATAGATAGATAGATAGATAGATAGATAGATAGATAGATAGATAGATAGATAGATAGATAGATCAGGCTTGACTTTTGAATTAATGTTTATTTTTTCTTGATAAAAGATATATAGGATCTGTTGGGAGACAAACACAAAATCGTAAGTAAAGGTTACCCAGGAAAAGCCACAATCAAAGATCACAGCCATCCCAGGTCACCAAAGAAAGTAAGAAGGGGTGATACGACGGTACAAACACAGTCAAACTTGTGAATATACCAACAGAACAAAACCGACAAACATATGTGAAACTGCAAAGGAACGACCGCCTTGGGACGGTCAGCAGCAAGACTACTGGGGGGGGGGGGGGGGGGGGGGGGGGCTTCAACTCCGGAGTTTACGAAATTTCAACCCTCGCCATCAATTCCGATGCAGTGTCATACACAATAACAATAACAAATTGATCCGCATGGAGGCATCTTAACTCAACAGTGAATCATGATAGTAAAACATATAGTTGAACAGATAAGCCTAAATTAGATCTATCATGAGCCAAGGTAGAGGACTCATTAACAATCTGACGTCAGAGCAAAAAGAAACCACTAGTTAGATCACGGAGGGTCGAACAAAAGACAGAAAAACATCAGGCCCCAACCGTCATAGAATGATGTAGGTTGGGACCGTCATATAGTCTAAGGTCCGGCCCACCTTCGTGCAATTAAAGAGCGAAGCAAATCTATCCACTGTAAAAGGGTCGATAACTAAGCATGCAGTCTGTCGCATAACATTTATGCTATAGCCCATCTTTTTATATTTAGAAATAACTTTTTCTGAATTGTTCAGAAAAATTACCACTACCTAATATCTTTTTGAATTTATAAAGCAAATCACCATAAAAATCAGGTTCCGAAAGTCCTTGTCGCAGAAGTGTTTTTAAGTTAATATCATATTTAGAAACCAGGTCGAAATGTCCTCTGTAAAATTTTGAAAATGCTTTGCGTAGTTTATGATACCTATAGCCTTGTTTTAGAAGTTTTTCAGTTAAAATTCTGTTGCGTTCATTGAAGTCATCAACATGATTACAAGATCTAGCAAAGCGGATAAGTTGCGAAATGTAAATGCCGTAGGACATAGCCCGCGATACGTCGCCGTCTAAGAAAGGAAAATTAACGACTCCAAAACCAAAATCATCTCTTTTATCATAAATTTTAGAAGAAATGGTACCATTAGATATGGTCAAAAATAAGTCCAAAAATGGGGCTGCGGTATCGGAGGCATTAGCCTTATTCAATTGTAGTTCTTTAGGATAAATTTTATCAACCATGTGTTCAAAATAGACATTGTCGATATTTAAAAGATCATCGAGATATCCAGAGGTAGAATTGAATGTCTCAATGACATCGGCTTGAGAGTTTTTATTAAGGGACAACATGAAGTCCCTTTCATAGCAAAAAAGAAACAAATCTGCGACAAGTGGAGCACAATTTGTACCCATCGGTATTCCAACCATTTGCCTAAAACAATTAGAACCGAATCTAATATAAATATTGTCCAAAAGAAATGAAAGAGCTTCACATACTTTTGACATGTCCAAAATTCATAACGTCTATTATCGTCAGAAGACGTGAAATAAGCATTTCTGTCATTGCATGCCAAATATAGACAGTTTTCCCTGGTAAAAAAGTTTTTCAATTAAAGTAAAAAGTTTTTCTTTAATCAATTTGTGCGGCAGTGTTTTATAAAGCGTAGAAAAATCGCATGTAGACAAACTAGACGCCCGAAATCCTCTGGCCTTAAGTTTGCTCAAAACTTCACTTGAATTTTTAATTGACCAAAATAAATTTATACCAGAATTTTCGTAAACTTTCTCACAATATTTAATAACATGATTTTTAATAGCTGTAAGACAGGAAGTTAGTAATTTAGAAAGTTCAGTAGTGGAACATGAACTAGAATTTGCAATAAAACGAGCTTTATATGGAATTTTGTGAAGCTTCGGTAACCAATATAATGTAGGAAGCTTATCTTGGTCTTCTTTAATACTAACTTTAAAGTCTGGCATGTAAAGAAGATGTTCTTTAACAATACTGTTTTCATCTTCACAAACCTGATCATAGGCTTTAGTACTACCAAGCTCATGTTTAAGAGTATTAATATAATGCAGCCGTCAAACAACGAAAACATTGTTTCCCAGTGGGTCGGGCCTAAGATTCTATGACGGTTCCAGCGTAAAAACATACTCGGAATTAAAGAGAATTTAATTTTATGTAATGTTGGTTGGTGCCTGATGCTCCGTCTGTGGTCGGACCCATCGGAGTCTAACTGTTGGTTTTCTTCTACTCCAGCATTTCAGTGGTTTCTTGCTGTTGAGTCCTCAGCGTTGTTTCATGTCAGTGGTTGTTTGATTTTTGTGTTCCCGGAGATGTTGCACTGATGAGTTAGGAGGCCTTCATGCGGACTGAACAAATTATTCGTCTAAATCGCGACGGAAGTAAGGGCGAGGATTGCAGCTGCGTAAAATCGATTCAAGCCCCCCAGTGGAATTCGTTTCACTGACCGTTCCAAGGCGGTTCTTCTGTCGCGGTTTATTCTTGTTATGGTATGTCTTTTGTGTGTGTGTATCGCTTACATTATTTCATTTTGGATAGTCAATTGGCCATTTTGTGGGAAAGTAACTGTCCTTTTGGCTTTCCACTTTTGATGTTTCTATTAGAGTCTAGTTATTTCATGTTTGTGTTTCTTTCCCATTGATGTCACTGATAGGAGCTGTGGGTTAATTGTATCGATTCCTGATCATTGCCTTCACTTCTATTTTGTCAGCTGGGACCAAGACATACTTACTATGGAATTCTTGGATACCTTGCTTAAGACAAAACTCGGTAGGATTGATTTTCGACTTAATGTTAAACTTTTCTCTGATGAAAGATATATAGGATCTGCTCTTTGTAGTAGGTAGGTACGTAGGTAGGTATGACAATATTTGGATAGATAGATAGATAGATAGATAGATAGATAGATAGATAGATAGATAGATAGATAGATAGAT